>OX451739.1:1448002158-1448597311 GCA_948472305.1 Vicia faba | reverse complement strand
ATATATATATATATATATATATATATATATATATATATATATATATATATATATATATATATATGTATATATATATGTGTATATATATATATGTATATATATGTGTATATATGTATATATATATATGTATATATATGTGTATATCTGTATATATATATATATATATATATATATATGTATATATATGTGTATATATGTATATATATATATGTATATATATGTGTATATATGTATATATATATATATATGTATATATATATATGTATATATATGTATATATATGTGTATATATGTATATAT
This sequence comes from Vicia faba, assembly GCA_948472305.1. Classification (NCBI taxonomy): domain Eukaryota; kingdom Viridiplantae; phylum Streptophyta; class Magnoliopsida; order Fabales; family Fabaceae; genus Vicia; species Vicia faba. Next base: position 1,448,597,011 of record OX451739.1, on the reverse strand, counting down.
GTATATTATATATATATATATATATATATATATATATATATATATATATATTATATATATATATATATATATATATATATACATATATAATATATATATATATATAATATATATATATATATATATATATATATATACATATATATAATATATATACATATATATATATATATATATATATATATATATATATATATATATATATACATATATATATATTATAAATATATATATATTAATATATATATATATATATATATATATATATATGTATTATATATACAAAATAATAATATTTAATATTTATAAAAAAAAGTATATTCTATATAAAATATTTTCAGAAGATAAAATAAAAATCAAAAAATGAATGTGTTTACATTATTTTTTTCTAGTTATTCTAAATAATAATATTATGTATTTATTTACATACAAATATCAATATAAACAAATAAATGCCTAAAAAATATAAAAATGGTGTAAAAAAGGTTTTTTATGTTTTTAATAATATGAGGAAAAATAAATAAGTCAGGAATAAAAAACAAAAGTCAAAAATCATAAAAAATAAGCCAAATGGGCCTAGGGGGTGTCAAAGTAAAAAATAGGGTGTAAACAGAAATGACAAATCAAGCCCAGCCCACCAAGTCCTTCTTCAACCTCTAGCCAGAAACAATGTCAAAAACGCGCGCTTTGTTCAATGATTCAAACACCTGGATTCTTGGCTTTTTAATGAAAACTCACAACATCAAAAATGTTCAGCATCAAACAACGAATCCATACATACCAAAAACTTGATCTAACTCTCAAAAATGAGAGAGAATTTCTCCATTCCCAAATCTTAACCTAATTTTTTATCAATGTTCAGACCTTAAATTCTCACAACATATGCAAAATAAATGGAAAGTAAAGGTATGTACAGTTTCAGGGGCATGAGTAGAACACTTCTTATTCATAAACTTAGAGCTAATGATGCCTACATTGAGAGTTAGAAGTTCAAGAATATACCTGTTCAGTTGAAGTTGTATCTGATAATGGAGGTACTTTCAGAGCAAGGTGATGATTGGTACAGCTTCCTTGATGTCCAGTGATGCTATTCCAAGTTTTACTTTGCTTTGAAACTAGCTGAATCGAGTTGTAGCACTCCACCTGCAAAACAAGAAAATGAAAATGGCCAAACTGATTAGAGGAGTTACAGTCCACTTATAATGCTTTGGATAGTTTGCATTGATGGTAGGGAAGGTGTTTGAAGTGGTTTTAGCAAGAATGCACGATGGAAATGAGTTGTGGGATTCAATCTGCAGCAGGCCCTGTTTTTGTGCAGTTCAATGGTGATTTTGTGAATGAGAGGGTTTGGGACTTGGTTGGCTCGTGTTCTAGCTCAGAATGGATGTTTAGAAAGTGTTTGACAAGTTTTCTTAAGGCTTGGTTAGCTGAGATGAAAGTTGTTGTACAAAATGCTAGGTTTCTTCACCCTTAAGCAAGAAAAGGCAACTTGGTGTTCTAGACTGATGCAGGCCCCCATTCTATGTTGAACCAATTAGTCTTGATCAGTGTAATTAACTCATAAACTTGTGCCAAAGAGATCTTAACTGTACTTGCTTGGATTTGCATTTTGACATAAAGTTCACTTTTGCAAAAATGGTTAAAATGCTTTATCTATTTTGGGATTAAACCATTATGCAATGCTTGAACACATAGAATATGGTCTTGGCACAAAGAGTTTGCATTAAATTTATGAGTGTAAAAAGGATTTAGGGCCTGTAATCAAGAAATGCATGCTGATTTGAAAATTGCCTAAGTGTATGAACATGGAAATTGGCCATAACAAAAGTGAGTTTTTCCCATATTGAAAAATTCGATTCTCTCACACCATGAGGTTGTTTGATGAGTTCTTGGACATTTTGGAAAGCTTGGAATGTGTACTACAATCCATCTTTGAAATACAAATTTAAATTCCAAGTGGAAGTATATGAAAAATGGTCTTGAAGTTAGGTAAAAACCTTGCCTAAAATAGGTCAAATTTTCTCTAAGTTAAGAATGGTTTGGTACCCTTGTTCCAAAAATTGTAAATTGAGATACAAGCTTCTTTTGGGAAAACTTTGTGAATCAAAGTTGTAGATTATGCAATAGGCTACAACTTTCATGTTTTGACTTTTGCTTGAATCCAAATGAATCTTGGTTAGAAAGTGGGACAAAGATAGGAAAAATTAGGGTTTTTCATAACTTAGAAAAATTCTAAGTTATGAAAAATCTTCATTTCAAACCCTAATTTGCATTTCTTGATTTCTTGATGAACAAGTTTCATGATTTGGCATGTTTTGATGAAAAATGAATCTTGACACTTGATTTTGACCAAAAAGTCAAAGTTTGACTTTTCAGTATACAGTCAAAATTGATGAATTGACTGGGAAATTCAACTGTCAATCTTGTGCATTTGTGATCTTTTGAACTTGCTGAGCATGTCAAGACAATTCCATGGGGTCCTTGAGTCCATATGTGAGCTTGGTTTGCCATTGGCTAGGTCAAACAGTCAAAAATTGCCTTTGTGCAGTCAAAACCCTAAAAATGACCAATTTGCCCTTTTGGTGATCTGATCAAATTTCTTGTGGAATTGTGATCCCACCTTGATCAAATGGTACATGTGAGTTTATAATGTTGATGTGGATCAATTTTCATGAGATTTGACTGTCAATTGGCCACAGTTGACTTTTTCCCCAATACAGCTGATTTCTAGGTCAACTGTCCAATTGACTGGGCAAAATTTGGAATCAAGACTTGAAACTTGATGTGGATAAACTTGGGAGTCCAATATGAAGCATGAAAGTCATCTTAGGCATTTTAGGTCAAAACATCTTTGTGCAAACACAAACCCTAATTTGGGTCAATAGTGCAAGGAGAAGTCTTGAGCAGATGAAACCCTAACAGGATCTTGAGTTCCAAGGGCTTTGTGATGAGAAATGTTAAGAAAATGGGAGGGAAAATTTTGGGGTACAACAGTTGCCCCTGTTCAATCTTCTTGAATCCGAAGAGTTAGATTGGAAAGTTTGCCTTTCGCGACTCGAGGGTAAAAGGAGATTGGACACTAGAGTGCCCTTAAATTTGCACTCGTTAAAGCAATGGATGCGGGAATGGGCTTAGAGATGCCATTTGGAGATGGGCTTAACGATGCCATCGGGAGGAGTGACAGAAACTTGTCGGGGATGGGCTTAAAGATTCCATCTAGAATGAGTATCGGAAAGGTGTCCATGTTTAGGACTATCTCCGAACTGGGGGTCTGAATAAGCAATAGATTGACATCCGTATCTGGAGGCATCCGTAAACTGTTTTCAGAAGTTTGAGAAGAGTCTGAACAAGCGATAGATTAACATCCGTTGTGGGGAAGAATCCATAAACTGCTTTCAGAAGTCTTGAGAAGAATCTGAACAAGCGATAGGTTAACATCCGTTACTGGAGAACCCGTGAACTATTTTCATAAATATTGAAGTTGAATAAGAAATAGAGCAGCATCCGTTGTTGGGAAGCGTCCGTAAACTGTTTTCAAAAGTGGCATCTGAACAAGCGATAAATTAACATCAGTTGTTGGGAAGAATCCATAAACTGTTTTCAGAAGTCTTGAGAAGAAACTGAACAAGTGATAGGTTAACATCCGTTACTTGGAGAACCCGTGAACTGTTTTCAGAAATATTGAAGTTGAATAAGCAATAGAGCAGCATCCGTTGTTGGGAAGCGTCCGTAAACTGTTTTCAAAAGTGGCATCTGAACAAGCGATAGATTAACATCCGTTGTTAGGAAGAATCCATAAACTGTTTTCAGAAATCTTGAGAAGAAACTGAACAAGTGATAGGTTAACATCCGTTACTTGGAGAACCCGTGAACTGTTTTCAAAAATCTTGAAGTTGAATAAGCAATAGAGCAACATCCGTTGTTGGGAAGCGTCCGTAAACTGTTTTCAAAAGTTGCATCTGAACAAGCGATAGATTAACATCTGTTGTTGGGAAGAATCCATAAACTGTTTTCAGAAATCTTGAGAAGAAACTGAACAAGTGATAGGTTAACATCCGTTACTTGGAGAACCCATGAACTGTTTTCAGAAATCTTGAAGTTTGAGGAGGAACCAGTGTAGGGTTTCCTGATGATGAGCTCGTGTAAAAACTGCATCTGGATGAATCTGGAATAAGCATTAGAATGTTGCCATGTCTGGGTCACATCTGAACTATTCCTGGAAAGAATCTCGGAAGATAATGATTTAGTCTGTCGACTGATCTTACCTGAAAAGGTAAAGAGTTAGTTTTATGCAATGTCATGATGCATGATGCAACGTATGTTATATGATATGAATGTAAATGAATGTGCATGTAAGCTGATGAGCTATCTTGCAAAGGATAGATGAATCCGAGATGGCTGAAGATAAAAGCATCTTGACTGCTGCCGGGAAGAATAATTCCTGGTTGTTGCTGAGGAATAAGGAGCTTGGGTTGTATACCAATCTTCTGGGGAATTCCTGTCTTGAGGAGACCTTCACTGTAGAATCCTCGAATATACAATGAGGAAGTGAAAACTGAAAGTCTTCAAATTTGCTTGGGGAATACCAGTCCTTCAAACGTCGAGGGGCCTTAGAACCACTTGCGGGGACTTGGAATTTCCTTGGTGACTGGCAGGGTAAGAGAATTTCTGATGATGTCTACTGGGGATTTTAGAACCTGGTAGACTTAAGCTGAGGGGTAAGACTGAGAATCTCTAGTCTAGTGAGAAGCATTTCTGTGGGGAGAGGGTTCACTAGTCTGGCTCCGCTGGGGATTGATAGCCTGAAGTTTTAGCTCTGCTGGGGATACTGAAACTTAGTTCTTAGGGGAATTGAGTTCTGGAGGATTCTCTGGCTGGGGATAACAAAGATAAACTCCTCTGGGGATTGTATTGATAAGTTATGTTGGGGAACTCTGATGAACTCCGCTGGGGATAGGAAGAAATTTGCCGAGTGCGATCTTCCGTGGCAATAAGCTGAGGATAACCCAGTTATAAGCCCTTGTGAGGAATAACTTTGAATAAAGCTCGGGAGAGACGTCCGTGCTCTGCAGGGGATAAGCTTCCAGAATCTACTGGGGATAATCTTCAAGACCTACTAGGGATACGGGTTCCAAATCTCCTGGGGGTTTCCTTTGAAAGGGTATCAAGATATCCAACTGCACCTTCAACCTATCAGTAATCCTCTTTCTTGATTCATAAGGAAATGATTATGTTCAAATGCATATGCCTATTTAACAAAACATTGGACGTTTCTCAAAATAAAACAATTAGTGCAAGAGAAAAAGAAAAAGGAAATGACACAAATTTTTGGGAAGAGTATTTGTATTAACTTTCTCTGAGTATATTTGTACAAAGGAAACAATCATCCTAGTAAGAGGATTTTGTCGTAAATATTAAAAGATTTATACAAAATAAAGATGGCTATGTGAAATAATTTCATGGGATTCCATTCCGCTATAGCCTTCACAACTCTGAATATCTGTCCATCCAATGCTTCGTTTACCGATGACTGGATTGATCAGAAACCTGGAACTGGTTGATGAAGAGATTGTCTTTGAAGTGATCCGACGAGACATAGTCATACGCTTTAATTCCCTAACTTTTGCCTGAATCGCCCTTTCGGGTTTTCGATCCACCAGGAAACCCCTTTTTTCCCAAGCCGCCCTTTCGGGTTTTCAACTTGCCGGGTGTACAGATTTTTTTGTTTTTATCCCTAATTTTTGCCTGAACCGCCCTTTCGGGTTTTCGGTTCACCGGGATGCCCATTTTTGCCCAAGCCTCCCTTTCGGGTTTTCGACTTGTCGGGTTATTTTATGCGTAGTATCTTTTGACTATGTCTGCGTTCGCAGGGTGCGGCAAATTGTCGCCGTCCATGGTGGTTAGAATCATCGCACCACCAGAAAATATGCTCTTGATCACAAATGGTCCTTCATATGTAGGAGTCCATTTTCCCCTGGGATCACTTTGCGGCAAGATAATCCGCTTGATTACGAGATCTCCGACTTGATACACTTGACATCTGACTTTCTTATTGAAGGCCTTGATCATCCATTTTTGATACGTCTGACCATGGCATATAGCAGCGAGTCGCTTCTCGTTGATCAAATTGAGTTGATCAAGTCGTGTCTAAATCCAATCATCTTCATTCAAACCTGTGTCCTTCATAATCCTTAGAGAAGGAATCTGAACTTCCATAGGCAGGACAGCTTCCATGCCATATACTAAAGAAAATGGGGTTGCCCCGGTTGAAGTACGTGCCGTTGTACGGTATCCATGTAGGGCAAACGGTAACATCTCATGCCAGTCTTTGTAAGTGACTGTCATTTTCTGAATGATCTTCTTAATGTTTTTGTTCGCAGCTTCAACAGCACCGTTCATCTTCGGCCGATAGGGAGATGAATTGTGATGATAAATCTTGAACTGTTCGCACAATGCGGTGATCATCGTGTTATTCAGATTTGTACCGTTTTCTATGATGATCCTGTCTGGAACACCATACCGACATATGAGATTTTGCTTGATGAAGCGGGCAACCACATTTTTAGTAACAGAGGCGAAGGAAGCTGCTTCGACCCATTTGGTGAAATAGTCAATGGCAACTAGGATGAAACGATGTCCGTTGGAAGCCGTGGGCTTGATCTCTCCAATCATGTTAATGCCCCACATTGCAAATGGCCAAGGAGCAGTCAGAACGTTGAGAGGAACCAGAGGGATATGAACTTTGTCAGCGTAGACTTGACATTTGTGGCAAGTACGGGAATGTTGATGGCAGTCAGCTTCCATGGTAGACCAGTAATAGCCTGCCCTTAGGATCTTCTTAGCCATTGTATGCCCGCTCAAGTGAGTGCCAAATGTGCCGCTGTGTATCTCAGTCATGATCAACTCTGCTTCAGCTTTGTCTACGCATCGGAGTAATACACAATCATGGCTTCGTTTGTAAAGGATGTCGTTGCTCAGGAAGAATTTGGCAGCAAATTTCCTTAAGAACTTCTTGTCATTTACGGAAGCTCCTTCGGGATAATCTCTAGTCTGGAGATACCTTTTGATTTCATGGAACCAGGGTTGCTCCACTACTTCTTCAGTATTAATCTCATGACAATGCGCAGGTTCATCCATTCGCTTGATGGTGATTTGGGGAGCCTCGTTATCCCAGTTGAGTTTAAACATGGAGGACATTGTAGCTAGAGCATCTGCTAGCTGATTCTCTTCTCGCGGGAAATGCTCGAAGGTAATTTGCTCGAAATGAGGCAACAAAGTCAAAACATGTTCTTTGTATGGGATAAGATTAGGATGCTTGGTATCCTACTCTCCTTTGATTTGACTAATAACCAAAGCCGAGTCCCCAAATACGATCAAAGATTTGATCCCCAAGTCTATAGCAGCCTTGAGACCAAAGATGCAAGCTTCATACTCAGCCATGTTGTTTGTGCAGCTGAAGCAAAGTCGGGTCGTGAAAGGTGTGTGACATCCTTCCGGAGAAATGAGTACCGCGTCGATACCGTTTCCAAGTGCATTTGAAGCACCATCAAAGTACAGGGTCCATCGGGATCCCTTTTCGGGTCCGTCATACGGTCCGTTACCTTCAATGTTGTCCAAATTCATGATGTCCTCGTCTGGGAAGTCAAATCTCAAGGGTTGGTAATCTTCGATAGCTTGATGAGCCAGATGGTCAGCTAGTACACTCCCTTTTATAGCTTTTTGGGTGGTGTATTGGATGTCATACTCAGTTAGGATCATTTTCCATCTAGCTATTCTTCCAGATAAAGCGGGCTTTTCGAAGATATACTTGATAGGATCCATTTTGGAAATCAACAAGGTAGTATGAGTCAACATATACTGCCTTAGTCGGCGAGCAGCCCATACCAAAGCGCAGCAAGTTTTCTCAAGCAGTGAGTAGCGAGTCTCACAGTCGGTAAACTTTTTGCTAAGGTAATAAATAGCATGCTCTTTTCGACCAGACTCGTCATGCTGGCCCAAAACACACCCCATTGAGTTATCCAAGACGGTCAGATACATGATCAATGGTCTTCCTTCGACGGGTGGAATCAGAATAGGAGGTTCTAGCAAATACTCCTTGATTTTATCAAAAGCAGCTTGGCAATCGTCGTTCCATTCGACTACCTGATCTTTCTTTAAGAGTTTGAAAATTGGCTCACAGGTAGAAGTCAGATGAGAGATGAATCTGGCAATATAGTTCAAGCGCCCCAAGAACCCTCTAACCTCCTTTTCAGTACGGGGAGCAGGCATCTCTTGTATTGCTTTTACTTTTGCTGGATCGACTTTAATGCCTTTGTTGCTTACAATGAATCCTAGAAGTTTACCAGACCTAACTCCAAAAGTGCACTTACTTGGATTCAGCCTGAGTTTGTATTCTTTCAACCTGGCAAACAGCTTTTCTAGATGTTCAAGGTGCTCTTCCTCTGTTTGTGACCGAGCTATCATATCGTCTACGTAAACTTCAATCTCATGATGTATCATATCATGAAACAAAGCTACCATGGCGCGTTGATAAGTTGCCCCAGCGTTCTTCAGTCCGAACGACATCACCTTGTAACAGAAAGTGCCCCATTGTGTGACAAAAGTTGTTTTCTCCATATCCTCGGGGGCCATTTTGATTTGATTGTAGCCCGAGAATCCATCCATGAAGGAAAACACTTTGTGCTGAGCTGTGTTGTCGATCAAAATGTCAATGTGTGGAAGTGGAAAATCATCTTTGGGGCTGGCCCTATTCAAATCCCGGTAGTCCACACACATCCTGACTTTGCCATCTTTCTTAGGTACTGGCACGATGTTAGCGACCCATTGAGGATAGGACGTAACATCCAGAAATCCAGCGTCGAATTGCTTCATCACTTCTGCTTTGATCTTTTCAGACATGTCAGGCCTCATTCGGCGGACTTTTTGCTTGATTGGTGGACAATCCTCTCTTGTGGGGAGACGGTGAACCACGATGTCTGTGTCTAAACCCGGCATGTCTTCATAAGACCAAGCGAAGATTTCAACATACTCATTCAACAACTGTATCAGGCGTTCCTTGACACTTGGTTCCAGATTAGCACCCACTTGCACCTCCTTCCGGTCTTCCTCGGTCCCTAAGTTGACAGTTTCCAATGACTCTTCGTGCAGTAAGATGGCCCTTTCCTCTTGCTTTAGAAGTCTGGCTAGTTCCCCTGGTACTTCACAACCTTCGTCATCTTCATACTCGGCTTAATTGACCAGATCTTCAGAGTTATTGAAGGATATAGCAGAATAGTCACCCATGGAATCCGGAGTGGATGGGTACCTGCATTTGTGAGTGTGGGTGTGTGTAAGGGATAGCCATCCTTAAACAAAAATGCAAAAGGAAAGAAAATGAACACATCAGTTTATCAAATGAAAAACGTCCAATGAATCATTAAACATGGCATATGGATATGAAAGTAATCAAAACCCTTACAAATGGACCTACATGCCCCGGGCAAGGCATGAGGTGAAAAGGTAGTGTACGGATTGTTCGAAAATAAATATTACAGACCAATAGGAAATGTTTGACAGATAAATTACTGATGAATAAAAGTGATGGGGACAAAGTCTTTTGCCTCCCAGTTGCACAATCCTCCTTTGATAGTTGGGTAAATCCACTCTTCGATGATGCTCTCTTTGTCTTCATCCTCCAAAGCGTTGATTCCGTAGGGAGAAATTTTGACTGGCGCTCTTTCAATCTTCGAACAGCGCATAGCTTTCTGGCCCGCGGTAGTGAACCCTAATCCAAATTTGTCTGTCTTATGTGGAATATCAGGCAACTGCCCCCATGCTGAATTCCTCCCCTCCTTTATTGCGGCCTTTGCGTCCTTCAGAGATGCCATCCTGGCCATCTGCCTCGGTACTTCAGCTGCCAACTTTGCTACTGTTATTTCAGGAAGGACTTCTTCGAAATGCTGGAAAGGCGTCTCAATGAACTCCCCCTCTACCTCCACATACCGGAAGGAGTTCAAGTGGTTGATCATGTACTCCTCTTCGCCATGGACGGTTATAATCTTTCCCTTGACGGGATACTTCAACATCTGATGTAAGGAGGAGGTGACTGCCCCAGCATGGTGTATCCAAGGCCTACCAACAAGCAAGAGTATGACGGACGGATGTCCATCACATAGAAAGTAGATTTAAACACCTCGGTGCCCACCTTGATGGGAATATCAACCTCCCCATGGGCCATCCTCTTCGAACCATCGAAATCTCTGACAACAATATCACTCGGTTTCAACTCCAACCCTTCACAATCAAGTCGGTCCAAGGACTTCTTAGGCAGTACATTCAGCGACGAACCAGTGTCGACCAAGACATGTGCGAGAGTAGTTCCTCGGCACTCGACTGAAATGTGTAAAGCATCATTGTGGTTTCTACCTTTAGGAGTTAGGTCGGCATTAGAGAAACCTAATCCATTGTCCGCAGTAAGGCTGGCCACGTAATTTTGAAATTGATCTGTAGAGGTTTCCTGGGGCACATGGGCTGCCTTCAGGAATTTTATCAGAGCTTTAGCGTGCGCTTCCGAGAAAAGTAATAGTGCCAGCATGGAGATCTTTGAGGGGGTTTGCCCCAGCTGTTCTACCACATCGTAATCACTCCTTTTGATTATCTTCAAGATCCCATCCATTTCCTTCTTGGAGGTTTCCGGGATGACCAAGGGTTGAGCCCTCGTCCTGACGAGCTCATCTTGGATTCCCTTACCTTTATCAACAGCGGTAGGAGGGACAATACTAGGAACAACAACATCTTCAATCAATGGGGTTCTAGCGGAGAGTTTTATTGGTGCAGGGATGACCTTGTCAGTAGATGAGGGTCCAAAGATTGCTCTTGGACGGGCAATCTCTGGAGAAAATATTCTCCCGCTCCGGGTGATTTTGCTCGTGCCTGCAATGTTTCCAATGCTGGCTTCTTCATCATCCGAACTTTCCTCAGTTATTTCGATTTGTTTAATACCATGGTAGTAGACGTCACCGCCGTAGTTCCATGGTATTGACTTCTCAGAAACATAGGGGACAGGCCCTGGCATTGTTATCTTCAAAGGAACAGATTTCGTAGCTGGTGTAATCTTAACAGGCTTTCTGACGGCCTTGGAAAGATTGGCGTGAATGGTTATGATTGAGACATCTTCAGTATGGTTTGGAATAGCAGAAACTTTTTCAAACAAAATTTGTCGACTGTCCATTAGGCCTTGGATGCCTTTCTTCAGTAACGGACAATCAAACGGCAGAGAGTAACAACAATAGCAGTCTTCTTTACATCCCGGGAAAATCCCGGCCTTTAACAGATTCAACTTGATGGTTAACAATGGAGTCATCAGATCATTGACATCAGCAACATACAGATCTTCTTCAATGGCATTGACATTTCGGCCGTGCTTCGGCATGGGAGCAGATATCACATTAGGCTTCTCCGGAGCGTCAAACTCCACCTCCTTCGCCTCTATCAGGTCTTGGATTTTATGCTTGAGTGCCCAACAATCGTTGGTGTCGTGCCCGACACTGTCAGAATGGTAGGCGCATTTAGTATTAGGATGATAATGCGGAGAGGACGTATTCACATTTTTTGGTGCCTCTTTGATAGTGGCGAGATTCAACTTCAACAGATGGGGAAGTACTTGCGCTGGCGTCATGTTAATGCGGGTGAACTGCCGTTGTGGCTGTTCCACCCGTTATTGATTTGGTCTGGACTGGTTATAGCGAGGATGCTCACTTGAAGGGTTTTGGATCATTACGGCCCCCACAGTTGGCCGACGTTCAGTCTTCCCTGCTCTTCTATGAGAATATACCACAGTCGTTTCCTTCTTAAAAGGCTTCTTCTCAACACTTGCAGCGGCACCCTTCTGAATCTTCCCTGACTTGATGCAAGCTTCTATTCTTTCGCCTGTTAAGATCAAATCGGTAAACCCCGCGGAAGAGTTGCCAATCAGATGATTGAAAAATGGCCCAGATAGGGTCCCTAGAAACATATCAACAAGTTCACGGTCGGTTAAAGGAGGCTGCACACCAAATCCCTCCATTTTTGTGCATATTCTTTGAATCCTTCACCTGTTCCCAATGACATACCCTGAAGTTGGGTACGCGTAGGAGCAAGGTCAGAATTGTACTGATATTGTTTGTAGAAGGCGGTGGCCAAGTCTTCCCAGTTTCGGACGCTGGTTCCCTCTAGCTGATAGAACCACTCCAATTGAGCCCCAGAAAGGCTGTCTTGAAAGAAATGGATCCAAAGGTTTTTATCTGCCGTATAGGGTTGAATCTTCCTTACGTAGGACCTGAGATGCATTTTTGGACAGGACAGCCCGTCATACCTCACAAAAACTGGCACTTTGAACTTTGGGGGAATCACAATCCAGGCAACTAAACCCAAGTCTTCGAAATCCAAACCCGACACCCTTTGTAGCTCCATGGCGGCCAACCTGTCTTCTAAACCTTTGTATTTATCATGAGCTGGAGGGTATTTTTGATCAGAGTAGTCTTCATCCTCTTCGACCTCCTCTTCTTCCACATCGGACTCGGAAGGTACCGCAGCCCCACCTCCTTTACTGGTCCCTTCATCAGAAGTAGGAGGAAATTCAAGCACTCTCCTGGCCTCTCCGTCAAATCTTCTCCCTAGAGTAGCCACCCCGAGTCTCTTTTTCTTCTTTTTCACTGGGTCTTTATTCCCCAGCAAGGTCTTGAGATCCTCCTGACCCTTAGCCAAGGTCATCAGGAGTTTCCGGAACTGTGCATTTTGAGCTTGTAGGTCTTTGACTGTTTGCTCGAGATCCATCCTACTGAAATAAACAGCAGACAAATAAGGAAACCTGGAGTGAGACCTGCTTATGCACATGATGAATGATATGCTTATGTATGCAATGCATTCAAGGATTTAGAACATTCAAAATTGTTGCAGACAAAGAAGAACGCACGTCATATTAATAAGAAGAAATTTGTTAGTACATAAATGCCCCATGGGCCAAATATTACAAAAACAACTTCTCAAGGTAAAAAGACATTGCGCATCCTCTTTGGTGCGATGTAGGTGTTGAGGGCCTCTTGCTCATGGAGTCGGCGGGTAAGCTCTAGAACCTTCTTCTCGCTAGCGTAGAAGCTGGCTTCAAAAGTGTTCCGTTCCTCCTTGAGCTGAATCTAACTTTTCTGCATTTCCTCCCACGATGTAGGCATGTCAGGATGTAGGATGGTGTAGGGAACCTCTCCTTCCTTGACGGTCTCTTTAATCACAGGGAGAACATGAGGATAAGGCATCATTAGACTCTGGGCTCGGGCTCGTACCCACTTGAGGTAAGGTTCAAGAGGGATGGAATTCTTGTGTCCCAGTGTCTTGCTATCAACCTTGTTAGGCCTCCCCCAAGCTCTGATGAATCTTTGGCGAAGTCCTTGCGCATCGTTGTCGAAGTCAAAAACTAGGTCAGGAATCAACATGTCATGAGGGCCATCCCTCCGTGCATATCCAAATTGCCTCAAAGCTAGGCAAGGGTTGTAGGTGATACCTCCTCTGATTCCAAGTAAAGGAACATTAGGGAACTCTCCACAACGATCGATGATGATGATATTTTCTCTGGACCGAGAACACCAATGTACATCAGAGTGAGTAAGAGTCATCAATCATTGGGACCACCTTGAGCCTTGGTCATTCTTCAAGACAGATTGTGGAAGGTGCGAAATAAACCACCTTGCAAGGAGATGAGTACAGCACATGAGAACACCCCTCTTTCTCATTGTTCGTGTGTAAAATGAGTGAAGGATGTCCCCAAGCAATGTTGGTATTGGATTTCTGGACAAGAAGATTTTGACGGCGTTGACCTCTACAAGCTGGTCAGGATTTGGGAACAAGACCAACCCATAGATAAGGAGTGCCACAATTTCTTCAAAGGCTTGTAGGTCCAATGAATTCCAACATTCTTGTGCCTTCTCAAACAAGAATTTTTCTAAGAATCCTTTGATGCCGCTTCTGGTTTCCCAATGCCCCTTGATGTCGGATGGTTGTAGATGTAATTCTCGAGCAACATCTTCCGGCTTTGGTTCCTTTTCCGTACCGTTGAAGGGTAGTTGATTAAGGATAGGAATTCTCAGGAGTTGAGAAAACTCCTCCAAAGTGGGCACCAACTGGTAATCGGGGAAAGTGAAACAATGGTGAAGAGGGTCAAAGAACTGGAATAGCACTTTCATCATGTCTTCTTCAATGTTGGTGTTGACTAAGCTGAGCAGTCTACCATGTCTTTCACTGAAGGATGAGCTTTCCGGAATTCTTGAGGTGAGCTCCTTGAGTTGAGGAGAGATTCTCACAAGGTTGACTTGGATGGTTTTTCTGCGAGGAATTTCCATGACCTACAAAACAAGAACATAGATGAAGATCTAAACCCTTGAAGTGGTTAGTAAATGCATATGATGCTTTATGATGTATGCACAAACATATGTACAAGCAAATCACACCAAACCCTAGTTTCAGGCTTGCATGGGGTTTCATAGGTAAGTACCCTCTTGAGTGTAGTTGGCTTAAAAACCTGTCCTATAAATAGAAACCGGGTTCTAAGGAGCTCAATATCACTGAATTGTTTTCATTGTTCATGGTTTTGGTTTAGCCACTTAACTAGCGACCAAAATATTCCAAGAAAACAACCCTCAATGAGTGTAGTATCGAGTATCTACCAACTTCGGACTGCACCAAATCCGGTCATCTCACTACCCCTAATAAAAGGCCAAGATGGTCAAGTAAGGTTCTAGGTCATTAGTGCTTAGTGACATCACTCAGCGGCCCCGTACTCTCCTTGATTGAACTCAAGGGTTACCGGTACTCACAAATATGTCGCACTAATATAGCTATTGCTTCGACCGTGTCGGTATACCCCGCACAGTTTCCACAACGTATTGCTATCTATGAAATGTTTCCCAAAATCCGGGTGTAGGATTGCAAACCCAAACAATAGAGCCAAGATGTAAAGCAATCAAAACAAACAATTTTAATCATGCAAGAGGGTGATCTAAGCCCTAAGGTTACTCCACTTTTAAATTTATTTTCCCCAGCAGAGTCGCCAGTTCTGTGGTACGGTGGGAGAACTGACTTGAGTTTTGCGTTTGTTTTCGCAAATGTTTCGGTTGAGCAAGAGTCGCCACCGACTTTTTATTTTATCCTAAGGAAAGGTTAAAAAGCACAGCAAAAACCTTTGAGATATTTTTCTTGGGTTCGGGGAGTAGATTATAGAAAGGGAAGGTATTAGCACCCTTTCTATCCATGGTTATCCATGGGCTCTTAGGTACTTGCTTAGATCAACTTGCCTTGGTTTTCAATTGTTTGAAATGGTGCTTTGTGTGTGGTTTTGAAAATGTTTTGAAAACGATGCCTTGTCTAGGCTACCCTTGTAACAATTCTTTACTCGAATGTTTTACAAAAGGTGTTTGTCTTTTTGAAAAGATGTTTCAAGGTTTTTGAAAGTTTGTTTTGAAAGTGTTTGTGAAGTGTGGTTTGAAAAATAGGCAAGTGTTTTTGTTTTGCAAGTTGACAAGTACTTAAGAGCTATCTACCCTAAAGTTCTCAAAGATTTTTGCTATGTTTTAACCCTTTTAACAATTTTGTTCCACCATTGCATTTGGTGGACAATCTTGTGTTAGGATGTGAAAGGGACGGGTGCGGGTCATCGTTTAGACCATAATTGCAATGGTGCCAAGTATCTTTGGGAAATTTTCCTTTAAGGGACTTGATCATTTTTTAGGCAACTTTCGAAAGCGTCGTCGAGGGACTATGATCATTTGATTGTTTTTGTTTTGCCCAAAGAGACCTAACATGCAATATGGCCCATTTATTGAAGGCAACAAGTGGAATACCCTAGGGGTGCAAGTGTGATTAGTGTTGTCCATTTTCATGCTTGATTATCTTGAAATTAGGTCAAACTATTTTGTTGTTTTTATTTGCATACAAACCCTAATTCTATCATGGTATATTTAGAAAGCATTAAAGTGCGAAAATTAAAGTTCCTAAGCTATTACAACACAATATGGGAAGGGGGGTACAAATGTTCAAATGGGGGGTATTTGACAAGGAATTTAAACCTAGCTATTACATCAATTTGGAATTATTTACAAGATAATTGATTGCACAAATTAAATGGAAATAAAATAAATATGCAAGATGCAAAAAGGTTTTTTTTTTATATGTATGAAAAAAAAGGATTTTTATATGTCAAGTAAACAAAATAAAAAGTATTATTTTTTGGAGTTTTTTTTTTATGTTTAGGGCAAAACCCTAATTTTATTAAGTAAATGCATTAATTATTTAATATGTACAAATATTTATCAATTATATACAAAATAAAATAAAAACGAAGTATATTTGTCAAAAAGGTATTTTTACTATCAAATATTAATAAAAATAAAAATGTATATATTTTTGTATTTTTGTCCTAAATATTCTAATAAATATATATACATATTTGTATTATTTTCTAAATATGTATTATATATACAAAATAATAATATTTAATATTTATAAAAAAATTATATTCTATATAAAATATTTTCAGAAGATAAAATAAAAATCAAAAAATGAATGTGTTTACATTATTTTTTTCTTGTTATTCTAAATAATAATATTATGTATTTATTTACATACAAATATCAATATAAACAAATAAATGCCTAAAAAATATAAAAATGGTGTAAAAAATGTTTTTTATGTTTTTAATATTATGAGGAAAAATAAATAAGTCAGGAATAAAAAACAAAAGTCAAAAATCATAAAAAATAAGCCAAATGGGCCTAGGGGGTGTCAAAGTAAAAAATAGGGTGTAAACAGAAATGACAAATCAAGCCCAGCCCACCAAGTCCTTCTTCAACCTCTGGCCAGAAACAATGTCAAAAACGCGCGCTTTGTTCAATGATTCAAACACCTGGATTCTTGGCTTTTTAATGAAAACTCACAACATCAAAAATGTTCAGCATCAAACAACGAATCCATACATACCAAAAACTTCATCTAACTCTTAAAAATGAGAGAGAATTTCTCCATTCCCAAATCTTAACCTAATTTTTTATCAATGTTCAGACCTTAAATTCTCACAACATATGCAAAATAAATGGAAAGTAAAGGTATGTACAGTTTCAGGGGCATGAGTAGAACACTTCTTATTCACAAACTTAGAGCTAATGATGCCTACATTGAGAGTTAGAAGTTCAAGAATATACCTGTTCAGTTGAAGTTGTATCTGATGATGGAGGTACTTTCAGTTCAAGGTGATGATTGGTACAGCTTCCTTGATGTCCAGGGATGTTATTCCAAGTTTTACTTTGCTTTGAAACTAGCTGAATCGAGTTGTAGCACTCCACCTGCAAAACAAGAAAATGAAAATGGCCAAACTGATTAGAGGAGTTATAGTCCACTTCTAATGCTTTGGATAGTTTGCATTGATGGTAGGGAAGGTGTTTGAAGTGGTTTTTAGCAAGAATGCACGATGGAAATGAGTTGTGGGATTCAATCTGCAGCAGGCCCTGTTTTTGTGCAATTCAATGGTGATTTTGTGAATGAGAGTGTTTGGGACTTGGTTGGCTCGTGTTATAGCTCAGAATGGATGTTTAGAAAGTGTTTGACAAGTTTTCTTAAGGCTTGGTTAGCTGAGATGAAAGTTGTTGTACAAAATGCTAGGTTTCTTCACCCTTAAGCAAGAAAAGGCAACTTGGTGTTCTAGACTGATGCAGGCCCCCATTCTATGCTGAACCACTTAGTCTTGATCAGTGTAATTAACTCATAAACTTGTGCCAAAGAGATCTTAACTGTACTTGCTTGGATTTGCATTTTGACATAAAGTTCACTTTTGCAAAAATGGTTAAAATGCTTTATCTATTTTGGGATTAAACCATTATGCAATGCTTGAACACATAGAATATGGTCTTGGCACAAAGAGTTTGCATTAAATTTATGAGTGTAAAAAGGATTTAGGGCCTGTAATCAAGAAATGCATGCTGATTTGAAAATTGCCTAAGTGTATGAACATGGAAATTGGCCATAACAAAAGTGAGTTTTTCCCATATTGCAAAATTCGATTCTCTCACACCATGAGGTTGTTTGATGAGTTCTTGGATATTTTGGAAAGCTTGGAATGTGTACTACAATCCATCTTTGAAATGAAAATTGAAAGTCCAAGTGGAAGTATATGAAAAATGGTCTTGAAGTTAGGTAAAAACCTTGCCTAAAATAGGTCAAATTTTCTCTAAGTTAAGAATGGTTTGGTACCCTTGTTCCAAAAATTGTAACTTGAGATACATGCTTCTTTTGGGAAAACTTTGTGAATCAAAGTTGTAGATTATGAAATAGGCTACAACTTTCATGTTTTGACTTTTGCTTGAATCCAAATGAATCTTGGTGAGAAAGTGGGACAAAGTTAGGAAAAATTAGGGTTTTTCATAACTTAGAAAAATTCTAAGTTATGAAAAATCTTCATTTCAAACCCTAATTTGCATTTCTTGATTTCTTGATGAACAAGTTTCATGATTTGTCATGTTTTGATGAAAAATGAATCTTGACACTTGATTTTGACCAAAAAGTCAAAGTTTGACTTTTCAGTATACAGTCAAAATTGATCAATTGACTGGGAAATTCAACTATCAATCTTGTGCATTTGTGATCTTTTGAACTTGCTGAGCATGTCAAGACAATTCCATGGGGTCCTTGAGTCCATATGTGAGCTTGGTTTGCCATTGGCTAGGTCAAACAGTCAAAAATTGCCCTTGTGCAGTCAAAACCCTAAAAATGACCATTTTGCCCTTTTGGTGATCTGATCAAATTTCTTGTGGAATTGTGATCCCAACTTGATCAAATGGTCCATGTGAGTTTATAATGTTGATGTGGATCAATTTTCATGAGATTTGACTGTCAATTGGCCACAGTTGACTTTTTCCCCAATACAGCTGATTTCTAGGTCAACTGTCCAATTGACTGGGCAAAATTTGGAATCAAGACTTGAAACTTGATGTGGATAAACTTGGGAGTCCAATATGAAGCATGAAAGTCATCTTAGGCATTTTAGGTCAAAATATCTTTGTGCAAACACAAACCCTAATTTGGGTCAATAGTGCAAGGAGAAGTCTTGAGCAGATGAAACCCTAACTGGATCTTGAGTTCCAAGGGCTTTGTGATGAGAAATGTTGAGAAAATGGGAGGGAAAATTTTGGGGTACAACAAGTCCCAATATTTAGAAAACAATGGCCCATTGGAGGGTTTGAGTCCATCAGGATAAGTGTTGTTGATCGAAGTCAACATTTAAGCTTCTCATTATATTGTTTTTTTATAACTATTACATTTATTCAAACTTTAATACTTTTTTAATCAACATATGATTACGGTAAATCTCGTATAAATGATATTATTAATATTTAAACATATTTATTATTTATAAAATATTGTTTTTATTATTATTATTATTATTATTGATTATTATTTTTATTATCTATATTATTATTAAGCATTATACACATAACTGCTTTTGTTTTAATCATAGCAATTTAGGCTTTACTACAATTTTGATTAAAGTTTTGTGTGCAAGCCCAGTCTGACTAAGCGTGTGTTCAAAAAAAGGATAACAAAAAGAGCATGGCCCAGTATAAGTTTATTGTAAGTCTCCTTTTGTTTTGTAACAGGCGCACATGCCCAAATATTGTTGGCCCAGTGAACACAAAACAAAACGAATGGCCCAGAACCTAAAAACAACTAATGTACCAATCATGAATAAGGCACGGATCTTATTTTTGTTCCCTTCCCTTTTCAAAATCCATAGCAAATGCAGAAATATAATAAAACATTATTACAGAAATAAAATTCAATCAATGCAGGATCGTATACATCAAAGGTGTTCTTACAATTTACAGACAAAAATTTAAAATAATTCCAAATCTGAAACGCTAATCAATTCTGGAAATTAATTTACAGACATAATTCGAAAACCTTCCTAAATTGAAAACAAACAACTTTACTAATTTCCTATTTTTCTATCCTAAAAATGCTATAAATGAAGAGAGTTACAGAACAAAAAGAGATGAAAAAAAAAGACGAAGAAGAATATATACAACATTTATGTTTACAGTGAAATACTTGACCTGTCTCGCGGTTACCACTCGTCGCTCATCATCAACAAATGTCGTTCAGCCTGTTGTCCTCATTCGTTGGTCACCTGCAAGCGAAAAAGAGAGAGATCGGGAAGAACAGGCGGAAGGAACACAAAGACGAAAATCGCGACAGAGGGTAAAATACTTAGCTTATGCTTGCTTTTTGTTTCTGTTTTGTTTAGGCGGAGAAGAATGGATTCCGTCGGGTTTAAGATTTCGGGGGTCAGGGATTGGTTGGGGAAGAAGGTGAATCACCACCGCTGTTAGGGTTAGAGGGAAGGGTTTCGCTTTGTTGCTGTAAGAAAGAGTGAGGAAATAGCAAAATTATATAGAGAGAGAAGAGGGTTAATTAAAATGAAGAGATTTTGGTTTCAATAAAACGATTATACCAACGTGGTAATCTTGTACGCGTTTCCCATCAAAACAACCATACTCCCTCGCCTCTATCCATTCAATCCTCATCACACGGCCACAATGCGTCAACCCACGGTAAGCCTGATACACGCGCCTGCACCAAGTCCAAACATATTTAGAACTTCTGGGCTAGGCCCATTGTTATTCGCACCCCTCTTCTGCGGCGCTTAGCTAACATG
The DNA here is from genome assembly GCA_948472305.1 of Vicia faba. Classification (NCBI taxonomy): domain Eukaryota; kingdom Viridiplantae; phylum Streptophyta; class Magnoliopsida; order Fabales; family Fabaceae; genus Vicia; species Vicia faba. The sequence goes on along the minus strand of OX451739.1, from coordinate 1,448,576,304 downwards.
AATGCTCTTCAAATGCCCCTGTTTTATTTGGGCTTAGTCTAAAATCTGGACTAAGGCCCTTACTCAATGCACCTCATCTTTTGCTAACTTAACACAAATGCGCACCCCTCTTGACCTTTTTATATTTATATTTTAATTATAATATTACATATTATTTATTATTATAAATTTTGGATCATTTTAGACTTAGTGAAAATATAACATTTGCTTATTTATATTAAAACCACACGCATAAGAATAATTTTCGCAACATAATTCATTTTAATATTTTATATCAAAATATTAAAACCCGCAATTCACTGACTTACCACATCCGCAAGCGACATGTGGCCAATATTTGGCCACGTGATAAGGGGGCTACATCAGACTCCTCCGCTATAAATTTAAAAATATTCAACTAAACACCAATCTTTTTTTCTCAAATTAAATTTATTCAAACAATTAATTTTTGAAAAGGAGAGAAAATATATTTAAATTAACTGCGTACTTGGTCTAACAAACTTTGTTATTCATACTCTTAAACCGCATATGCAGGAAATTCAAAATATGTTTTGCAACCCATAAAAACACCAACCAAACCATGAACTACGAAATGGGACTTTGATTCCTCCTAAGAGGATGCATAGGCATACGATCAAAATTGTGGCGAGTCCCGCTAACTAAAATTCAAACCCTTTTCCCAAATAAATAATTAAAACCCTATTTCCTAAAAAATGTGCTTCTAAACCTAGCATCCTTGCGAACAAGGTAGATAAGGGGTGCCTAACACCTTCCCCTCGTCTAGAACCGAGTCCAAATATAGAATCTCTAACTTTTAGGATTATTCCTTTATACTCCCTTCCTTTAGGATAAAAATTAAGCGTGGCGACTCTGATTTAAAAAAGTAGTTGGAACAGCTGGAGACTCTGCTGGGGAGTCAACCCTAGGTCTAGAATCCTTGTCCTTTAGTTTTAGGGTTTTTTAGGGTTTCTTATTTTTCGGTTTTTATATTTGTTTAATTATTGTTTATTTATTTTATTTATTTTATTTATTTATTTTCTTTATTTTCTTATTATTCGTTATATTTATATGTTTGTGGCGGGATTTTAAATTTTGCAAAGTATTTTCAAATAGATGTTAGAAAGAAGGTTTGTCTATTAGCCAAGGGGATATATCATCCCTATGAGTTTATGTGACGACTTCACCTAGAGTCGGTGGAATTTCGCAAAAGAAATACGTCTCAAGAGACATACTCTTGGGAAGTAGGACTTTGGAATGACACATATGGCTCTTTGTATAACCCTAAACTAAAATCTCATGATGAGACCTTTCATGACCTAGAGACGAAAGTTTTGGTCTGCAAAGAGGCTCAACTTAAGGGAGGCCCTTGTGCCGTTCCCTTTAGTGTTATTCATGATACCCTTAAGGAAACCACCTTATGGGGAGGGTAGAATATCCATAAAGACAAGCTAAGAGTCTACCTTCTAAGGGTTACTGTTCACTAAATCTCGTCATTTAACATTTTATTCATATATTCATGCATCTCTACATTTCACATGTTCATCATACATTTCTTGCTTTTGTTTGTCTTATTCACATGGTACAAAGAAATAAAAAATGAGTAAAGGTTTTTTTGTGTGAGTATCTGGAAATGAATACTAAAGGAAACCAGCTCGTTTGTATCAATGCTGCCAAGCCAGATGTGGCTCAAATCAAAGTTGTAAAGGAAATATCATCTGAAGGGCCATGAAAACATTTACTCGTCGCTATGGGGATATCTTGGATTTAATTAAAGTAGAAGTGCAGTTGGATGCTATTTATTCTCTAGTACAGTTCTATGATCCTCTGCTGAGATGCTTCACATTTCAAGATTTCCAGTTAGCTCCGACCTTAGAGGAACTCGATAGAATTCTGAACTTCTCCAAAGAGAAAGCTTATACAGGTATTAGACAAACCATTGATATCAAGATACTGGGTGAAGGTTTGGGAATCCCTTATCTTGAGTTTGCTCTTATTTATAAGAAGGAAGGAGAAGTGCGAGGGATTAAAAGGTGTTATATGAAGAGCAAAGCTCGTGATTTGGAAAATAACAAAGAATGGGAATCTTGTGTCGATTGTCTTGGTCTGCTTATATTTGGTGTTATCTTGTTTCCACCCACTATAGACTATATTTACCCTGCAGCCATCAGTGTGTTTTGGGGTACAAATACTTTTAATACAGACCCCACTCCAGCTCTACTTGCTGATATCTACTATGATATTCATACATAGTACGAAAAGAAAAGAGGTACCCTGAACTGTTGTATTCCATTACTATACTCCAGGTTCATGACTCATCTTCACAAAGAAAGTTATTTGGTTCCGAATCTGACAAGGTATGAATGGCCTCAGAAGTTAAGATCTCTCAATTCTAGCTATGTGTTGTGGTATGCTAGGAAGTTAGGTATTAGTGATATTGTCTATAGTTGTGGGGATTTTCCTAATGTCCCACTAGTCGAGTCACAAGGTTGCATCAATTACAATCCCACCTTGGCCCTACGACAACTAGGGTATCCTCTGGAAGACAAACCTTTGGATGAGAAACTTCATCAATTGATTATTCACGACATGGGCAGAAGTGATAAAGAGCTACTCAACAATATCATTAGAGCTTGGAGTAGGGTTAACAAAATAAAAGCAGAAAAGAAAATGCAGTGGCCAAAGAACCTTACACTCAATGGGTTCTAAACAGGGTGAGAATTATCAAACTTCCTTTTGATATAGATCATGAGTATAAGCAAGAGGCCCCAGTCATTCATCCTATGTCTTTAGAAGAGGTAGATGATCTGAAAAAAGCACTGAAGCATGCTCAGAGGGAGAAGGAAGAATTAGAGCTCAATCTCCTTAACCTGACCAAAGAGAAAAGACAAATGCAGCGCATACTTGAATCAAAAGACCAACAGATTTAAAAGGAACGCGAAGCACTTGAAAAGGAAGCGTTCGACCGAAGGGCTGTTAAGTGCTACCTTTAATCTGGATTCCCATAACCAGAGACTGGAAGATGCTGCCAATGATCGAAAAGATAAATAGATGGTATGAAAAAGCTGTGCAGGAAAAGAAAGTTCTAGAGGAAGAGTTGAGGGCCCAGATCCAAAGCTTGGCCCAAGTATCTTTAGACCAAGAAGAATAGTTGAAGTACCTCACTACTAGGCTTCAGGATAGCCAAGAGACGGAAGTCAAAGAGCGCCTTGTGAAAATGAGGGCAAAAAGACATCTGGCCCAGAAAACTGATGAGTATTAGAAAATATGCCTTGAGCTGGAGGGCCTCCGGAAGGACTTCCTAATACAACGAAGACTCTATACGGAGCTGAGAGCTGAAAAGATGTATTGGGAAGAGCAATATATGAAGATTGCCTAAGCAGGAAGGGATAACCATATGATAATTCCCAACCTCTACCAGGAGTACCGATACTACAAGGATAAGCATGAGAAGCTCGCGTTCTTGGCAGACAACCTTATCGAAGACATTCCCAGAAGCTTAAAGGATGCAGAAAGTGTAATGTTCCCTCTCCCAGAGGATGTTGACAATTTTCTCAAGCTATGCAGGACAATGGTCGATCGTTTCAGAGAAAACCTTCACAAACGGGCTTAGAAGGTTGTTTTTCCTTTTGTTTACTTCCTTTCCATCAAGTTTTACTGTTTTAGAATTGTAATATTATTTAGTATCTAAAATGTATTATCTTTTTAAAGACGATTGGCGTTTCAATAAAATAATTTTGTTTCCTAGCTTGTTTGTGTATTCGCTTTCCAGATACTCACCAGATAAAAAAAAGCAAAACCTAAAAACACATACACACACACGCATATATATACACGGTGTTATAAAAAAAGAATATATATACCCTGGTGAATAAGACACGCAAAGCATAAATATTAACATCATGCATACATAATCATGCATTCATAAAAATGTTACATCTCATAAATTTTCCACTCAAAAACTCATCGTTTTTCAAAAATATTCTCCAGTTAAACCATTGGTAGAAGGAAACCACCACCTCCTTGGTCGCCATATCAAACAAGAGCTCACCAGCTAAGAGCCATGGAACAAATAGAAGAGAATCAAGAAACCTTCAAGTTGGATTTGTAATAAGTTAAGAGCAACGTCGACTCAATGAGGGGAGATATGAGTCAGGTTCTTCTAGCTTTGAAGAACATCATTGATAGGCAACAACAGATTTCCAGAGTAGCTTTCGAAGAAATAACCAAGGCTATTGGTGCATCAGACAGTCACCAACTGAAAAAAGAACTAGAAACAAGACCACAGAAATCTGTCATGGCTCAACATGAGACGAGACAAGAGTTTGAAGGGTTCATCCTGCCACCACCAAAGGCAGGGGCATCTCATACTTTGCGAATTCCAGTTAATCATGCTGACGATTACTTGGACTTTCAATACGGAGATCACAACTTGGAGGATGTTAATCAGGCACTGCAGAAAGTGACCAACGCCCCTGCTGTTGAAAACTCGTTGGCACTGGATCAATATAAAGCTCTAGAAGAAAGGTTGAAAGCCTTGGAAGGATATGATGTTTTTGACATTGATGCCCTCTAAATGGGACTCATTCCAGATGTAATAATCCCATCGAAGTTCAAAGTACCTAACTTTGGAAGATATAAAGGGCTCATTTGTCTGAGAAACTACTTGTGCATGTACTGTAGGAAAATGCATGCCTACGCACAGAACCAGAAGATATTGATTCATTGCTTTCAGGACAGTTTAAGTGAGGCGTCACTGGATTGGTATATGCAGTTGGAAAGGACGCATATAAAAACGTGGGCAGATCTTGCCAATGCATTCTTGAAGCAGTATAAATATAACCTGGATATGGCACCTACTCGCACAAAGCTCCAGAACTTATCCCAGAAGAAGGAAGAGTCCTTCAAAGAGTACGCTCAAAGGTGGAGAGAGATGGTGTCTCGAGTATAACCTCCACTTTTAGAGAAAGAATTAGTCGACATGTTCATGGGAACCCTACAAGGGGTATATTATGAAAAGATGGTAGGAAGCATTTCTTCAGGATTTCCTGACTTAGTGACCATTGGAGAAAGAATTGACACAGGGATACGGAACGGAAAGATTCAAGAGGGTCATCAAATGCTCCTTTCAATACAAAAAGGATGGTTCCTAATCTTACAAAGAAGAAAGAGGGTGAAGTTAATGTTGTGGCCTCACAACCAAGAGCACAACAACCATTGATGATTCTGCGAGAGCAGCAACAACAGAATAAGTTTGACAAACCTCTGAGGAAGTTTGACCCCCTCCCTATGCCACCTAGCAAGTTATTATAGCATTTGGTCAAAGAGTCTTAGGTAGAACTCAAACCTCTAGCTGCACCACCTGGGGCACTCCCACCAAGATACGACGCCAATGCTAGATGTGAATATCATGCAAATTCTCTGGGCCACACCCTAGATAAATGTTGGGCCTTTAAGCATAAGGTTCAAGACTTATTAGAGGCTCAAGATATTACCTTCGAAAAGCCGAACATCAAGTCAAACCATATGCCTCCACATGGTGGTCCGACAATAAATGCAATCTAAGTAGTCACTGACTTTGGGGCTGGCAGACAAGCAAAGTCTATGATAAGACTGTTGAAGGAATACTTGTTAGAATGTGGGTTCCTGTTGGAGCATAACGAAGCTTTTGAAAAGACCTTACAACAATTGGTGGATCAGAGGATAGTCCGATTCGGACCACACCCTGACGATAAATCTATAGAAGTAATTGAAGAAAGTACGAAGAAACCATTGGTGATTCCTTATCATGACAAGAAAACTCTCGTGATTCCGTGGGGAGATTCGACAGAGACCCATATAACAAAGCAAACTTTGAAAATACCAGTAGCGCCAAAGGCTACCATGGTAATTAAAGGGCCATCTCCTTCCCCTAACCAAAATGACAAGGAAATACCATAGAGTTATGACCCGACTGTATATGTCAATGGCTCGAAACAATTATGTGAGCCATTATCAAGTCAAGAACCTGCAATTTCAAATACAGCAGGGATGGGGGGCATAACCCGTAGTGGCCGGGTGTTCAGAAATAAATCACTAGAGAAGAATGACAATGTTCCGGAAGAAAAAAAAAGCGACTTGTTGAGAAAAGAAAAAGGAAAAGAGGTAGAAGAGGTGAATCAAGAGCCTGCAAACAAAACTTTATCTACCAAGAGGCCGACGAATTCTTGAAGATAATTAAGAGAAGTGATTAAAGGGTGGTGGATCAACTTCACCAAACTCTAGCCAAGATCTCCATACTCTCGTTTCTCATTAATTCAGAAGCGCATCAAGATTCTTTGATGAAAGTCTTATGTTCTGCTCATGTTGCGGAAGAAATCACTGTGAACCAATTTGATAATGTGGTAGAGAATCTAATGTCTGGATCCTATTTGGGTTGCAACGACAGTGAGTTGCCTCCACAAGGCCAAGCTCACAATTAAGCACTACATATTTTGATACAGATAGGTACTACGATTCTATCCAGAGTACTTACTTATACTGGTTCTTCCCTCAATGTGTTACCCAAATCTAGCCTGATAAAGTTAACACTAGAAGGTGTCGAGGTAAGACCAAGTTCCACAATAGTCAAAGCTTTCGATGGTTCTCAAAGTATAGTGTTTGGAGAAGTAGACCTTCTTGTCAAGATTGGCATGCACATGTTATATATCACCTTTCAAGTCGTGGATATAGAACTAGAATATACATGTTTAATCGGACGACCTTGGACTCATGTGGCAGGGGCAGTCACGTCGACTTTACATCAGAAGTTGAAATTCTTTTTTGAAGGGAGATTGGTCATAATTGGTGGAGAAGAAGACATCTTCGTAAGTCACATTGAGTCCTACAGGTACATCTGTGTTGACGAAGATTGCATCGCTACACCATTTCAAGTACTGGAGGTTGCTTCGACGATAACCTTACCAGTAGAAAAGGTCAAAAATCTCGGTATGACTTCATGGAGAGACTTACAAATAGAAGTGGAGAATGGTGACTCGAAAAGTTGGGGAAAGCTCCTTGAGATATCTGAGAAGAAGAACCATTTTGGCTTGGGTTATGAATCATCTAAGGCTACTCTAAAAGGGAAAGCACAATTTCCACCAATCCAGGAGACCTTCATCAGCAAAGGGGTAGAACATGGCGAACAAGTGGAAATGGTGTCCCATAAAAATACTATCAAAAGGGCGACATATTTCATCCGTGAATGTGCCCCAGACCAAGAGTTAAAGAACTGGGCAGTTTTGGAGATTCCTAAAATTTTATTTCCAAAGTAATTTTCTTTGTTTTTGAAAGAACCTATGCCAAGCCCGAGGCATAGGGGTTGTTTGTAAGGGTCCCCATGTGTTTCAATCAATATTTATGAATAATAAAAATGTGTTTTGTATTCAATTAAGATCCTTGTTTTTCTTCTTGCATTTATCCTATATATTTTAAATGGCAATATTTTCTCACATATGCATTTTCCAAATTCACGTACTAAACAAAAACTGCACCAAAACATGATAAATGTTCAGATCCATGCCTAAAATCATCGATGATGTTAATGCTACTATGATGTGATTTTGATAATCCCGTCAACCAAGCTGAAGAGGCGGATGTTGAGGATATTGAACTTTCTGAAGAATTGGCAAGAAGCATAGAACAAAAGGATGACAGCATACAACCTTATTAAGAGCCTATTGAGACCATTAATCTTGGTACAACAGAGGATCCAAAAGAGGTCAAGCTAGGGGCAGCTATAGAAGAAAGCATCAAAGAAAGAATGATAAAGTTATTGCACGAGTATGTGGATATATTTTCCTGGTCCTACAAGGACATGTCAGGCTTGGATACAGACATTGTGGTGCACATATTACCTCTCAAAGAAGGTTGTCCCTCGGTCCGGCAAAAGCTCAGGAGAAATTGTCCAGATATATCCAGAAAAATTCGAGAAGAGGTTCTTAAACAATTCGTCGCAGGGTTCTTGGCAGTGGTAGATTATCCACCATGGATAGCTAACATTGTACCAGTACCTAAAAAAGATGGAAAAAATACACATGTGTGTGGACTATTAGCATCTAAACAGGGCAAGTCCTAAAGATGACTTCCCACTACCACACATAGATGTTCTGGTGGGCAACATAACTCAAGCTTTAGTATTTTCATTCATGGACGGCTTCTCAGGTTACGACCAGATTAAAATGGCGCCCGAAGACATGGAGAAAACTACCTTCATGACTCCATGGGGCACTTTCTTCTACAAAGTAATGTCGTTCGGTTTGAAAAATGCAGGGGCAATCTATCAACGAGTGATGGTGACATTGTTCCATGATATGATTCACAAGGAGGTAGAGGTGTACGTATATGATATGATCGCCAAATCTTATACAGAGGAGGACCACATCATACATTTACAAAAGTTATTTGATCGACTGTGAAGGTTTAAATTAAGGTTGAACCTAATCAAGTGTACCTTTGGTGTCAGGTCAGGCAAGTTGTTGGGTTTTATAGTAGACCAACATGGTATCAAAGTGGACCCTACAAAAGTCAAAGCTATACAGGAAATGCCAGCGCCAAGGACAGGGAAAGAGGTTTCTGGTTTCTTAGGACGATTGAACTACATTTTGAGGTTCATATCACACCTAACCGCCACATGCAAGCCTATATTCAAATTACTGCGAAAAGATCAAAACGTGACATGGAATGAGGATTACTAGACAGCTTTTGAAACAAAAAAACAATATTTGCTAGAGCCACCAATATTGATGCCACCAGTTCTGGGAAGACCTCTCATTATGTACCTAACAGTATTGGAAGGATCGATGGGGTGTGTATTGGGCCAGCAAGACGAAACAGATAGAAAAGAGCATGCAATCTACTACCTCAGTAAGAAATTCACTGACTGCAAAACTAGGTACTCGCTCCTAGGGAAAACTTGTTGTGCGCTGGCTTGGGCCACCAAAATTTTAAGGAAATACATGTTGACGCATACCACGTGGCTAATAGCAAGGATGGATCCTTTAAAATATGTGTTTGAGAAACCAACTCTTACTGGGAGGATTGCTTGATGGCAGATGTTACTATCAGAGTATGACATGCTATATGTTACCCAAAAGGCCATCAAAGGTAGCGTACTAGCTGATCATCTAGCTCATCAACCATTGCCAGAGTATCAGCCCATGAAATTTGACTTTCCAGACGAAGATGTTATGGCTATTGATGACTACAAAATACCAGGACCCGACGAAGGACCTGAACCAGGGGCACGTTAGACACCCATGTTCGACGGAGCTTCAAATGCATTGGAACATGGTATTGGGGCAGTTTTAACTTCTCCAAAGAATTATCATAAACCTTATACCGCAAGATTATGTTTCGACTGCCCCAACAATATCACCGAATAAGAAGCTTGCATCTTAGGTCTAGAAGCTGCCATCGATCTGAGAATCAAATACCTTGAAGTATTCGGAGAGTCCGCATTGGTCATATGCCAAGTCAAAGGTGAATGGGACAGTAACACCCAAAATTGATTCCATATCGGGATCATGTCTTAAAGCTAGCTGCGGAATTTATCGAAATTACTTTCAACCACATCCCACGAGAAGAAAATCAAATGGCAGATGCTCTAGCAACCTTGTCAGCTTTGTTTAAGGTAACCTAGCCCAACCACAAGCCACACATCAATATTAGACATTTTGAAGAGCCATCACATTATCTCGCAATTAAGGAAGGACCGGACGACAAGCCTTGGTTCTACAACGTCAAGAGATATCTTGAAAAGCAAGAATACCCTAAAAATGCCTCTATCATTGACAAACGAACTCTGCGAACGCTAGCATCAAAATTCTTTATGAGTGGTAACATATTGTACAATAGAAATTATGATATGGTGCTACTCAGGTGTGTGGAGAAACAAGAAGCAGACACGCTTATGAGGGAAATCCATGAAGGCACCTTCGCAACCCATAAAAACGGGCATGCTATGGCAAGAAACATTCTATAGGCAGGGTATTATTGGTTAACAATAGAAGCAGACTACTATCATTACACAAAAACCTGTCCAAATGCCAAATCTATACCGATAAAATGAATGTACCACCTACTCATCTGAATGTAATGAGCTCTCCTTGGTCGTTCTTAATGTGGGGAATCGATATGATAAGTATGATCGAACCGAAGGCATCTAATGGGCACTGATTTATACTAGTTGCCATCGATTACTTCACCAAATGGGTAGAAGTCGCATAATATGTAAACATGACAAGCCAAGTGGTCACTCGTTTCATCAAGCAAAATCTCATGCAGGTATGGGGTTCCAAACAGGATCATAACTGATAATGGGTCTAACTTAAATAAAAAAATGATGAAAGAATTATGTGACGATTTCAAGATCGAGCATCATAATTCCTCACCATATTGACCCAAGATGAATGGGGCCGTTGAAGCTGCAAACAAGAACATCAAGAAAATCATTCAAAAATGTTGAAGAGGTATAGAGATTGGCATGAAATGCTTCCCTTTGCTTTACATGGCTATTGTACCTCTATACGCACCTCAACGGGTGCAACTCCTTTTTCTCTGGTATATGGCTTGGAGGCAGTACTCCCAGTCGAGATAGAAATTCTGTCACTCCAAGTGATAATGGAAACAAAGCTCGAAGAAGCCAAGTGGGTTCAAACATGACTTGACCAACTCAACCTTATTGAAGAGAAACGTTTGAAAGTTGTGTTCCATGGCCAATTATATCAGAAACGGATGAAGAAATCCTTCGATAAGAAAGTTTGTCCTCACGTATTCAAAGAAGGAGACTTGGTACTCAAAAATATTCTACTACCCCGCCTCAATTCACGTGGTAAATAGACACCCAATTACGAGGGTCCATTTGTGGTAAAAATGACATTCTTCGATGGTGGTATTATCCTCACAATAATGGATGGGGAAGAATTACCACATCCGGAAAATACAGACGCGGTCAAAAAATACTGTGTATAAGAAAGCTCGCTAAGCTCGACCCCTAAAAAGGTGACTTAGGCAAAAAGGAGCGTCTTGGTGGACTGAAAACTCTAAAAGGGCGATCCAGGCAAAAATTAGGGACATACACAAAAATATTTATCCCGGTGGATTGAAAACCCGAAAGGGAGATCCAGGAAAAAATTAGAGACATACAAAAAAATATTTATCCCGGTGGATTTAAAACCCGAAAGGGCGATCCAAGAAAAAATTAAGGATTTCATTCAAAGAAATAAAGAACAAAAAGACTGTGATCTAAGAACCATGACTAAGAACCATGAAGGAAGGGATTGTTTTAAATCACCCGACTCAAAAGTAAAGAAGATTGGAGCTATCAAGAGAATATTGGGGAAAATAGCATAAGCAAACATCACTTTCATTGCCATTTACTGTTTTTTAGCAAAACTTTCTTTAATTACCTCTTTCTAGGGATTGCGTCTTGTACACTCACCTATTCAGAGGCATATTTATCAATAAAAACATCGAAGTCTTCTTCAAATATTTCAACTGTGTTTCTTTCTTTTTTATACTTGTTTGCAAAGTACTACAATTATTTTTTGTAAGTATGGTTTGAAATCATGTTGGGGAATTGATATACCAATAAAAGCATTTGATAAAAACATCGAAAATCACTATGGTTATAAGAACATTAAAGGAATAGCAATGTCTACATCCACATCCACGCCTATCTCCATGCCCACGCCTATATTCACGACTATGTCAATATTCGCGCTAATGTCCATGTACTACGCCAACGCCTACGCATATGCCTATGATACAAACATCAAGATCTCGCTAACATCTCTCACCAAATCCAAATCCAGTTGGAGATACAATAATGGGCAACAAACACCATTAGAGAGTTGGTGACTACAAGTACTCGATGGTTTAAAAAAAGATATCTATCAACAACATACACATACTTGGGGCATACACATACATTTGGGGTATACACATGCTTGGGGAATGCACATACAAATCCTTGGGGCATAAGCACATAAGCATTTTGTGATACGGTGGGAGAACTGACTTGAAGGTTTTGCGTTTGATTGCAAATGTTGCGGTTAGCAAGAGTCACCACCGACTTTTCTTTTATCCAAAAGGAAAGGTGAAAAAGCACAGGAAAGACCTTTGAGATTGTTTCTTGAGTTCGGGGGGTGGATTATGAAAAGGGAAGGTATTAGCACCCTCTTCATCCATGGATTTCTATGGGCTCTTAGTTACTTGCTAGAGCACTTGCTTTTGTTTGAAATTATGCTTAGTGTGGTTTTTGAAAGTATTTTGTAAAGAGGCCTTTGTTTAGGCAATCTTTGTAATGATTCTCGTTCGTAAGAATGTATACAAAGATGTTGATCTTTTGAAAATGTTTTCAAGTTTGTAAGATGTTTTGAAATGTGTAGGTGTTTGTTTTGAAAATAGCAAGGATGTTTGTTTTTAAAATAGCAAGGATGTTTGTTTTGAAATGGAGCAAGTAATTAGGATCAATCTACCTACTCAAATGTCTTTCTTGTTCATTTTCTTTTCCTTTGACATTGTCATCTTACCATTGATTTGGTAAGTAACCCTATCTTTGGATGTAGACGGGACGGGCGTGGGTCATTGTATAACCATGATTAGCAATGTTGCAAGGCATCTTAGCATTCTTTTTGAGGTACTTAAGATCATTTGTAAGGCAACTTAAATAGCGTCATCGAGGGACTATAATCTTGTAATTTTGCTAGATTTTTTGCTAAGATACCTCACATGCGTAATATGGCCATTTATAAGGCAACCAGGTGGATTTTTCCCTAGGGGTGCTTGTGTGCAAATGTATTGTTTTCATGCTTGATTTAGTCTTGAATTAGGGTTTTCTATTTATTGGTCTTAAGTCTTTCCATACAAACCCTAATTACTAGTAATTGTATATAAAGCGATAAATTGCGGAATTTAAAGTTACTACGCTATTACAACATTTGTGGGAGGGGTGTACAAATTACAAATGGGGATTGCAAGAAATTAAACCTTAATTAGTCTATTACAACCAAATTGGATTTATACAAGAATTGAAATAAATAATGCACAAGATGAATTAAATATGCAAGAAGGTAAATGTGAATAAAATGGATATTTTGTTTTGATGTTTTATGAAAAGGAATTTTACCTTAACCTAATAAAATAAAGAAAATAGTTTATTAAGTTTGGAAATTATTGAGAAAAGATTTTAGGTGAAAACCCTAATTCTATTAATTAATCAAAAGAAAATAAGATTAAGAAAAGTATTTTTTTGGCATCTTTTATCTTGGAAATATTTATAGCATTATAAAATATTTTTAGTCTTTTTGGTATTAAAATAATATCTTTTAAATGGTGTGAAGAAAAAATAAATAAATAATACAATATTAATTAAGTTTATAAGATTTACTTAAATAAATAAATAAATAAAGTGTGAAGAATAAAAAAAATATTTTTATTTATGGAAAAATAAAATAAAATAAGTCAAAATATAAAATATCATTTTTTGCATTTTTATCATTTTTAGTATTTAGAAAATATATTTGAGAAAATAAATAAAATATAAAAAAATGAAGAAATAAAATAAGATTGGGTCAGGGTGCAAATATGAAACAAGGGGGAGGAATGTTAGAAAAAAAATCAAGCCCAGGAGGAGGAAGGCCCATGCGCTGGAAAGAACAAAAAAATGTAAAAATGAGAGAAAAAAAGCAAAAGGCAGCGCGCGCTGAGGCTCGAACCCATGACCTCCTGATTACCAGCGTGCTGTCTTACCACTGGGGTGGCTATACATCCGTTAATACAAATGAAACAATAAATATGTAAGACAAAACATGTTCTGAAGACTTCATCTTCAATCTCCAGCCAAAGGACATGTATCTTCTTCATCTCTCAACAAAAATGAAAAGTTCAAACATGAAAGTTGTGAAATTTTTTTCCAAGAATCCAAACATATAAACAACTTAAGCTATCAATCAATGATGGATGAGAATTTTTCTAGCCCTAATTCAAAACCTAAAAGTTTCAGCAAACTTCAACCCTAAAATTCTCTAAGCTCAAGCCATATAAATGTAAACTATGGATATGTACAGCTTCCTGGAAATGGTATCTACATTTTATCTTAACAAACCAAACTCAAATGATGCCTGTATGAAGAGATAGAAGTTTGAAAACTTACCTCTTGCGTTTGGAGTCGTGTATGGAGTTTGAGCAACCTTTGTGATGGTCTGATGATTTCTATAGCTTGCCTGGACCTCCTTGAATGTGTTCCAACTCCTACTTTGCTTTGAGGATGGTTGGAACTCCTTACTCAAGTCAAGTTGCAAGCTTCAGTTTTGAAAATGGTGGATGATGATAGAGGAGTTACAGTTAGGAAATGAGGGCCTGGATCACTTTGATATGATGTATGGAAGGTGTTTGGATGATTATTTTTCAAAACACACGAGTGGAAATGAAGATGGTGAGTTTTTGCTCAAAACTGTCAAGTTTGGGAAGTTCTATGCAGCAAGATGCTTGGGAGTGTTTTAGGACTTGTGAAACGTGTGTTGTGTTGCAATTGACTTGTTAATATGTATGGAAAATATTAGAGCACAAAATCACTCCAGGCTTCTGAGTTATAGGGTTATGGCTCTATAACTTGCTTTTGAAGAAAAGTGAAATGACAAATCTCAAGTATTGTACAAGCATGTTCTGAGCTTTCTTAGGTCTTACACACATTGCTTTTGGTTTATAGGAGTTGTGTGTGTAGAAATAACAAGTTAGAAGCTCAAGGCAAGTTGACTTTGTGATTAAAGAAACTTTTAAAGAATGGAATGGTAACTTTCTTCCTAAAATGGCAAACTGGCTTGGACAATGCTTGGAACACTTGGATAATAGCTCAAAAGCAAGTGTAATCTTCTGATTATGGAGAGATGTTTAGGTTTAGAATCCTGCAAAACAAGATTGTGCAGCATAGGTTTGAAATTGGATTCTTGTTCATCACAAAATGCCTTGCAATTCAAGTGACAAAACACCAACTTCATCTCTTCGATTCTCCCTACTCAAGAATGATCTCAAGGAGTTCTTGGACATTTTGGAAATCTTTCAATGTGCTCTACAACCCATCTTTAAATTTCTTTTGAATATTCCCCTTGGAACTATATGAAAAAGTGCCATGAAGTTGGGTCAAAATCCTGACCAAATTAGGGCAAAATTTCACTAAGTGTTTAGTTTCATGACCCTATGTTCATAAAATTATAACTTGAGATCCAAGCATTTTTGGAAGAAGTTGTATGAATAAAAGTAGTAAATTTCATGGATATCTACAACTTTCATGTTGGAAGTTTCTCTTGAATCATCTTGCATCATGGCGAAAATTTGGCTCAAAGTTATGAAAAAACATGGATTTTCAACACTTAGAAAAATTTCTAAGTTTGGAAATTTTGACTTTTCAAAATGGAATCTTGACTTTTTGATTTCTTGATGAATAAGTTTCATATTTTGACATGTTTTGATTAATTATGATCTTTGGCACTTGAATTTGACTAAAAAGTCAAAGTTTGACTTTTCAGTATACAGTTGACTTTTGATCAGTTGACTGCAAAATTCATCTGTCAATCTAATGGACTTGCAATGTTTTGAACCATATCATTAGGTCAAAATAATTCAAATGGAATCTTGAGATAATACTTTAAATCAATTGACCATTTTCTAGGTTAAAAATCAGAAAATACCCTTTCCCAATCAAAACCCTAATTTTGACCATTTTTCCCTTTTGGGGATTTGATCAAATCTCTTGAGGAATTATGGTCCAAACTTGATCAAATGATACATATGGGTTTAAAATGTTGATGTGGATAAAAAATTATGAGGTTTGACTGTAAATTGGCCATGGTTGACTTTTTCCCCAATATAACTGATTTTTAGGTCAACTGTTCAATTGACTGATCAAAAGTGTGATCCAAGACTTGAAATTTGGCATGACTAATCTTGGGGGCCCATAATGACCCATGAAAGTCATATGAGGCATTGAAATTTCACATGTCCTTGTGCAAACTCAAACCCTAATTTTGGTCATCAGTGCATAAGGAGGTGTCTTGAGCTGATCAAACCCTAGTGCAGTCTTGAGCCCAAGGAGATCTTGTGAGAAAATTCTTGATAAGTGAGAGGGAAAATTTTGAGGTACAACACATTCTTTTACATACACAAAAAAACATTTGTGGCATACATCACACTTGGATAACACATCAGTTTAGGGAATTATGCATACATGGCATTTTGCAAAGCTACTTTGGTTAAGATTACAAATTTACTTGGGATTCATTTTTTAGCAGGCTTATCTGTGTGAACTTTTAGTTCAAACTATAAAGCAATTTGGGTTTTATTTTCTTCATGTTGATAATGGTTGAGATGACACAACCAATATCATCATGAATTTGGGGTTTATTTTCTTCATGTTGATAATGGTTGAGATGACACGACCAATATCATCATGAATTTGGGGTTTATTTTCTTCGTGTTGATAATGGTTGAGACGATACGACCAATATCATCATGAATTTGGGGTTTATTTTCTTCATGTTGATAATGGTTGAGATGACAAGATCAATATCATCATAAATTTGGGGTTTATTTTCTTCATGTTGATAATGGTTGAGACAACACGACCAATATCATCATGAATTTGGGGTTTATTTTCTTCATGTTGATAATAGTTGAGACGACACAACCAATATCATCATGAGTTTGGGTTTTATTTTCTTCATGTTGATAATGGTTGAGATGACACGACCGATATCATCATGAATTTGGGTTTTATTTTCTTCATGTTAATAATGGTTGAGACGACACGACCAACATCATCATGAATTTGGGGTTTATTTTCTTCATGTTGATAATGGTTGAGACGACGCGACCAATATCATCATGAGTTTGGGGTTTATTTTCTTCATGTTGATTGTTATGGTTGAGACGACACAACTAACCTGATCAGTGAATTTTGGGTTCCATCGCTTTAAATCTAGTATATTTCGTTTAGTTATCGAATCTTGGTTGAGACGACACAACCAACACCGTCATTCCAAGTTCCAAATATTTGGTTTCAAGCCTGTTTCAATTATCCACGCCCTAGGTTGCGATAGATATGCAAATCTTCAAGGTTATATTATTCATCCCCTAGGTTGCAGTGGATAATGTAAGCCCATCCATGTTGTCTTTTATCCCCTAGGTTGCAACAAACGCACATGATCATCCCTGTACTGTTTACTCCCTAGGTTGTAGTGAACATAACGAAATTTGTGTAATCCATTTCATCAGTCTCCATGTAGCATTGGATTATCAAACTTTGTTTTATTCGTCCTCTAGGTTGCGATGAATACATGAAATTTATGTCACAAACTTACTATGTTAGTCTCCTAGCATTAGTAGGTCAGCTTTTTAAAACTTGTATCATTTACCTCCTAGGTTATGGTAAATAAACAAAATTCTGCAATCTGTTAGATACTGACGAGTTATCCGTGTCGTCGTGTCTAAATTATATCAAAACTTTGGTGCAAACGCCGGTAGGATGATACATCATCATCTATGCATATTCTTCATATTCATGGGAATGTTGTACAGTGTATCCTTATTGTATCTCAGATAAATCTTGGGGTTTTCCAATATTTAATAAACTTCTGATCAGAACGTGTAAGATCTGAGTATTCTCGCACTATTCAATCGAAAGATAATTAAATAGGGGCAGTTGTCATACCCCAAATTTGCCCTACCCTTAATTATATTTAGGTTTTCTTTAAATAAATCATATTATTTAGTTTTTTACTTTTATAGGGGTGTTTAAAATCAAAGAGGGGGTGTATCAATCTAAAATGGACCATCAACATCTGATGGCTCATTAAGCTTTAATGAAAGTCCATTCCAAATTAAGGGGGTGTATTTGTTTTAAACAAGGTATAGACAAATCACTAATAATATTCATTAAATTTCATTCCTTTTGGTATACAAAATAAGTCTTTGTTGTTAAGGCCTAATATTTAGAAAATAATGGCCCATTGGAGAGTTTGAGTCCATCAGGATAAGTGTTGTTGAATGAAGTCAACATTCAAACTTCTCATTATATTGTTTTTTATAACTATTATATTTATTCAAACCATAATACTTTTTTAATCAACATTTGATTACGGTAAATCTCGTATAAACGGTATTATTAATATTTAAAAAAATTTATTATTTATAAATTATTGTTATTATTATCATCTTAATTGATTATTATTGTTATTATCTATATTATTATTAAGCATTATACACTTAACCATTTTTGTTTTAATCATAGCAATTTAGGATTTACTATAATTTTGATTAAAGTTTTGTGTGCAAGCCCAGTCTAACTAAGCGTGTGTTAAAAAAAAGGATAATAAAAACAGCATGGCCCAATATAAGTTTATTGCAAGTATCCTTTTGTTTTGTAACAGGCGCACAGGCCCAAATATTGTTGGCCCAGTGAACAAAAAACAAAACGAATGGCCCAGAACCTAAAAACAACTATTGTACTAATCATGAATCAGGCACAGATCTTGTTTTTGTTCCCTTCCCTTTTCAAAATCCATAGCAAATGCAGAAATATAATAAAACATTATTACAAAAATAAAATTCAATCAATGGAGGATCAAATACATCAATGGTGTTCTTACAATTTACAGACAAAAATTCAAAAGAATTCTAAATCTAAAACACTAATCAATTCTGGAAATTCATTTACAGACAGAATTCGAAAACCTTCCTAAATCAAAAATAAACAACTTTACTAATTTTTTATTTTTATATCCTAAAAATGCTATTAAATGAAGAGAATAACAGAACAAAAAGGGACGGAAAAAAGACGAAGAAGAAAATATACGAAATTTCTGTTTACAGTGAAATAATTTCACGAGTTTGACCCGTCTCGCCGTTACCACTCGTCGCTCATCATCCACAAACGTTGTTCAGCCCATTGTCCTTATATGTTGGTCACCTGTAGGTGAAAAAGAGAGAGACCAGGAAGAATAAACGAAAGGAATGCGAAGACGGAAATCGCGATGGAAGGTAAAATACTTAGCTTATGCTTGCTTTTTTTTTCTGTTTTTTTTAGGCGGAGAAGAATGGTTGCTGCCGAGTTTAAGATTTTGGGGGTTAGGGCTTGGTTGGGGAAGAAGGCGAATCACCACCGCCGTTAGGGTTAGAGGGAAGGCTTTCACTTTGTTTATGTAAGAAAGAGAGAGGAAATAGCAAAATCATATAGAGAGAGAAGAGGGTTAACTAAAATGAAGAGATTTTGGTTTCAATAAAACGATTATACCAACATGGTAATCTTCTACGCGTCCCCCATCATAACAACCATACTCCCTCGCCTTTATACATTTGATCCTCATCACGCGGCCACAATGCATCTACCCACGGTAAGCCTGATACGCGTGCCTGCACCAAGTCCAAACGAATTTAGAACTTTTGGGCTAGGCCCATTATTATTCGCACCCCTCTTCCATGGCGCTTAGCTAACATGAACGCTCTTCAAACTGCCCTATTTTATTTGTGCTTAGTCCAAAATCTGGACTAAGGCCCTTACTCAATGCACCCCATCTTTTGTTGACTTAACACAAATGTGCACCCCCTTACCTTTTGGGCCTGAATTCAAAATTTGAATTCAGGCCCTTCTATTTTGCACCCCCTAATATTACTTCAGAACTAAAATCACACCCCATGCAAATTCATTTTATTTATATTATTTTTTTATAATTCCATTTTTATATATTTATTTATTTTTCTGATTTATATATATATATATATATATATATATATATATATATATATATATATATATATATATATATAATTATAATATTATATATTTATATTTATATTTATATTTTAATTATAATATTATATATTATTTATTATTATAAATACTGGATTATTTTATACTTAGTGAAAATATAGCATTTGCTTATTTATATTAAAACCACACGCCTAAGAATAATTTTCGCAACATAATTCATTTTAATATTTTATATCAAAATATTAAAAACCCCAATTCATCGACTTAGCACATCTGCAAGCGACACGTGGCCAATATCTGGCCACGTGATAAGGGGGCTACATCAGACTCCTCCGCTATACGTCTAAAAATATTCAACTAATCACCAATATTTTTTTCGCAAATTAAATTTATTCAAACAATTAATTTTCGAAAAGAACTGCAAATATATTTAAATTAACTGTGTACTTGGTCTAACAAACTCCGTTATTCATACTCTTAGACCACATATCCGGAAAATTGAAAACATATTTCGCAACCCATAAAAACATCAACCAAACCGCGAACTACAAAATGAGACTTTGATTCCTCCTAAGAGGGTACGTAGGCATACGATCAAAATCGTGGCGAGTCCTGCTAACTAAAATTCAAACCCTTTTCCCAAATAAATAATTAAAACCCTATTTCCTAAAAAAATGTGCTTCTAAACCTAGTATCCTTGCGAACAAGGTAGATAAGGGGTGCCTAACACTTCCCCTCGTCTAGAACCGAGTCCAAATCTAGAATCTCTAACTTTTAGGGTTATTCCTTTATACTCCCTTCCTTTAGTATAAAAATTAAGGGTGGCGACTCTAATTTAAAAAGCAGTTGCAACAACTTAGTCTCAACATTTCTACTGCTACATAAAAAATAGCGACTTCACTGGGGAAAGATTGTCTTATTGTTGGTCCATCCCTACTTGGGTTGAGCCTATCTTTGTTTATTGGTGTATGTGTTGTTTGTTGTATATTATGTGTTGTATATATGTTTGTCTGGATTTTCCTGATTTTCAGGGTGCTTGGTGATTTCTCATAAGTCCTCTACCCGGACTTGGGCAAACTTAAGATAGATCGGGCGGTATAGTCGTGTTAACTTTGAGGGAGTAATCCTAAAAAAGGAGGCATGAGATCCCCTAACTCACTGGAGGCCCCTTTGACTGTAGTTTCATTTACTGAGTAATCGAGAAGACATATTGGTTTCGACCTAGGAGCCTACTGAAATTAAGGACCATAGAACCTTTAACCCATCTTGGCCTTTTAGGTGTAGTGCGGAAGCTATGATGGAGTAATTCGGAAATGGTTATCACGCGATACTACACTCAGACGAGTTTTTTCTAAGAATATTTCTAATTACCGAGTTAATCGGGACGTTGGTAATATCCGAAAGAAGGATGTAGACTCTGGGAACCTCTTAGAACCTTGTTCGGCAGGTGATAAACTATTAGATCATACCTTGTGGGTAGTACCTTTGACTCCATGCTCGTGACGTCAAACCTATGAACCCCCCATGTTTGTGATCTTGTGTGTGATTGTTGCATCATGCATTCATGCACCCATGAGCATCTTTTAAGACATTATGGTTCAAGGGACTTAAAGTTGAATCTTTGTGAATATCTTAGGTACTTTTGACCATGGATTCTGGAAAAAGAAAGACTCGAAAGTGCAATTTCAAGAATCCCAAGATAGATGATTTGATGAGTCTAATTCCCGAGATTGAGAGTTCTGCAGATTTTCAGAAGAAGTATGGATCCATCATGTCTCTCATAAAGCTTAGAATGAAGGAGGGTATTCTCTCGACTTTGGTCTAGTTCTATGATCAGATGTATCGATGTTTCACTTTCCCTGATTACCAGTTGAAGCCTACATTGGAGGAGTATTCTTATCTACTGAGTTTACCTATTACTGATTGTGTTCCTTTCATCGATTTTGAGGGGGAGCCAAAATATCCTGAGATTGAGGCTTTGATTCATTTGGGGAAGTCTGAGGTTGAAGCCCACACGACTACCAAAGGAGAGATTAGAGGATTACCCGCTCAGTTTTTATTAGATAAAGCTCACTAGTTTGCTAGGATGAAGAGTACGGTTGTTTTTGAGGCCATCTTTTCTCTACTTGCCTATGGGTTGTTCTTATTTCTGAACATCGACAAATTTGTGGTTATCAATGCCATCAGGATCTTTTTGATAGGGAATCCAGTCCCTACATTACTAGGTGATGCTTATTACTCCATTCATCTTTGTGATTCCTATCATGGAGGGATGATCATATGCTGCACTCCTTTGTTGTATCAATGGTTTATTTCTAACTTGCTTCGGCCTGATGCTTTCTGGGATGTCAGGAAGGAACCTCGTTGGGCTCCAAAGATTATCACCCTAACTCATTCATATATTTTTTGGTACCATCAGGCTTACCATGATGTAGATATTATTGATATTTATGGTAGTTTCCCCAATGTTCCTCTTCTTGGTACAAAGGGAGGAATTAACTACAATCCTGTTCTTGCACGACGACAACTTGGATATCCGATGAGGGATAAGCCAATAAGTATTCATCTGAGTGGTTTATTTCTTAAAGAGGGAGATAATCATAAGGAAGCTAAGGAGTATATTGCAAAGGCTTGGCATCATAATCACAGGAAGAGTACAAAGGACTTGGGACCTAGATGAGTTGTTTCTTTGGAGTCTTATCTTCAGTGGGTATAAGCAAGGGCCATCCAGTTGAAAATGTCATATTCCTGAAAAGAACCTATGCCTGATATGTTTATGAAGACCACTCCTCCTTTTTTGGATTATGTGAAAGAGCTTCAGCTTGCTCTAGTCAGGATGAAGCAAGAGAAAGAAGCTTGGAATAATAAGTGTCAGACTTTAGAGATATCCTGCCGAGCAGACTTGAAGGAGAAATATGACTTGATTGAGATTCTAGAGAGTCGTGTTGTAGAGATGATGGAGAGGCAAGAGGATATATTTTCCTCTAGCACTCAATCAGGACTTAGTCATTTACTTCCCGGCTTTGGTGATTGTAATGTGGTTACCGACAGGTATGCAGAAGAGAACAATCAGCTGAAGGCTTAGATCACAGGATTCACAGGAAAGCGTCAGTGTATGGAGTGATCTTCACCAGTTTTGTTTCTTAGGGTTTTAGATTCTATCTTCTTTTTATACTTGGGATTGTTGAAACTTGTACTAAAAAGATGTAATCCATTTTGAAGTTATTATAATGAGATTTTTCAGTATTTCAAATGTGTTAGTACTTTAATATTCGCAAATTGTTCATAAATATTTGAGTTCCTTGAATTATTAATAATAAAATAAATCATGTGCATTGCATATCATGCATCGTCCTGTATATATTTCTTGCATTTATTTTCATACCTAGGTTTCTTATTGAATTTCTCTACTTCGTTCAGCAAGCTATCTCACCAGTATAATACTCGAGCTAATTCCAAGAAGAAAATGGAGAATCTAGGAAAGGAAAATCGCGAGCTGCACGATGAGGTTACTGCTCTGAAGGCCGGTATGGATAATTTAACTGCTTTGATTGAATCATTGTTGGCTGCTCTGAATCATCCACCACTTGCTCAACCTCAACAAACAACATTTGCTTTTGAAGGTCCATCAGTTCCCGTTTCTGTTTCCCCTGTTACTGTTGCTCAGAATCGTATGCCTTAGGGTTATCCATGGGGAATTCAGAAAACTTCATACCAGAAGGTTTTAATCTAGATGCTCCAGTTTCTCCAGTTGTTCAAGTTGCTGTACTCCTACACCTTATATGGTGCATATTAATCCTGCTGCTAGAAATGAGATTCACTATGTTGAACCTCCTTCGGTGAATGTTGTGCAGCTTGTTAATGATGAAGTTTATCACCATTTTCTCTCACTAAGTGAAAGGTTGGGTTTCAATAATCGAATGGATGATTTCCAGGATCAGTTTGATAAGATGCAGAAAGAGATAAAGGCCCTCAGAGGGAAAGAATTATTTGGGCAGAATATGAATGACCTATGTTTGGTTCCAAATGTGAAAATACCTGCAAAGTTCAAAGTACCGGAATTTGAGAAATACAAGGGAAATACTTATCCCCATGCTCACCTTGTGATGTGTGTGAGAAGGATGTCTACTCACACCCATCATCAATGTCTGTTGATCCACTTTTTCCAAGACGGTTTGACTGGTGCTGCGTTAAAGTGGTACATGAGTTTGGACAGTGTCAAAATTCATACTTTCAACAACTTGGGTGAAACGTTTATTAGATAGTACAAGTATAATATGGACATGGCACCTGACCATGATCAACTCAAGGCAATGGTCCAGAAAGATAAGGAATCGTTTAAGGAGTATGCACAGAGATATCGTGAAGTAGCCACCCAGGTGATCCCTCTAATGGAAGAGAAAGAGATGACAAAGATTTTCCTGAAGACTGTAAGTGCCTTCTACTATGAAATAATGGTGGCAAGTGCACCAAGTGATTTTACCGAAATGGTGGGTATAGGCGTTCGTTTGGAAGAAGCTGTAAGAGGGGGCCGTTTGACAAGAAGTGGAAATTTCGGTAGTACCAAGAAACAATCATACGGGTTTGCCAAGAAGAAAGAAGGAGATACAAATGTTGTCATTCAAGAGAGAAGAGTTAATCCTCCTAGAAGAAATCATCAGCGCCACCAATAGGTTACTTCAGTAACTCTAGTTGTCAATGTGGCTCCGACCATAGTTGCTTATCAAAGACCACCCCCTCAGGGAAGTCAGGGGAAGAATCAGAAGAGAGAGGATTTTGACTCTATTCCCATGAGTTATGCAGAGTTACTCACGAAGTTAATTCAAAAGAAGTTGGTTCAGACCAGGCCACCCCGTGCTATACCATCACCTTTGCATTGGTATTAGAAGGTAGACCAGTCGTGTGCTTTTTATCAGGGAGCACCAGGGCACAATGTTGAGAACTGTTATCCTTTGAAATTTGAAGTACAAAAGATGGTGACATATGGCCTTTTATCCTTTAAAGATGTTGGCCCTAACGTGAAAGATAATCCTTTGCCAAAGCACGAAGGAGAAAATGTTGTAAACATGGTTGCTGGTTGTCCAGGGGACTTCCATATTTTTTATATCAACCTGGTTAGAGGAGATTTGGTAAAGATACATGCTGACCTCTGCGCGTTTAGTTATTATACGCATGACCATGCTGGTTGTGGTATTTGCAGTATAAATATACAAGGGTGTGATAAGATAAAAGTTGATCTTCAGGAAATGATGGATGAAGGTCTCATTCATATAATCAGGCCTAGGGTAGAGTACGATGAAGATGTGAATATGGTTTTGGGATGTCCCATAGAATTCCGGATCTTTGATGTGAATCATATGAATGATGATTTGGTGCAGTTGCACGCTACCTCCTGTCACATAGATGGTAAAGAAAACACCATTATGGGTCTTGCCTGGTCTGCTGCAGAGATTCGCGTGGTTGTTCCATTGTGAGAAATGGTATTCAGTTATTGTTGGACAATGGTACTATCAAAGTTTAGGGAAATAGAGATGATTACAATTGGATTAATGTGATGGAAGATTGTTTGGATGAGACTGTGTTAAATGATGAGTATGCTTCTGTAGATGAATTCTTTTCCTCATATGAAGATATGTTTTCTAGCAATGATTCTATGATATCTAAGTATTCTGAAGAGGGGGTGAATGTTATTGTGCCTTGTTTCAGTGTTCTCTCCCTTAATGAAATCAAGTATTATAGCAAGCCAGTTGTTGCTCCAGTGGTAATTTATTTGTCGGGTCATGTTCCTTACGAATCAGACAAAGTTGTGCCCTACAAATACAATGCTACAATCTTGAAGGATGGTGTGGAATTTCCCATCCAACCTTTGTCTAATGTCAAGAATATTGATGAAGCCAGCCGAGTGACCCGTAGTGGCCGTATTTTCGCACCAGTCATTCGAGGGAATGTTAATGCTGATAAAAAGGTTGTTGAAAGTGTTGAACCTAAGAAAGCAGTGGGGGAATCTAGTGGTACTACACTGGAAAAATATATGGATGATATATTGAAGATTATCAAGATGAGCGACTACAGGATCATAGATCAATTTTTGCAGACTCCATCAAAGATATCTATTCTAGTTGTGCTAATGAACTCTTCTGCCTATAGGTAATCTTTGATGAGAGTATTGGATCAAGCGTTCATGGAAAGTGATATGCCTTTGGACCAATTCAGCAGTGTGGTAGGGAATATTACATCCTGTAATAACCTGAGTTTCTGTGATGACGAGCTGCTTGATGAAGGAAGGAATCACAATTTAGCTCTTCATATCTCCATGAACTGTAAGAACGATTCATTTTCAAATGTGTTGATTGACAATGGATCCACTTTAAATGTCATACCGAGGAGCACACTTATGAAGCTGAAGTATCAAGGAGCTCCCAAGCGCCCGAGTGGCATAATTGTAAAAGCTTTCGATGGATCAATGAAGTCTGTCATCGGGGAAGTAGATTTGAAATATGTATCTTGGGCTCTTCTTGATGATGTGGTGTTGCCCTCCCCAATGAAGTTAGCATGAGATCCCTAGTTAATATCGCGATGATTCAGTTTCCACTACCCTAATGAAGTCAATATTGTAATATCCAGTAGAAAACTAGACATTGAAACTTTGTTTCCCCATTGAAGTCCGTGTGATATTCCTCGGTGAAGCTTGGAGGAGGATGTTAAATCTCCGTATCTGTTTTGATATACTGTTTTGACTTGATTATTTTTAGATTATGTTTCTTCCCAGGGAATTTAAGCTGTGAGATGGGAATTTATTTCCTCAGTTGATGCTTACTTTCTTAAGGAATTTTCATCCTCGACGTGGCTTATCCAAGTGTTGACTTTGCTCAAGTTGGTTTTATCTGGTTATTCCTAGTGTTGTGTGTCTGTTTTGTCAATATACACATGATAACATTCATACATTCATCCATACATCATGCATATCTGAATTAAAATTCATTGCTCATTTGCATGTTTTGTTGGCATATTACCCTTTTGTAGAGATGTGTTACCCTCTCTCCAATAGATTGTCAACCTTAAGCAGAAAGTGTATATTCTTTCAGTTTCCCCATTGAGTTATCCCTCTTGGAAGAACTTTGCTTTAGCCTTTTTATTCAGCTTATTATCTGGATGGAATATTAACCCTTTTTTATTTTATTTCTCATCGGGTGCTATTTTGGTTGACTGTTTCACTCTGGCTTTTTTTGGTTTGAATTTGTGGTCCCCAGCAATATTATTATTATGTTTTCTGTAGGCTTTGAGCCATGGCTTGAGAATGTGCATTTATTTTGCACGAGAAGACTTTACCTCCTTAGTAGGAATACATTGGCATTTCCCCAGGAAGTCATAATTCTTTTCCCAGCAGCACTATTGCAACTCCTTCTTATAACAGCAGATGGCAGGTCTCTTTATTTGAGCAACATGTACTTCCCCAGTAAGTCTGTTAATTCCCATAGAAGATTAAGATTTTTTACTTTGATGAATGGTAGTATCGTCATTATATGAGATAGTTTGTTGTTGAGATTGTTTACTCCAATGAATGGTAGTCTCGTCATTATGGGAGATAGTTCATTATTGAGATGTTTACTCCGATGAATGGTAGTCTCGTCATTATGGGAGATAGTTCGTTGTTAAGATTTTTACTCTAATAAATGGTAGTCTCGCCATTATAGGAGATAGTTTCTTGCTGAGATTTGTACTCCAATGAATGGTAGTATCGTCATTATGGGAGATAGTTCATTGTTGAGATGTTTACTCATATGAATGGTAGTCTCGTCATTATGGAAGATAGTTTGTTGTTGAGATGTTTACGCTAATGAATGGTAGTCTCATCATTATGGGAGATAGTTCATTGTTGAGATGTTTACTCCAATGAATGGTAGTGTCGCCATTATGGGAGATAGTTCGTTGTTGATATTTGTACTCCAATGAATGGTAGTCTTGTCATTATGGGAGATAATTCATTATTGAGATTTGTTACTCCAATGAATGGTAGTCTCGTCATTATGGAAGATAGTTCGTTGTTGAGATCATTTTCCGATGGATGGCAGTCTCTTCATTGTGGGAGATAGTTCGTCGTTGAGGTTCATATTACTCTGAAGAAGTTTGTTTATTTCCAGTCATAAGTACTAATGCTGGTCATTTGTGACTTACCCTAATATTGCTGTTTATTGGTATTATCCTACCACTTCTTTTCCCCCAGTGGGTCGACATTACCTTTTTTTGCTATCTTCTCTGAGAGTGGATAGTTTATGGTTATCTGTTGATCATTGTTACCCTTTATTTTTCTCTCCTCAATGTCTGAGATGATGTTAATTTGTCTCCTCCTTGGGCTTTACCCTAATAGAGTTGAGTCTTCTGTTCACCAGTGATTTATTTTTCCTGGTCCAATTTTCTTTTGATCTTTTATTTTCTGTTTCCCCAGTGGTGTCTTGTGTCACCATTGGATCTATTCATTTGCATGCATAATCATAAATATTTCATGGCATCTTAGGGCCAAAAATAGGGTTTGTTTTATATTTAAGTATCTTCAATCGCGTCGACACGAAGATTTTTAACCTTCGTATCTCCAGATAGAAGACACTTAAATAAGGGTGGTTGTTGTACCCCAATTTTTTCCCCTAAGATTCCTCTATCACCTCATATCAACTTAATCATAATAAGATCACACTAGGGTTTGGTTCTTCTCCTTATCTTTATGTTTTCTCATGGGGAATCACCAAGCACCTTGACTTGTATATTGTGACCATATTTGTTTTGTTTTGATTAACTTGTAACTAATAAATAAAATGAATTTTGGCTCTAATTGAGGATGCTATAGGTGAGAGCATAACACATTTCATCAGGTTGATCTATAGGTTCATGCGTTTATTTCCATGTCTTCTTCAATAAAGCTTCATTGATAATCAAGCTTCATCATTGAAGATACTTTGAAGTGATATCATGACAAGGGATATTATGTTTCATCATGCCTTAATTTGTCAAAGGAAGTCTAAATATGCAAGAGTTTATTGAAGAAATTTGACCTAATTGGAAAAGTTCTTGTTTTCTTGATCACAAGTGCATAATTTCCTCAATTCTTAATATTTGGAAGTGGTTATAGTTGTTATGGTTTCTCATTATCATCCTCAAAAACTTTTATTTATATGACAAAAGTATTTGTGCAAGAAAGTTTGTCAAAATTGAAAAAAGATTCCTAAGGAATCTTAGTGCTCTAGAAGCTAGGGTTTTGAACTTCTAAGGGATATATCTTGCTCATATTCTGGTATTTTTGGGTGATTCCAAAGACATGCTTCTCTTTAAAGGGTTATAAACAAATCACTTCAAGAGTTTCAAGAAGATTTTATGTGGAAGATGCCTAATGATGAAGAAAGATTACAAGTCCTCTAGATAGGCCATCAAATTTTCTTATGTGACTTCAAAAGATCATAACTTGTCCATTTTTATCTCCTTGAGCCCATTATTTTTCCACAATGATATTAAGGATGTGAAATTCAACTCTTCTTTTATATGCAAAGCTTGAAAATGGATGGAAGATGCATTAAGGATGCAAAATATTATATGTCATCTCATGAATTTTCACCTATTTTGCAAGACCATGACTTTTTCAATACTTGGTATTTTTAAGTGATTCAAGTTTTACAATGCTCTTTGGTAAGTATACTTCAAGCTAGCATCATTGATCAAAGCAAGATTTTAGAGGAAGTCCTTGGTTGGAATCAAAACATTATAGGTCATTTTTTAAGAGAAAACTTGAAATTTTTCTAAGTATAAAAGTCAACGTCTTTTTCTCAACTTTGACACATCACAACTTTTAGCTCAAGCATCCATTTGATTCCATTATTTGCATATTGTAAATTTTGTGACCTTATGTTTCAATTGCTTCAAGAATCAAGCCTTAAGACCCCTTGAGCTGTGAATACCATGGATTCAAAAACAGCCACTTGAAACTGATCTTTTCCTCCAAGTCAGAAGTTGAAATCCCTAATACAGCTTATAATCACCAAATTTCCACGCGTTTTCCACTTAAAATTGATTAGAAAATATGTTTGGATCATTTAGAATGATAAAAAGCATTGTTTGATTGAGTTTTGATGCACATGTGATCACACTTTCTTCACGATCACAGGTGTGCACGAACTCAAGGAAAATTGCATTATCCACCCCCCTCTTGATCCCATTGACTTCTTCTATAAATATAGGCTCTATTCCACTCATTTTTGCAAGCTTAGAGAGCCAAAATCACTCTATTAAACTCCCTCAATAACACCTTTTTCTGAGATTTAGAATTCCCATTTCTCCACTTTTCAATTCAATTTCTTCATTGATCTTTCATCCTTGAACCTCCCTGAAGCTAACAGAAGAAGAATCAAGCCTTGAGGTGCCCGAAATCGTGCTAGCCAAGTCCATTTATAGAGCAACTTTATCTGACTTTGTTCAGGTAGTTTAAGGCATCAAATCTTCTAACTCAAATTACTAGAATGGTCTATGATGTTCACTGATGCTTGCTATTAACTCAATTTTGGTGAAACAAAGCATTTGAGGCTTTTGATTTTTGATTTCAACAGTTTCAAGCATCTCTGGTTTTCTCCAAATCGACTACGTTATGCTTTATATAAATTTTTCGCAAGCATATGCTTATGATCATCTCAAGTAGACGCATCTAATGGTACCACTATGAATGCGTAAATTTACATATTCAAGGATTTGAGATTTGTCCTAATTGCAGGAGAATGGAGGTTGAAGACGACCTACGTGTCGTTCTTCAACCAATGACAATAGGCCAATTGTTTTATTTTCATTGGTTGGATTTTGTTGTTACATGCGCGCGCTATACCTTGGGTCCATGATGCTCCCTCACCTCAGATCCGTTGGATTTTCCAGCGTGTATTAGTGAGGAAGATCCAACGCGTGTGGTTTTTTCTAATTTGTTTTATTTTACAAAATTATTTTTTAAATTCCTTTTATCTTTAAAAATTCATAACTCTTTTATTTTTTATCCAAAAATTATGAAAAAATATACAAAAATACTTTGAATTATTTCTGATTTTATGAATATTTTTTTATATTTTTATTTTAATGTTTGATATTTTTTATAATTTTTATTTTGTTTGCTTTATTTTAATTGTTTTAAAAATACTTTTTGACTTTTTTAAATTTTGATTTTTTTTATATAAATCATTTTCCTTATTTCTGACCTTCTGAAATTTTTCTAGAATGTTATTTTGATTTCTACTATTTTTGATCTTTTTTTCACGTATTTGAGTAATTTTAATTAGTTTAAAAATACTTTTCCGATTTAAAAGAAATACCAAAATTTTTATAAAAATACTTGACGTCATGTCTGATTTTTCTATGGACTCTTTTAATTTTTCTTTGATAATTTGAATATATTTTTCTATTTTACCTTTTATTTTCATTTTAAAAAACATTTTAAAAATCATATTCCTTTTTATTTTATTCATTAAATGCATTTCTTTTTTGTATATATTCTGACTATTTGACTTTTGATTATGAACTTCATTAACACCATTGGATTTGGGTTGTTGAGTTTAACTCCATTAAAATGGATGAGTGGTTGTAATGATAGTTTGATTAAATTTTTAATTCAACTATTATCCCCTCCCTCTCCATCTTATCCCTTTCTAATTGTGCTACATATTATTAGAGGATGATCTACATATCATCACTCCAAACATATGCCACATATATTTCTATTGACCGGCCTCAAAATAGATGCAACTTCTATATAAGTCAACTTATGATTTCTTAACATAATGTTAAGTTGTGTCCTGATTCGAGAAATGATCATTTGTGGCCCAAACCCTAGTTTGCAAGCCCAAGGATGTTTAATTTGAAACCTTTGATCCAATAACCTTGAGATTAATTGTTAGGAGGCTTTGGTCTTATCAATCCTTTAATGAATCATCATAAACTTTGGGATAAGTGAATCATTTAAACATTATTGATCATATGTTGTTACATTGAGAACTTGAAATAGATAATATCCTTGACAAAAAGGAAATGAAACTTATTGTTGAGAGGCTTTTATTTTATCAATCTTCTAAGGAGTTTTCAAATGCAAGATTCAAGATGGTCATTCAACTAACCTCTAATTACTAATTCATTAGCCTTTGATTTTATGCCCTTTATTTTATGCTTTTATTTTATGCCTTTACTTTATGCACCATTTTATTTTAGCATTTACATTTCGTGCTATTTTCATCTTTGCTCACTTGAGCATTTACTTTTATGTCATTTTTATTTTGCTCACCTGAGCTTTTCATTTCTTTTTGAAGATACCTAATAATCAACTTGAACCATATAAAACTTTAATTTTACTTGGACTATTTGGTTACTATCCTTGGCATTATGGAGTGATAAACTTCTTGAACTTAGGTTTAGAGACCTTGACCTACCTTGTGACCTTATGACTTTTATTGCAATATTGTCTGGGGTTCTTGGGGTTTACCCCCAAGAAATTGGGTTATTTGTTTTCTTTGTGTACATGTTATTCTGATTATATAATTTGCCCGTGATAAGAAATTCATCTGTATACAGCCGTTACTCTGCCCAATTTTTGTGAAGACTTAATGCATTTGAAGTTTGGTTTTCTCAAGAGGTTTTCTATTTTTGCTTGTTTATTTTAAATCCAAAGAATGGTAATTCTACATTGACTCATTATGTCAAGTGTTGGCTCCATGTTGGTTAGACGGTTCTTTTTCCTAGCTTTTACCTTATACTTTAGGATAGTCCCTTCATCTCCTCCCACTTTCTTTAATTTCAAAAATATTCTCCCTCCTTTGAAAATTCTTCTTGTTTTTAAACTTGAACCACTTTCATAATAAACTTGAATTTAGGTCCATGCCCTTTTCAAAAAATATGTTCTTAATCAAACTTTAGCCAACTTAATCATACTTTGACATTTTTTTCGTGAGAAGACTAAAAGTTAATCAATCTCATTCAAATAATTTTTACCACTTTGGCTTTTTACTTTAAAATTTTTCTCAAAGGATTAGAATTTTATCAATCTTTGTAGTGATGCAAGCTACTATACTTCTGTGATATGTAGTGAAGTGAGATATTTTCTAATTGGATGTTGAGTGAGGCTTTGTTGATTTTAAAATCCAAGCTATATTCTCCACTTTGAGATGATGCAAATTCTCCTTTCTCATAATTTTGGGTAGTAAGTATGTTCTTCCACTCGGATAAGACGATGATGTCTTGTCTCTTAAAATTAACCAACACACTTATGTTTTAAAAATTTTAAAGGTGAACTACGAGTACCCTGATCCCCTATTTCACGGAAGGTGGTACATAAGAACTTAAGGTTCGCAACTGCGGCGGGTGCAAAAATTGTAAAAAAATACTTCTTTTCTCATCCCCACAATCTATTTTTGTATACAACTTTTATGGCCAAAATACATAAATTTTCAAAGAGGTTCTTGCGGAGTACCATAGATGTTTAGGGTGCTAATACCTTCCCTTTGCATAACCAACCCCCAAACTTAGATTCTCTCCCCCTCTTTTTGGGTTATTCGCTCTTTTCCTATTCCTTTGGAAACAATAAAGCGCGATGGCGATTTTTATTTGATATGTGCGAGTTAAGTCAATCTAAATGGCTTAGTCTCAATATTTCTACCGCTATAGGTATGTCTTTCCTTGTTGGAGTCTGTTGTAGTTAGTCTCTTCTCGATGTATGTTCAATATCCTTATCGAACATGTATCGTTGAAGTCTTGAGGTGTGTTTAACATTATTACCGAACACATATCTTCGATGTATTCATATGTGTCCAACATCCTTACCGAGCATGTACATTTTAGTTCTCCTTTGATTCATGTGTTCTTTGTCAAGTCAATTATGTGTACATCCAATTCTGGTCGAGCACGTAAGCTTGATCCCTATTCTTGTGTCAGTCTAACCCTAACCCGACACACATCTCCGGATAACCACCTTTCAAAAGCAAAAAAAAAGAGAAAATACAGAAAAGACCAAAAAAATATAATAAAACCCGACTGGTTTCAGAGTGCAAATTTTACGGTTCTATTAGGTATTCAATCCTCTTCCACCTTGATTTTTCGAAAGGCGTCCGCCAATCTCACGCTATGGTTAAAGAAGATTGAATATGGGCAACTGTTGTACCCCACAATTTTCTCTCTTATTTATAAATAAAGTAGCTTATGATTTATCACTATATACATCATTTGCATTACATTAACTCAGTGACATGGGATCAAGGGTTTTGGCTAGATGAGTGTATATTTCTCAGGAGAAGAAAATTTATCTTCAAAAAGATTGAACATCTAAAGCCTCTCCATCATAAGCATTATCTCAAGTCCTAAGATATATGAGTTCAAGAGTTCTTCAAGATACCTCAGTTGGCTTAGGGTTTTGGGCTATGGTCAATATCTCCTATCTTTTCTGATGCAAACTAGGGTTTTCGATCAATGACATGATTTAATTGATTTTTCAAGCTTAAGATGATCTCATGGTTCTCCATTTGTCTTAAAGAATCCATGTGTGATTTATTAATCTTCACATCTTATCAGAAAATAAGGGTTGATTGAATAAGAAGAGATTTGAACATGTATGAACTGAAAAGTCAGCTAAAGTTAATTGTTAACCAGAGGTACTTTTGGTTAACCATCAACTCAATATTCCTATTTCTATGTTCCATGAGAAATGGTGGCATAAAACCAAAAGGAAAAGGTGAATTAGGGATAACTTGTCAAAGAAGTTATTTGGAGATGTGAATTTTACTTAAGTGTTCATAATACTGAATTTGGATTAGTTATAACCTTTTCAATATTTATTGGAAATGTGAAAACTTTATATGGTTGTAAAAATGAGGAAAAGTTCTTTAACTTTGTCCTTGACACCTCAAGTCTAAAAAATGATTATTTTGGGAGTTATGGGACCTAGATGTTCCTGGACACTTAGTAATTTTCAAGATATGTTCCAAATGTCGTAAGCTTCATGGCTATTTTTAGGGTTTCATTCAGATTCAAATAAAAAAAATCCGAACATGAAAGTTGGAGATCATAGTCTACTCTCCAATTTTGATTTAAGAATCATCTCATTGAGTGTCTTGTGGAGAGAGTTATAATGTTTATGTTTTGAGGGCCTGAAGGGTGAAATCCTGCATGGTATGCGTGTGCCATGCCAGCATCTTATCAAACAGGTGGTGTGCATGTATTCATGGTGGTTTTTCTTATGGATTTAATACTCATTTTGAAAAATGTTGAACATGAAAGTTAGAGTTTGTTGCGTCATCTTCAATTTTGGTTTAAATTTCGTTTCATTTCATGAATTGTGGAGAGAGATATTGAAGTTCAAAGTAGGAAGGTTGAAGTGGGCAAGATGCATGGTGTCACATGCAAGACTTGCCCAGCAAGGCCTGTAAATTTGTCAAACTGTTGCAGGGCATGTATTCATGACAAATTTTCTCCATGATTAAAGCCATATTTGGATTCGAGATGAATTACAAACTTGTTCTATCACTCGTCCTCTTTCCAACAGTACCAAGTTTGCCTCATTTGGTTGGTTATTGAAGAAGTTAGAGGTTCACAAAGTAATGAAGATGAAATGAATAGTTTGACAGTTGGTTTTGTAAAATCTCAAAGGTTGTTTAATAGTTATGATAACAAGACTTTATGATCATTTTGGTGGGTGTTACGACTGTTATTTCCAAGTGTCATCAACATCATTGTTGTTCATCTTGGTACCATCTTTTTACTGATCGCAAAACCTCATCTTAAGGAGGTGTGTGCATCAAGTTGCAAGCACTTGAAGTTGGCTACATGACCACGGGTTAACATCAGCATAGGGTCAGGATCTCCATTTTTAGGATTTTTTATATGGATGTGCATTACAAAGCTGATACATGCGCATGCATAAATAAAATTACTTCTTTGAGCCAAGCAAATACTCACATGCATGCATAATTTGGAATTGCACCAAGAATAGAGGAAGATATTTTTAATAAACTTGACGATTAAGTTTTTATTACCAGCTCACTACTGATGACTCTCTTTCAGTCACCTATTTTTCTTTGAGAAACAACACAAAAAAATAACACGCGCCTCATGCTGCACCTCTAATAAAAATTATCATCACCATTCAGTTAGAAAGGGGTTCCATTCAGTTACAAAATTCCAACAAACTTCCTCTCTTTCACGGCCATCATCTTCAACCATAAGAAAAGTCAATTACAGAATACCATAACAGAATCAAAATCTCTCTCTCTATCATTCATAATTTTCAAGACTCTTCCTCTCAAGTATCCAAGAAGATCACATTGTTTTCTCAGTTCTTCTTCTTCTTCTTCACAAGGAGAAGAAGATCTTGAATCTCCATTGGTCCTCAGAGGAAGCTTAGCTCGGATCATCTTCCATTTTTCTTTCTCCTCAAGATCCAAGTGAATAACTGAGTTTATTTCTCAGTAGTTCGAAGCATTGCACACACATCCTCATCTTCATCAAGGCAAGGATCTGTAGAGTTCTCTTTCGCTCTTTTCGCAAGCTTCAAACAGGTAAGTCACCTTAATCTCGCTCAGCATGCTTAGGCTTGCCATGATAGACCTCATGCATCACATCTGTGAGCTCCAATTCGCTGGAGGCTAGAGCTAGGCTCGAATGTGTGTAGTGGATATGTATGCTATATTTGAATAATTTTTCAGATCTATGCGTTTTTTTAAGTTTACTTGTTGATTGTGATCGATTCAATGAAGATAGAGTTTAGATTCAGAATCAACGTGCGAAAGTGATTAAATTAGTGTGCTCATGGAAAATTTCGATGGAGATTCGTCAACTCTGGCCAACTGAGGCGCCTGAGAAGATGACCGAAAGTTCTTTACACCGATGGATTGTCTCTTTCCAATTTCATTGTAGCCCTAGGTGTGTCTCAATAGTATTGGATCATGTTAAATCCTGCTAACTAATCAGATTACATTGTAATTTTCTTATATTTTTCTCTTTTATTATTAATTTTATTTTTTTGGATAATTGATTTATAATGATTGAAAAGTTCTGATTGGACAAATAATAATATTTGTTTTTTTTTTGTTCAGTTAAATGAAATAAGGCCTGATTGATAAATGTTAGAGGCACATAGTTAAAAACGTGACACATTAATAAATCAAAAATCATGAGAATTGGTATTTGTTTGGACAAGCAAGCTTAGGCACTATTAAGGGTTGGGCTTAACATCTCAATTATTTGCACCCCATGCCTTTTTCGACCTAGTAGGTTGAACTCAGTTCAATTAGAAAAATCGGTTATTGTAACATGGTGGGAGAACTGACTTGGTATTTTGCGTTTTATCGCAAATATTGCGGATAGCAAGAGTCACCACTGTCTTTTCTTTTATCCAATAAAGGAAAGGGTGAAAAGAACAGGAAAAGACCTTTGAGATTTTTCTTGAGTTCGGGGGGTAGGTTATGAAAAGGGAAGGTGTTATCACCCTTTTCATCCGCAGTTATCTACGGGCTCTTAATTGCTTGATCACTTTTTGAAATTCTTTGTGTTTGTGTATGTTTGAAAATATTTTGAAAACGCCTAAGTATTTTAATTTTGTAATGATTCTCATATCATTGAGAATGTATACAAAATGTTTGTTTTGAAAGTATTTGTTTGAAAAGGAGTGTATGGAAAGATGTTTTGAAAATGCCAATGTAAGGTAATTTTGTAATGATTCTCATGTCATTGAGAATGTATACAAAATGTTTGTTTTGAAGAGTGATTTGAAGATAGTTGTTTTTGAAAGTGTGAAGTGTGGAAATTGTTTTAGTTTGTGAGCAAGTGATTACGAGCGATCTACCTACTCAAAAAGTCTTTGTTCTTTTCTTCCTCCTTTAGATAGTGTTATCCTACCATTAGTTAGTAGGAAGCCATATCATTGGATGTGAGGGACAGACGGGGGTCATCGTACAACCATAGAAGGCAACTTGTAAGACGCTTTAGAAATTATCGTAAGGGACTAAGATCGTTTACTGAAGACAACATCGAAGGGTCATCAAGGGACTATAATCTTTAAATCGAGGGTCTTTTGCTAAAGCATCTCACGTTCGAGGGACATGAATGTTTAAATCCGAGGCAACAAGTAAGGTTAAACCTAGATGTGTAAGCATGAGAAGTGTGTTTGATTCAATTATTTTATCTTGAATTAGGGTTTTTCTGTGATTGATTTTAATCTTGTCATACAAACCCTAATTACTAATTAATATGGAAAGCGATAAATTGCGGAAATTAAATGTCCTACGCTATTACAATGCTTTGGGAATAAGGGGGTACAAATTTATGAAATAGGGAGGAAAGCAATAAACCCTAATTATTTATTACAGACCATTTACATAGATAATAATGCGAAATAATAAAATGCAGAAAAATGTAAAGTAGAGGAAAGAAAGAGGGAGCATTTTTGGTAGAGAAAAAAAGTTTAATGTTTTAACCTAATTGATTGACTTTGTATTTTAAAAAAATTATTAAACCGAAATAAATTAATTTAAGATAAAAATTAACTTCCTTAATCAAAATGAAAAATAATTTAAATATAGAAAAATCTAAATCTAAATTAATTTAAAAGAGAAATTAATTGTTAGAAAATATTTTTGAGATTTTATTTGTTTGGAAAAATAAATGAAGTAAAAGTAAAATAAAGAATAAAAATGATTTAATTAAAATATTTTTAATATAATTATTTTAGAAAATATATTTTTTGTATTTTGATTAAATAAAATAAATAAATAAAGAAAGAAAATATAAAGAAATGAAAAATATTGGGCCTGAGTTAGAAGTAAAAGGGGGGTGTGTAGAAATTATTTTTGGTAGGCCCAACATAAATCTTTTTAAAAATCAGAAAAATGAAAATGTTTAAAAAAAAAAAATAAAGTAATGGGCCTGCGTTGTTATGAGAAATTTGGGGGGGGGGGGGGGGGGGTTAGAAAGTAAAAATAAAAAGACAAAATCAGAGAAGCTCATCGCTTGTTTGTAATCCAATGTGACTGGTCCTTTGAGATGTATCACGGGGTATGCGTGTGGAACGTTGGATCTTGATTGCTTACAGATCTGATGGTGTTAATGTGAGGCTCATGGTAGGCACGTATAATTGCAATACATGGGATCTGAAAGAACAAAATAAGTAAAAAATAAAGGGTACCACTGGGACTCAAACTCGGGTCCCTATAGTCACAGGCGCGCGCTTTAACCAATGGGGTGGTGATATATCCGGTAGTTAAAATAACAACTATTAAATATATTACAAACTCTTTCATGAATGTACTTCATCTTCTTCCTCGCGGTAGAATCCATGAACATCATTTTTGAACTTTCAAACTCTTCCATTTCTCAATCATTTTGAAAATTGTAAACATGAAAGTTGCTTGTTTTTTCACCATGAATCCAACCATGCCATTAACATAAGCTAACCGTCGAAGATTAAAGAGAATTTTTTTGGTACCAAACTGAACCCTCAAAAGTGAGAATCGTGTTTGAAGTTGGTGCACTCCTGAAGATGTTGTGATGATTTGGATAACTTCACTGAACTCCCATGAAGCTATTACAATGCTTACTTTAGATTGAGAGTGTCTGGATTCTTCTAGAGAAGTCAAGTTGTAGGGCTCTGTTTTTGAAAATGGAAGATGAGGAAGATGATGTTGCAGTGGTATAACAGGTGTTTGGATAGGTTCTAAATGAGTTATAGAAGCTTTATGATGGATTTAAAATGAAAACGCACGAGTGGATTTGATGTTCAAAGTCAGAAATGGAAACAAAATGGAGCTTCAAGGAAATTATGACTTTGGGAGTAATTGAGGAGATTTAAGGGCTTGTGAACTCGTGTGTTAGCTTGTAAATAATCTCTCTATTTATAGAGAAAAGGTTTGAGGGCTTGAAGTAACCAGAAATTCAAGATAGCATGTTATGGTTTTGAAGCCTAGTTTTGAAGTAACTTGGAGAAACATTGTTCCAATGCATAGTAGGGTGGTTGATAGGTTGCAGATGGTCGCTTCTTGGTGTTGAGATGTTTTGAAATCAGAAGCAACAATGTATGGGCTCAAGGAGAGTTGACATTGTGTATAAAGCAACTTTTCCAAAATGGAAGTGTGCACTTTGTTCCAATAATGGAAAATTGTTTTGGACAAAGCTTGAACCAAGTGGATAATGGCTCAAAAGTTTGTGTAAACATTAAATTATGGATATATTTAAAGGTTAAGAGGCTTGCAAAGCAAGATTATGCAGCATGGCATGAGGATTTGATTATGTGTTCATCAAGGAAATGACTTGTAATTCAAGAATGGATGCCCAACTTCATCTCTTCGAATCTCTTAGCTCAAGCATGACAAAAATACGTTCTTGGACATTTTAGAAAGCTTGAAACATTGTCTACAACTTTCATGTTAACCAATTTGGCTAAATCAAATTGGAACTTGGTGAAAATTGGCCAAGAAGTTTGGACAAAAATCTGACCAAACTTGTTGAAAATTTCACTAAGTGTTTAGATAAAAATGTCATGACTTCATGGGCCTATATCTCCTAATCCAAGTTTTTTTTTGGACATCAACCCTCAAGAAAAAAGTTGTAGAATTCATCACGCTCTACAACTTTCATGTTGAAAGTTTTCCTTAAATCATCTTGTATCTTAGTGAAAAATGGTCATGAAGTAGTGAATTTATCAAGGTCAAAACACTTAGATTTTTTTCTAAGTATTGGAAATATTGAATTTTTGTTGAATTTTCTTGACTTTATTGATTTTAGATGATCAAGCTTGATAATTTGGAATTTATTGATGGTTCTTGATCTTTGAAATTCAATGTTGACAAAAAGTCAAAGTTTGACTCTTATGTGACAGTTGACTTTTCATTAGTTGATCTCAATTCTTCAATTATCAATCATTTGATCTTTAGAAATGATTTGAGCCAGGAAATTAAGTCAAGATATTGTTGAGTCCTTGATATCATACTTCAAGCCATTAGGTCATGTACTAGGTCAAAAGTCAATGATCATTCATTCTCAGTCAAAACCCTAATTTTTGACAATTTTGCCCCTGTGGTGATCTGAGGGCTTTTTTGAGGAATTATGATCAACCCTTGATCAAATGGTGAATATAATTTTAAAATGTTGATGTTGACAAAAAAATCTTGAAGTTTGACTATATGTTGACCACAATTGACTTTTTACCCAATACAGTTGATTTTCAGTCATCTGAGCAATTGACTGAGCAAATTTCTGATGCAAGACTTGAAACTTGGTATGAGCATTCTTGGAGACCTATGATGAACCATTAAATTCATTTGAGGCATTAGAAGTCCAAATTTCCTTGAGAAAACCAAAATCCTAATTATGGACCCAATGCTAAGGAGGTGAGCTTGTCTGATCAGCTCTTGAGAATCCTTGAGTATTTGAGAACTTTTATAAGAAATGTCTTGAGAAAAAGGGAGGGCAAGTTTTAGGGTAAAAAATTTATACACCCCCAATTTTGTATGCACACAATTTTTGATACTTATGCAATTTTGCTTGTAATTTCCATTTTCTTGACATATAAAAAATCTGGAAAAAAATGTATTTTGGACTCTTTAGTGTCTTAGGAATTTTTCATGATTTTTGTGGATTTTTTATAATTTATTCTCATTTTACTTTAATTTTTTTGTCAATGTGTTTAGAAGTAATTTTCATAGGATATCTTGCAGGTTTTGGTGCAATTTTTGATCAATTCTTGACAAATAAAATCCACAAAAATGTGATTCTGACTCTTTCATGTCTTAGGGATTTTTACATGATTTTCCCTATTTTTAAAATTCGATTTTTATTTTCTTTTAAATCCTTTTTGTAAAGGTATCCTATTTGACATATCTTATGATCAAGGCTTGTATTTGATAAATGTGGATCACCATTTTGAACCAATTTTTTGCCATGGCCATGGGTTTATGTTTACATGGTTTATATATCAATTTTTTGTTGTTGTTGAGAATTGAATCATTTCCAAATTAATTTTAGGAACCTCGATGCATGCCTAGTTAAAACACATGATTGTATACTTGTTTGATCTTGAAGCTTGCATTTGTGCATTAGCTTAGGATTTTTTGTGACATGATAATGTACATAATGACTTGCCTTGTGTGTTAATCCCATAATTTTAAGGTCTTTTTAAGCCTTTACTTGATTTTTCTTTTGTGGTCACACAAAAATGAATAATGGTCCAATTGTTTACCTAGTTAGAAGTTGATCTTTGATGCATGATTCTTAATGCCTAGACTAATGTTCAATTGACTTATTGATTAGAATTATAACATGATTAGATACCTTTTACCTTGATGTTAGATCCATAATTGAGTCATATGTTTAGCCTATCATGATGCTTGACCTCTAGGTTGTCAACCAGATATTTTGAATTAATTTTGGCACATAGTTTGCTTCAATCATGATATTTCTTGTGATTTTTTGTTTGATATCAATGGTTATAGGGTAGCTACTGACTTGTAAAGTGGCATACCTCATCTAACATGAAAATTATTTATCTCCCAAGTTTTGATCACTTTGTGATGTTTATAAACGTATTCTTCCTCCATCTTTAAGAGATGTTTATGTAAGTTTTAGATTGTGTATTCGCTGCCCGCATTATGATCTTATGCCTCTACTATTGATTCAAGGTTATCTAATGCATAATACTATGTCATTATGAGTTATAATATGGATCGTTTAGTCGTAATTGATCTTCCTTGTTGTTTGCTAACATTTCTTGTGAGATTATGCGAGTTTTTGGAAAGTGGTTCATCGCGGTGCATTACTCTTGCTTGTGATTTATTTTCACCATGACATGGGGTTCTTATTAGATATTCTTTTGATTTTTTTGTTATTGGCGCCAGCTTTCTCGAAGTATTTCGGGTTTCTTGCTTAAATCTGCTTAGCCATGAACCGTTGTTTGTTTTGGTAGTATTTCTTTCTAATTTATCTTCATTTCTGTATTTTATTGATTTCTAGATATCATGAGAAGTTGGAACTTTACTACTTTCTGATACCATGAGAAGTAGGGA
The DNA here is from genome assembly GCA_948472305.1 of Vicia faba. Lineage (NCBI taxonomy): Eukaryota > Viridiplantae > Streptophyta > Magnoliopsida > Fabales > Fabaceae > Vicia > Vicia faba. Next base: position 1,448,533,476 of record OX451739.1, on the reverse strand, counting down.
TAGAGATGTATGACGGGAGTCTGTGTTATTGATCATGTTAGGAACACCTCTGGTTTATTTAAAGACCCGTTTAGGGCAATTCCGCATTGTGTGCTATTTGTGTTTGTTTAAAATTCTACCTTTGAAGTAGGTATCCCGCACATGTGTTTTTATTTTTGATCGCATCTATTCCCCCATCCCTTATTGAAGTCCATAAAAGGAGGCGAGTGGAAAGGGTTAGCGATCAACCCCCACGTATTTCGTTCGTGTCATCCTTAGCTCGTGACACACCACAATACTTTAGAGTTGTACCTACTCTTGTTATCGAGTAATCAAGTGGAAAAGGGTTTTGAAATCAAACCCCCACACTTAGTCAGGAGTTCGTAATGACCAATGCTGACACCCCACTATCCACTTGTTTGCTTCGGGTGATCTGCTCCCCTTAGCTAAAGCATTTCTCTTCTTTTCGTATTTCATCTCTCTCCCGCTTGTTTGCTTCGCGTGATTCCCTCCCCTTAGATAAAGCATTTCTATTATTTTACCTTTACCAACCCCGCTTGTTTTCTTCGGGTGATCCGCTCCCCTTATCTAAAGCATTTCTCTTGATTTTTATTTTACCTACCTTGATTCGTGATATCTTGGTTATGCCTTTCCCCGAGTTAGTATGCACTACTCGTGGCATGTATGTGCTCTCTTGAGCTTGTGTATTACTTGCTTTCCATCCTTGTGTACATGTTTTCTTAGGTTTTAAACCTTTGGCATTTTCCCTTAGGATCTCTTGATTCATCCTTTGGCGGTGACTTGAGATAGACATAGATTTAGGTTGTGAACCTTTGCTATGCTCTCTTAGGATTTCTTGATTCATCCTTTGGTGATGATTCGAGATAGAAATTAGGATTGTGATCCATGCATTCTAACATAGGATAGAGATTTCCCTTTCAAAACTTAACCTTAGGATCAATCAATGTATGATAACATTAGGGATAGATTTAGGATAGTCTCCCTTAGATGATTTTTTTGCTTTTGTATCCTTGCATTAAGACTAAAACTCTTTTCTTGAAAAATGCATAAAACATATAACAATTTTCAAATCCTTTTTCAAGGTAAAAAATATCAACCAATGTAAACTCTTTTTCGCCTTCGGGCCCTTTTCTTTCAAACTTTTCAAAAGAACATGTTAATTCACTTCTATGCTGATGCGTGAGTCTCCAAAGGTCGAGTTGCAGCTGAAGGCGAAATTAATATTGTTCATTAAAAAACACAAAACAAATCAAAACACGTGACCTAAACTACGGTAACTCTAATTCCTCAAAAAGGATGCATATGCATTGGGGTAGGGCTCAAGAGAGCACAATTTTATTTTCCCTACATTATTTTCTCTTTTCTTTTGCATGTGTTACCTCTTTGCATTTTTCTTTTAGCTCTTAAGCATTATATTTGAACACACCCTTTAATTAGAACAACAAGATTGGATATTATAGAGTACTACAGGCATGTGGGGGTGCTAATACCTTCCCCTCGCGTAACAGACTTCCTTACCCGTATATTTTGGTCGTTTGATCTTGATTTTACCCTTCTCAGGTTTACTCGATGTTTACCTTTCCCTTCCTGTGGGATAAAAAACGTACGGTGGCGACTTTATTGATTTCATCTCGATGATTTATTCAGCCGGTTGTTTTAGTTTCCAATTATCCTTTTTTCCTAGGTAAGTTAACAAGCCCACAAGAATGATTATTCAACCATCACCGTTTCCACATTCCTTCTAACGCATTCCTAAAGGTTCTTGTTTTATTATTTTGCAACCCTTCAGCCACATTTAAAGCATAACACCCAAGGCTAGCATAGACATCCCAGTGAGATGTTACAATCCCTCTTTTTATCTTATCATGAGTCAAATGATAATCAGAGATCCCTGTAACCGTTACCACACTACTACTAGTATGCATAGTAAGAAACTTCACCTCAAACTGAGTTTTCTCGGTTATAGTTTATAACAGGTTTATCCTTTGGTTTTTACTGTTCTTCCTATAAAGAAATTCTCTACCAACCAAAAAAGATGCTTTGACATCAACCCTTCCCCAAAAATTCAATAACAACTCAACCGTCACATGCCTTTTTATCCCTTGTTTTCTGTAAAATTTATCACACACTTCTAAAATAGCCTCAATGCATTCATAACACCTTGACCTCAAATTCCATAGCTCTTTCTTGTCATGAAATCCTCCACTTGTTAATGATGAATGAATAAAAAAATTTAAACATTCTAAAATATATAAACCACATATTTTAGACCCTTTAGCAATAATTCCTTCATCATGTGAAATCTTCAACACTCCACGTTCAACTCTAGTGACATAGCCTAGATCATAAAACATGCTTTTATATAACAAATTTTGTTCGAGTTCTGGAATATACCTCACGTTTGAATAAGAAACTCACGATCATAAAACATTTTAAGTATGATCATACCAATACCATGAACCTTGTAAGCCTTATTATCACCAAGGTAAACTACTCCTCCATGCACAAACTTCAAAGTCTCAAATTATATTCTTAGGAACATGTGATAACAGCAACCTGAGTCTATGACCCAACTATCTTGAGTCTCAAAACTTTATACCACTTGTACACCAACATCCTATAACCAACCTCATCCAAGGCAACCACAACTTGAACAAAATCATCATTGAGCTTTCCCTGAGGACAATCCTTCTTGAAGTGATCGGTTTTCTGACAATTAAAATATTTTACCTTTAACTTGTCAAACTTCTTTAATTTTTACATCCCTTTACGCTCAGTTCCTCCTCTTGAGACACTCAAACCTTCACCATTATCTTTAAACTTCAAATCTTTTGCCTTTGAAAATTCTCTGGATTTCACCGTCGTCTAGAATTTATTCAAAGTAATAGTACCTTCCTTACCATAAAGAATGAAATCCTTAAATTGCTCAAAGGATCTGGGTAATGAACTCACAAGAGTATAGTCTTGTCTTCATCATCAATCTTCACTTCAGTATTCTCAAGATCATCAAGAATCTTGTGAAACCATGTCACTCTTGTTAGATTTGTTCTCCATCATTCAAAAAGAGTAGAGTTGTTATTTCAAACACAACATATGAGTCAAAGACTTGGTCATATAAAATGATTCAAGTTTTTCCCACATCGAAGCAGCAACCTGCTCTCTGACGACTTCTCTTAATAGTTCATCCCCGAGACACAAGATAATGTCACTCTTGACTTTATCCATCATCTCGGTCTTCTCTACTTTACTAAGTCGTGAAGGCATCGATTCCTCACCCTTCAAAGTTTCAATACACTTCTCTTTAGTTAAAAATTTCTTGCATTTTCATTTTCTACAATTCAAAATCGTTGTCTGTGGAAAATTTTGTGATCTCTCATTTAGCCATGGTGCTCACTTATAAACAATACCTCTTTGCCTCACAGTGGACGCCATCTGTTGTAGCAACCATAATAAATGGTCTTCAGCAATAATAATCAATAAGCAGAAAATATAATAGAATAAGTTGAGAATAAACTAAAGGTTTGTTTAGCCAATTCAATCAAAAGGTCTAGTTTGAGGGAGATAGCAGCTCTCCAATTTATTATACTCTTAAAGTTATTGCAAAAGATTACAAATGAGTTACTAGAAAATAACATTCGTCTTCAGAGTTTCCCAGAGTAAACCCTGAAGACTCTCAAGATCAAACCCCTATTTTCTATCCAAGTATTTATCAACCTCTCCAACTCTAAATATATGAATCTCTCAAACTCAAGATATCAAGAAATATTATATGATCCTTCTATATAACTCTACAAGGTTTCCATTAAACCTTAAATTCTTGTTTCTCCCTTTTTTCTCTATAGCTCTAAAATTGTCACACAATAATAACATGAAGAGACACATATTTATAACTATTAAAACCCAACATACAAAGTCAAAAACATAATTTATTAATTATTAAAATAAAATATTATAAATATCTATTTTATACTTCCTCCGTTCCATATTATAAGAGAGATTCATTTTTTAGATTTATTGAGTAATTAATATATTTAGTCTATATATAGACCAGCTACAGTAATTATCCAATGAATCTAAAAAGTGGAGTATTAATTTTCTCTTATAATATGACAAAAATGGAGTATTAGTTTAGACTATTTCTAAATTAATATATATTCAATATTCTAACTTTAAATAATAGATCTGCAAATCGAATCAGTCAAATCCGCAATTTACGAACTGCCCAAGTCGAACATTCTTGTTGTTTTTCAGCTTCCTGATTTTCGACAATCTCAAAACTTATTTTATTTTTCTTCATCAATACAGGTTTTAAAACATACTTCAACAAAAACTATTCTTCAAAGAATTATCTTGAACCTTGAAACCATATGGTGGTCACGCCTTAGTTTCATACTTGATTAAGGTTAGCTAAGCCCTCAATGACCATTTGATACAACATACATCTAGATTTGCAGATATTTTACCTTTGAAGAAGATGTCCCTGAAGAATGTTCTAATACCTCTGAACTTCAAGATGGTTACACCATACAACTGACCAGAATCGTGTTATAAAAAAAATACTGTTTTCTAGGGTTGTGCTAGTGTTTTCTACAAAGTGTTATAAAAGAAAACTGTTTTACTTGCGTTTAAAATTGCTAGCACTTTTACTTCTTTCTTTGATCTTTAAGATTACATTGCAACTCCTAATTTATCGAAAAACTTGGATCAGTGATCTTCAGATGTTAGTGTTTTACATTACAACATGGAATCACTAGCCATAGGAGTTTGCAAAACCTCAGATATGACTTCCCAAGAGTGGTTCTCATCATCCATTACGCGCCTTCGATCGAGGAAAGCCGGCCTCATTGGTGTTGTAACCATATCGATTTTAAATGTCAACAATGCTACAATCTGTGACATTGCAGGTCTCAAATCTGGATGTGGCTGAAGACACAAAAATGCCACATGAAATGCTTGCATAACATCCTTTTCTACATATCCTTTTTCTCTCAGCTTTGGATCTATAAGATCCATCACCATTGACTTCTCATAAAGTTTCCATGCCTATGATGAAGAGTTCACACAAACATTATTTCAAAGCCTTAACAATAAACATTGGTTCAAGCAATCGTTAAAGAAACGAGTATGAAAAGTTACATATTCAGGGAGGTACTGCATCTCTGATGGTAAAGTGAGATCTGTGTTTTTTCTACAGCTGATTATTTCAAGCACGAGAACTCCAAAACTATATATGTCTGCCTTTTCAGATAACTCTCCTCTGATTGCATATTCTGGAGCCGTATAGCCTCTAACCAAAGAGAAACAAAGATCATCATTAGAAAACTTGAAGAATTAACACAGATACTGACACAGGTACGGACACCAGTGGTAATAATTTGAGATAATTAATTAATTTAACGCATTATAACTCATAAGTATATATGTTGTATCATTTATATTGGTGTCAGACACTAACACTAACACGTGATGTATCATTTGAGTGAAGGACTTACAATGTTCCGGCAAATTGAGTGCTAAGGTAAGCTTGGTCTTCAGGGAAGAATCTAGCTAGTCCAAAATCACCAATCCTTGGCTGAAACTTTTCGTCAAGAAGAATGTTGCTTGCTTTGATATCGCGGTGAACAATTCTTACATGCGAATCCTCATGAAGGTATTGCAATCCCCGCGCTACTCCAAGAATAATTTGGAATCTAGTGCTCCAGGTAAGAAACTCATCGGTATTCCCATGAACAAAGAGGTCTAAACTTCTGTTCTTCATGTATTCATAAACAAGTATCCTTTGAGGTCCATCCGAGCAACAGCCAAGAAGGCGAACGAGGTTTTTGTGCTGGATGCTTGTGATCATTCTCACTTCTGCTAGAAACTCTCTTTCGCCTTGGTGAGATTTATCAAGAGACAGTTTCTTACAAGCAACTAGTCTTCCATCTACCAACTTTCCCTGTCAAAACATAAATATGCAGTCCTCAAAATCTCTAGACTCGCAATTTGAACCACGATTTTGATTAACACGAAAAATCATGTAGCGAAGCCAGTATCATTAGGTTTAGTACCTATATTATACCTGATATACCGGGCCAAATCCGCCACTTCCTAGAAGGTTTCTGCGATGAAAATTCTTGGTGGCCTTTCTCAATGTTTGGAAATCGAAGTAGCTTATTGTCCTAAGGTTTCCACTGATGAACTCCATGAGTCCTGTGTGTATCCATATTGAAACTTCAACATAAGTTGATCTTTACAATGCATATATATATAGAGTATTTTTCGTATATTACCATGATTCTGAGTCTCAACAGGTGGTGAAGCTGTCTTCTCTGGTAGTTCGTGCGGGACACGTTTAATACGCTTCCAAAATACACAGAGAAGAATGAGCAATATGATGAGAACTACGATCCCTCCAAGTAAAAAGAACAAAGCTCCCGAGACATGACGCGGGTGCGAGGAGGGAGAGGAGGAAGAGGATGAAGATGAAGGAGGTGTTTCTGCATATCACAAGATTTCATTCATCATTGATCAAAGTAGAGTTAACATGAAAACTAAGGTAGAAAAAAGAAACCTTGGAGTTGAAGTAATCTTCGAGACATTGTTAGGGACTAGAAGAAAGTGTTGTGGTTGAAGTTGAGCCGTCTTGGTCGGTATTGAGATAACATAGCCAAAATATGAAGAGGTGAAATTCAACAACTGGCAACAGCAACTATTTCTTGATGAGTTTTCTGTAATTGATTTCTACTACTATTAGCTAGCAATTCTTTGTTGTCGTTAATTGCTATCTTGAAAAACAAAAAATGAAACAATTGGAGAATGATTCTATGTTATTTTATTGTATTGTATTGTATTGTATGGTTGTTTCATAGAATAGATCGAAACAATGTAATATTGCCGGACAATTCTATTGGGTGGGAGTTACATGTAGAATATTGAAGGGTTGCGGTCGAATACAGACATTCTACTATCTTTAATTTTAATATATTTTCTCTTTGATTGTTGTGTTATGATAAAAAAAAAAAGTTTTAAATATGCACATTGTTCAAGTAAATATATAGGTTTTGATTCTACAGCCTATCCATAGTTGTCCCATATGGCCCATTTATTTGAAGACCCAAAATAAGAGTTTTTCAATTTATTTTGGAGTTTGTTCGCTACATTCAATGACTTATTCACACTTCCTCCTAAAATTTTCAAAATACCTTTAAAATTTGAATTTTTGAAAGGAAAAAATTTAGCTACATTTTCTTAGGTGTAGTTTATATTTTTTTTCCGATGAAAATATGACAAGTGTATAATTTTCTCTTATACATATGTAATTTCTTCCTATTTTTACTCCTTAAAAAATATTTAGGCATATTTATTATATTTTTATTAGAGAAAAGTATGAACCACACCTATGGAATTGTATCTAAATATTTTTGTTTTTGGAATCCATACGCATAAAAAACACGTTAAATACAAATAAATTTTTTATGAATTTTGGAATTCAAAGGCACTCCAATATATCACAACAACTTACTCTCAGAACCACAACCAAATCAAAATAAGAGAAATGTCTGAATTTGAAACTCTGGATTTACCTAAACACTCTAAGTTTCCTGAGTAGGATACGAGTATAACGTGTATTTTGTACCATAGTACTCTAATTTTGAGAAATATTTTCCGAGTAGTTTATTTTGACAGTCTGGCATATTCTTGATTCACATGTATGTATGATTAAGAAAAGAAAAAAATTTAACACCAAAAGATGAAAAATGACGGTAAAAGACAACTGAACCTTCTAAGTTAGGTAACTCTCACTCAGTTATCCAGACCAACAGTGGTTGGACCCCAAACATCAACCCAAAATGGACCTTAAATAAACACAAAAAGTGTGTAAATTTCATCTGCAATTAAGGATGACAAATAATTACTTATTTGGTGTAAAATAAAAAATTTTCACGATCGATCTTATGCGTGTGATCATTATCGTAATTTCAAATGCCATAATCTGATTGTCCAAACAAATGGGAAGGAAAATCGAAAAATTTACTTAACTCCAAAACATAGTTAGAGATGTAGCCGAAATATGAAATTTTTGTTTGTATCTATTTTACAGTCTTGTGTTCTTGTGCAAATTAAGAACACAAGTATATGTTTTTCTCATATTGTTTTACATTCTTGTGTTCATCTGGATCCTTTTACCGAAGCTATCACTCAGATACCATCTTATGCAAAATTCCTAAAAGACATCCTGACCAACAAGCGTAGATTTGACGATCCTAAACCTTTAGAGTGAAATTTCATTTCTGAAAATAAACTTGCCAAGAAAGAAAAGGACCCGGGAAATTTTTCCATACCTTGTATCCTAGGAAATTACATGGTTGACAAAGCCTTTTTAGACCTAGGAGCTAGCGTCTGTCTAATGCCTTTGGCAGTTTGTAAGAGGCTAAACTTAGGAGAATTGTAGCCAACTAAAATGTCTCTTCAATTGGCCGATAGATCAGTTAAATATCCTATGGGCATACTAGAAGACATACCAGTTAAAATAGGTCAGCTATATATCCCAACAGATTTCGTAGTCATGGATATTAAAGAAGACGACGAAATCTCAATCCTTCTAGGTAGACCATTCATATCAACCGCATGAGCCATGATAGATGTTAAGAAAGGAAAATTGACTTTTGAGGTAGGTGATGAAAAGATAGAATTTATTCTTTTGAAGTTCTTAATGGCACCAGTCATAGGAGATGCATGTTATGCCATTGACGTCATTGATGAATGCATATTGGAACTGGATCAAGAAGAACTTGTCAAAACTATCAAGTTACCTTCAACCCCTATTTGGGAGGATGATGGATTTGAAAGACTGGAACCTTACTTTGATGACAACCTCTATGAATGTTTAGCCCTTACTCCAAATCTTATGCCTTGCCCTAAGAAACCATCTTTAGAACTTAAAAAACTACCCAAGAATCTGAGATATGAGTTCTTAGATGAAAAAATGAATTTTTCTGTTATAGTCAGTGCTACCTTAAATCAAGACGAGACAAAACAAATCTTAGATATCTTGCAAAAATATCTCTCAGCCTTAGGATATAACATCTCTGATTTAAAAGGAATAAGCCCATCTATGTGCATGCACCAGATTATGTTGAAGGAAGATTATGAACCCTCTAGAGAACATTAAAGGAGGATAAACCCTATAATGAGTGATGTTGTTAAGAGAGATGTTCTTAAGTTGCAAGAGGCTGGTATAATTTATCAAATTTCAGATAGTAAATGGGTAAGTCCTGTACATGTGGTACCTAAGAAAGGAGGCATCACATTCACATCAAATGAGAAAGGTGAACATGTTGCCAAGTGAACAGAAGGAGGTTGGCGTATGTGTATAGATTACAGAAATTTAAACAAAGCGACTAGGAAAGATCATTTCCCTCTTCCCTTTATAGATAAAATGCTTGAGCGTCTAGCTAGACACTCGTATTTTTATTATCTAGATGGGTACTCGGGATTTTTTTCAAATTCCTATTCACCCTGAGGATCAAGAAAAAACGACCTTTACCTGTCCTTATGGAACATTTGCCTATAGACGAATTCCCTTTGGACTCTGTAATGCGCCAACCACTTTCCAGCATTGTATGATGTCAATTTTCGCAGACTATCTTGATGGAATTATGGAAGTATTCATGGATGATTTCTCGGTATGTGGATTCAATTTTAAAGACTGTCTCTCTAACCTTGAGAAAATCCTAGAAATATGCGTTGAGGTAAACCTTGTATTAAATTGGGAGAAGTGTCATTTTATGGTTAATGAAGGTATATTATTAGGACACATTGTCTCGGAAAAAGGAATTCAAGTCAATAGAGCCAAAATAGTAATAAAGAACCTCAAGCCACCTAAAACTATTAGGGAAGTCAGAAGTTTTCTTGGACATGCTGGTTTCTACTGACGTTTTATCAAAGACTTCTCCAAAATAACAAAGCATTTAACTAATCTTCTGATGAAGGACGTCGAATTTGTTTTTGATGAGAAATGTATTGAAGCCTTCAACCTTTTGAAACAAGCACTGATTTCAGCTCCAATCATGCAACCTCCAGATTGGACACAACCTTTCGAAATCATGTGTGATGCTAGTGATTATGTCGTTGGTGTTGTTCTAGGGAAGAGAGAAGATAAGAAATTACATGTCATATATTATGCTAGTAGAACCCTAGATGCTGCCCAACTTAATTATGCAACAACAGAGAAAAAATTGCTAGCCGTGATTTTTGCAATTGATAAGTTTAGGTCCTATTTGGTTGGAACTAAGATCATTGTTTAGACAAATCATGCTGCTATTCATTATCTGCTAAACAAAAAGGATGTTAAACCTAAGTTACTTAGATGGATCCTTTTACTCCAAGAGTTTGATATGGACATTAGAGATAAAAAAGGCACAGAGAATGTAGTCGCTGACCATCTCTCTAGGTTAGAATATTTGAAACCTGACTTATTGCCTATAAATGATGATTTCACCTATGACAAACTTGTAGCTAAGATATAAAACTTTGAGCCTTACATAGATGAAAACCTGGATAAAGTTTCAATAATGAGAAGTGTACCTTAGTACGCTGATTTTGTAAATTATCTAGCTGTTGATATCATACGCCCTGATTTGAACTACCAATAGAAAAATAAGTTCTTCAACAATGTTAAACATTTTTATTGGGATAAACCACTCCTATTTAAGAGAGGCATAAACAATATCTTTAGACGTTGTGTCCCAGAAGAGGAAGTGGAAAACATCATCGAATATTGTCACTCTGCACCATATGGTGGACATGTAAACACGTCCAAAACATATACTAAAATCCTTCAAGCAGGCCTCTATTGGCCAACTTTTTGGCGTAATGTTCATGACTACATTGTCAAATGTGGCTGGTGCCAACGCACTAGGAATATCTCAAGACGTGATGAAATTCCCTTAAGGTATATCCAAGAAGTGGAACTTTTGATTATGTGGTATATATTTTATGGGACCATTTCCATCCTCCATGGGAAATAAATACATACTCGTAGTTGTGTACTACGTGTACAAATGGATTGAGGCTATTGCATCACCCACAAACGACACCAGAGTAGTAATCAAGTTATTTAAGAACAACATCTTCCCAAGGTTTGGAATACCCCGCCTAGTCATAAGTGATGGAGGATCACACTTTATATCCAAAATCTTTGACAAGCTTTTGAGTAAATATGAAGTAAAACATAAAGTAGCAACACCATATCACCCGCAAACCAGTGGTCAAGTTGAGGTGTCCAACAGGGAAATCAAACAGATCTTGGAGAAAACTGTCTCAATATCCAGAAAAGATTGGGCTGAAAAGCTGAAAGACGCATTATGGGCTTACAGAATAGCCTATAAAACCCCCATTGGAACTACCCCTTACCAGTTGGTTTACAGAAAGTCATGTCACTTACCTTTTGAATTAGAGCACAAGGCATATTGGGCTATAAAAACTTTGAACTTAGACTACTTAGCAGCCAGAGAAAAATGTATCATTGATATCCATAAACTAGAGGAACTCCGTCTGAATGCCTATGAAAATGGCATAATATACAAAGAAAGAAAAAAAATATGGCATGACAAGAGAATCGTTAAAAAATACTTTAACATAGGAAATCATGTTCTTCTTTTTAATTCAAGGTTGCGATTTTTTCTTGGTAAGCTACGTTCAAGATGGACCAATCCCTATGAAATATCCAAGATCTTGAGGTCCGGGGTAGTTGAAATAAAAAATAACTCTTGTACCCCCTTCATGGTAAATGGACAAAGATTGAAGCTTTATAAAGGAGGTGACGCTCCAGTTGAATGCTCTGGCCACACACTGATAGACCCACCAATGCGTACTTCCGAAATGTGAGATCTAATCGTCGAGCTAATAACGTTAAACAAGCGCTGCATGGGAAGAAACCCATGGTTTCCTTTTCATTTATTTTATTTTTTATCACAAATTAATTTTATATGGACTAATCTTTATAATATTTTTTCAGGTCCAAGTACTCTAACTATATTTTTCAGGATGCCGAACTTTGATAACATGCACGTGGTTTTTAGGGATGATGCACAAAGGAGACTTTATGCTACCTTATCTACACGTCCAATGCTACCTACTCGGTATCCCGACCCGAAATGCATGGAAGCACTAGGAATTAAAGCCAGTGTAAAATACCTGTGCAACCAGCTTTAGTGGGAAGAGTATGCTGATGATGTCAATGTGACCTATAGAAACCTCACCTTGGATTTTCTTAGCTCACTCGATTATGAGTCGTACGTGAGTAGCGAAGATGACAGAGGACACATCAGCTTCAGGCTATTTGGAACCGAGTACACTTTCACCAGGAAACAATTTGGTCATTTATTGGGTTTTCAGAGTAGTCCAAATTCTATCCTTGAGCTTCCTTTGAGTTATTACATGAATATGAGCATAGACAGGTTTTGGAGCGAAATCTCTAGTGGCGGTAGCCCTGATCCCTCTACTCTGTTGTCCAAGAAGATTTATAACCCAACTTTCAGGTATTTTCAGATGATCCTTTGCCATACCTTTTCCAGAAGGAGTGATGCTGACGGCCTTGTTAGTGCCAAAGAGCTACTATTCCTACCAGCCAGTCTCGCTTTATCGCCAGTGGCAACTTCTTGATTGAGAGTTTGCACATGGCTGCTAAATCTTCCGAGGGATCCATACATGTGGGTGGTAACTTGACTCAGATAGCATATTCTTTAGGCTTGGATAGAAAGTTATACCATTTGACCTCCTACCGTGGTAGTTCCTTTGTGGACATTGACTTTTGCTTGGATCATGGCCTGATAAGGTGGGTCTCATTTGATCCTCACCAGTACAGACTCCTAATCAATGACGAAATTGTCCACTATTTCACCTTTCCTGATCCTCTGATGACTTGCGTCTACAACCCAACAAACTGGGCTTTCTCTTTAGAGGGATGGGGAGAGACTGTTGATGGACCTAGAGAGCCTTTTGTTCCTAAGTATACATCTGCGCCAAAGGCACCCTTGACAAATGTGTATTATAAAAAATTTTCTTTACAGGAACCATATTGTTGTACCCAAAAATTTTCCCTCTCATTTATCAAGTAATCTCTCACAAGATCTCCTTTGGTTCAAGACTACACAAGGGTTGATCAGCTCAAGACACCTCCTTAAGCACTGATGACTCAAATTAGGGTTTGAGTTTGCATAAGGAAAAATGGACTTTTAGTGCCCCAAATGAATTTCGTGGATCATTTTGGACTCTCAATATTTCTCATGTCAAGTTTCAAGTCTTGGATCACATTTTTGCTCAATCAATTGATCAGTTGACCTAAAATCAGCTATATTAGGGAAAAATTCAACTGTGGTCAATTTACAGTCAAACTTCATAATTTTTGGTCTATATCAACATTATTAACTCATATATGTCATTTGATCAAGTTTGGGTGACAATTCTTCAAGAAATTTGATCAGATCATCAAAAGGGCAAAATGGTCAAAATTAGGGTTTTGACTGAGAAGGTGCAATTTCTGATTTTTGACCTAGCAAATGATTGATTGGTTGAAGGCATGATCTCAAGTATTAAAATGCATCATTTTTAAATAATTGCATGACTCAAAACATTCCTCAAGATCAATTGATTGATAGTTGATTTTTAGTCAACTGATGAAAAGTCAACCGTACACTAAAAAGTCAAACTTTGACTTTTTGATCAAAATCAAGTTCCAAAGATCACAATTCATCAAGACATGTCAAAATATGAAACGTGTTCATCAAGAAATCAAAAAGTCAAGATTTCATTTAGAAAAGTCAAATTTTCTAAACTTAGAAATTTTTCTAAGTGTTGGAAAATTCATATTTTTTCATAACTTTGAGCCAAATTTTCACCAAGATGCAAGAAGATTCAAAGGAAACTTCCAACATGAAAGTTGTATATCTCAATGAGATATAAAACATTATAGACCACAAATTCTCATAGAAATGCATGGATTTTAAGTTATGATTTTAAGAAGACATGTTCTTGAAACTTGAAAACTTAGTGAAATTTTGCCCTAGTTTAGGCAGGATTTTGACCTAACTTCACGGCAATTTTTCACATAGTTCCAAGATGAATTTTCAAAAATGACCAACATAGAGGTTGTACAGGATGTTACAACCTTTCCAAAATGTCCAAGAACTCATTTAGATCATACTTGAGCAAGGAGAATCGAAGGCAAGAAGTTAGGGTTTCATTCTTGAATTACAAGCCATTTTGTGAAGAACACATGAACCAAATCCATGCTAGGCTGCATAATCATTGCTTTGCAGGCCTCAAACTTGTTTGTCACTCCATAATTAATGTTTTGCACAACTGATAGGGCCATTATCCAAGCATTTGAGCCATTATCAAAGTTGCATTTCCATTAATGGTACAAAGTAACATTGCCATTCTAGTAAAGTTGCTTTAATTACAAAGTTAACTTGTCTTGAGCTTTGTATTTGTTCTTTCTGCACAAGCATCCTATACACAATCATATAAGTATGTTTAAAGTGCCTAACCACTTTAGATAGCCTTGTACCTTGCCTTGGAACAATGCTTGTCAAGCTTGCTTCAAAAACAAGCCAAAGAGCCATAACATCTAAACTTGTACTTCTTATCACTCCAAGCTCTCAAAACCTTTTCCTATAAATTGAGACACTATTATGCAACTTAGGAGACGATTTTTGCAAGCCTGAAACTCTCTCAAATCCCCTCTAGCCAGAAATTGCAAACAAACTCCATTTTTGTGCAGGTTCTGACCTTGAACTTGTATCTTCTATTTCCCTCGTGCGTTCTTTGGCCTTTTAGTTTCTAAAGCTCCTATACATCAAATATAACCTGTCCCTGTCCCTGTTACACGACTGTAACACCATTTGCATCAAACTCCATAACCAAAAACAGAGCATTGCACATTGACTTCTCCAAGCCATTCCAACCATCCATTTCTCAAGCTAATCATTGCATTAGCTTCCTGGGAACTTGAGGAAGCTAACCTGATCATCACAACAACTTGAATCAAGCAGTAACTCAAAACACGATCTCCAGCTGCAAGGTTAGTTTTCCGAACTTCTATCTTTTCATTTAGGCATTGTTAGGCTTGCATTTGTGAAGATAAAATGTAGACATCATTGCCCTGAAACTGCACATGTCCATATATTTCATTTATATTGCTTGAGTAGTGAGAATTTTAGGTTTGAATCTCTGAAAATAATTAGGTCAAAATTTGGTACTTTTAGAAATTCTCATTCATCTTTTATTTATAGCTTATGATATTTATATGGTTGGATTCGTATGGAAAAATGGAGCAACTTTCATGTTTGCATATTTCATTTTTGTTGAGAAATGGTGAAGTTACAGATGTTCAGGATGGAGGTTGAAGATGAAGTTACATTCAGAGCATGACTTGTGTTATGTATTATTTGTTTTGTTATGTTACCGGATGTACAACCACCCCAGTGGCAAAGGTAGCGCGCATATGTATGGGAGGTCATGGGTTCAACACCCAGCGCTACCTTTTGTGTTGTTTTTCAGCATTTCCCCCCCTTTTTTTTTGTCAAACAGGCGTTGGGCCTTCAAGATGTTGGGCCTTCTATTTTTGCTGATTTCTAACCCCCTGTTTACTTTCGCACACCGGACCCATTTATTTTCTTTTATCATTTCATTTTTTTTTTTTAATTTTATTTTGTTGCATTTTTCTTCATTATATTTTTATTATTATTACTATTATTATTATTATTATTATTATTATTATTATTATTATTATTATTATTATTATTATTATTATTATTATTACTATTATATTTATTAATGAAAAAATAAAAAAATATTTTTATTTATTATTTCACATTTATTTATTTATTTTCTTTATGAAACAAAGAGAACAAAAAATATTTTCTTAACCATTTAATTTTCCTTTTAATAAATAAATATTTAGATTTAGGTTTAATTATTACTTTTCTTTTTTAAAAAAAAATTAAAATTAACTTAGAATTTAAGTTTCTTTTAATTAATTAATTTTTCAAATTTATTTTATTAACTTAAAACCTTTTTTTCATAAAAACCCTAAAAATAATTTTTAACTTAATTTCTTTCTTAATTAGTTTAAATTTAATTTTGTTTATTTTTAACTAATCATTTTCTTAATTAGGTCAAGACCAAACCCTTTCATAAAATTCAAACAAAAATCATTTCTTTTTCCATTTGCATTTGTACATTATATATTTTTCAGTTCTTGTACATTATTCAATATGGTTGTAATAGATAATTAGGTTTAATTTTTTTTGCAAATCCCCATTTGTAAATTTGTATACCTCCTCCCCTAATGGTGTAATAGCGTAGTAATTTTACTTTCCGCAATTTTACGCTTTATATAAATGCTAGTAATTAGGGTTTGTATGGAAAGATAAAATCAATAAGTAGCAAACCCTAATTCAAGATAAACAATGCATGTAAATCAAACACACTTACACACTTGTACCCTTAGGATAATTCCACTTTGTTGCCTTACAAAAATGGTCATGTTATGCATGTGAGATATCTTAGCAAAAAGCAATAAAAAGTACAAGATCATAGTCCCTCGATGACGCTATCAATGTTGTCTTTCAAAATGATCTTAGTCCCTCAAAGAGAAATGCTAAGATATCTCACAACATTGTTATCATGGCTATACGATGACCCACGTCCGTCCCTTTACATCCAAATATAAGGCTTCTTACCAATCAATAGTAAGATATCAATATCAAAGGAAATAAAGAAATGAACAAAGACTTTTGAGTAGGTAGATTGTTCCTAGTTGCTTGCTCATTTTCAAATCAAAACATCCTTGCTTATTTTCAAAACAAACACCAACACTTTCAAAACAAACACTTTCAAAACATTTCCCAAACATGAAAATTTTAAAAATACCAACACTTTGTATACGTTCTTACGAATGAGAACTATTACAAAGTTTGCCTAAACGAAGGCGCCTTTTCAAAATACTTTCAAAAACCATACAAAGCACATTTTCAAACAAAAGCAAGTGATCTAACAAGCAACTAAGAGCCCATAGATAACTATGGATGAAAAGGGTGATAACACCTTCCCTTTTCATAATCTACCCCCCGAACTCAAGAAATAATCTCAAAGATCTTTCATGTTCTTTTCAGCCTTTCCTTTTGGATAAAAGAAAAGTCGGTGGCGACTCTTGCTAACCGCAACATTTGCAATAAAATGCAAAACAACCAAGTCAGTTCTCCCACCGTATCACACATATGTTCATTCACAGCTTACTGTTATGCATACTGAGTTAGCCATACTTCGTCAGGAGTTAGCCGTAGGCAGAGTGAAATTTAGGATTTTTAATGTTGAATACGAATACTCCACCGACGGGTTAGCATAATTGTTTGGGATGCCTCATGGGGACGGTGCAATTTGTGAAGAACCCTTGGATTTAGACTAGATATTTGAAGGCTATGCCTTTTGGTTTAAAATATAAAACCAACATGCTAATTCTTTTGATGGCCTTTTAGCTTCGAGTATCCACAACCCGACAATATGTGTTTTCTGCTATATTTTGGCATGCACTATTTTTAGTCGGGAGAATCCAAACAAAGTAAATGCCAAGGAACTCATCTTTATGCAAGGGTGTCTCACAAACACCAACATTAATCTCATCCCTTTTATGATCAACCATATGAGCTTCATTTTGAAAAATGGGGGGCCAATTTCTTTTGGTGGCCTAGTTACTTCTATTGCTCGTGCCCTAGGTTTGGACACTGAGCTTGCTATACTTGAGCCACTTCCTCCTCGCATTATAAATTTAAACTTTTTAAAAGCTATACGATTATGAAAAGTGAGGAAGGAAAGAGGTTTTCACCTTATGATTAATGGTACTGTTGTACCCAGTGTTGTTATTCCCTGCACTCAGTGTACTGATGTGCGATTTGAGCATAACTGGACCTATGATTTGAGTGCTCCAGCTTTTACCGGTCTGTTACCCATAAATTTTCCTTTGGAGGAGGGTAACAATACTGATGGTGAGTACGATTTGCATGAGTAGTCACCTGTTCAAAATGTACCACCTACACACACTGCACCCTCTTCTTCTAACCCATCTGCAGGTTCTGCTCCTGGTTTCTATGTCATTGAGGACATGCAGAGAGAGCTTATGGCTCGATAGGAGAGGCGAGATGCCCTCCTTTACTCCATGCAATAACAACTTGAAGATAACATGGCATTCATGTAAGCATCTCAAGTTCAAAATGCTGGCTCCTTGCGAACCATTATGGAGAACTAGTTTATCTTCCTGACCGAGCAGCATCGTCAGCAGTCTAGCTTCGCAAGGCATTTTACTTCGACGGAAGCCTCTCAAGGCACCTTGTTAGGTAGAACCCTCCAGTTGTAGGAAGCAAACACCTCTCTTTCCAAAAGAGTTAGCCGACTTGAGATTTCTAGAGAGAGTCGGCGTCGTAGCAGGATCCGTCGTTCCGATCTTCCCACACAGGACGGCGAGGGTACCAACGAACCCCATTAGCACCATCCAGGTTACTCCTTCTTACTCTTTTATCGGAACATTGAGTAAAATGTCTGGTTTAAGTGTGGGAGGATATTTTTATCGCTTTTCATTTCTTTATTTTCAATATTTATCGTTTTCTAGTACTTTAGTTGTTTTGTTTGTTTTGTTTTTAATAAAATTTATGTGCTTGATGAGTCCTTTGCGTTTTTGCGTTGTTTATCCTTATTTCCCTACTTTTAGCCTTACCCAACAAATTTTTTATTCCAAAGAAAAAACAATGTGTTTTAAAACTTTTTAGTTGTAAGACAGGTTCAGGGTAGGATGTGTTTGACTTGGGAATTCTTTTTGAAAAATCGATATCGTTTTAGCACCATACATTTTATAAATATAACAATCGATCCTGTTACCCCCTATAATGCAACATTATTTTATTGTAACAAAGGTCTTTTAGTAGTTTATCTTAGCAGTCAGCTCCGACCTAAGCATGCTCTACGCAGGGGACCGATGAAAATAAGTGAATGATCTCTGTTTCTATTCTTTAACTAAAAATACAACTCCGAGTTGGGTGACTCTCACACAGTCACTTAACAAAAAATTGTTGTAAAATATTGTAAAAAAGAAACAAAAAGAAAATAAAAGGTTTATACCCATTGTTGGTTGGTTCAATGGTGTCTGGTGCTGGACTCGGTAGGGCAGATTACAGTCTGATCCCCCACAACCACAGTTGGGTAAATAAAGGGGTTATACCTATTCATATATTAGAATCCCATGCTTTAGATCAAAGTCACTAACCAGTCACTCTGCTACGAGTAGGTACGAATAACGAGCTTAATGTGACTGCACCTGAATGAAAAAGGACCTTACAAAATAAGGAAGCTTAGGCATAATGGACTAACATGGATGTGTTTTTATAGAAATAAAGTTTATACCCGCATTTTTGTGTAGAAAGTGTTATCACAATATCCTTGGTTTGATCAGTTAGTACCTATCAGCACATCCTTACTTGAACTTAGAATCCCTTTTAGCTCAAAATCTTGTAAATGTTGTTCTTCTTTTCATCTACTTTTGAGAATTTTTGCTTTAGGACAAGCAAAGGTTTAAGTGTGGGAGAATTTGATAAAACCTGATCGCACTGCATATTTGACTGAAATAACACATGTTTTTAATGATTTTTAGTACTATTTTCTTGCATTATGCTTGTATTTGTCTTCTTTTTAGGCAACATGCCCTTTGGAGCTCTTCTTGAAGAAACCAAGCGAAAAGGACAAGAAATCGAGATTTTCAGTGAAATCCTACACATGGCGTTCAGCTCAGAGGCTGCTATAGGGGGGCTCCGTGATGTTTCCCACTCCACCCAGGGGATAACAACCACGTCCCCCACGATCTCTCTATCTTCTCACTCAGCACCCGCAGAGGGGCCTCAGCAGCCGCAGTCTTTGTTAAGTTTCTTCCCGCCCAAAAGGAGTTGGGGGGAATTTTTATCAAAGCATAGCCTGGAGAACTTCTATAAATAGTATTTTTCATTTCATTTTCTATCATCCAACTTAGTCTTGCAACGCTAAGCTTATACTCACTTGTGTAAAAGCAATAATTCGCCACATCAGAGGATTATTGCACCATAGTCTTGATTTGGTTGGAGCATCTCTTTTATTTACAATATTTCCGGCATTTTACTTCAAGCATTTACTTTCTAGTTGTACCAAGATTTAAAGACTCCAATTTGGAGCAGGTTTCTATTTAAGTTTTTTTTATTCAATCGCTTTGTCTTGCACTTGCATTACTTATTTTATTACCTTTCCTTACCTTTATTACTATGTTTATTTTGATCAACTTTAATATGCTTGCTTTTATTTCCATTTCTGGCTAAATATTTTAAGGTTGGAATGTAAGGATCATTGTCATGATAGCATTTCAACATCGTATCAGTAGAAACACTTTAGGGGTTGTTTTAACTTTTAACACAAGTTTACTGTACTTAATATTTTTGGATAAGATCGAAAGCCATCCATTTCAAAGAGTAAACTTGGTTAGTTTTTAATCGTTCAAAAAGGGCGAAAGCGTTTTGACTGGTTAATTAGGGATCTTTGAAACTTTTAGAAAATGATTTTGAAACTATTTTCGGACGTGTTTATAGGTTTACAATCTGATTCTCGAGCGAAAGCCAAGAATCTCTTTATGTCAATCATTCCGAGTTGAAACCACTTTTTTACTAAGTT
This sequence comes from Vicia faba, assembly GCA_948472305.1. Classification (NCBI taxonomy): domain Eukaryota; kingdom Viridiplantae; phylum Streptophyta; class Magnoliopsida; order Fabales; family Fabaceae; genus Vicia; species Vicia faba. The sequence goes on along the minus strand of OX451739.1, from coordinate 1,448,512,749 downwards.
AAGAAACTAATTTCTTAAAAATAGGTTTGCTGCTTTAATGCTTGAAGCGCCCTTTTATAAGTGACAATAGAAGGATTTGATTAGAGAGTAAAATCGGTTCTTAGTTAGCGAAAGCGACAAGTTCCTGTCAAATTTTTCCTTTACAAGAGTGGAAAATATTGCCCCATGAGTAGTTCTATTAAATACAAATTGAAATGTTATTTGACCAATGTAATTTACATTCTAGCCTGTCTTTTATCTGAATTTACTTTATCTACTTATTTCCTTTGCATTATACTCCCTCAACTGAATCGATCTACCTTAGATAAGCAACTTAATAATAGAGTTGTAGATTGACGATTGGTCTCTGTGGTTCGATAATCCTTTATATTACTTTGATTGGCTGTGCACTTGCAGTTAGATTTTAGACTCTATAAACAGATCGAACACCCAAGTGAGCACAACTTTAGTTTCCCTACATTATTTTTTCTTTTCTTTTGTATGCATTTCCTATTTGAATTTTATTTTTATCTCTTAAGCATTAGATTTTACATACACCCTTTGACTAGAACAACATGAGTGGATACCATAGAGCACTACAGGAAAATGGGGTGCTATCACCTTCCCCTCACGTAACAGATTCCCTTACCCAATCTCTCGGTCGTTTGACCATGATTTCTCCCTTCTCAGGTTTACTTGATGTTTTCCTTTCCCTTCCCGTAGGATAAAAAACGTTTGATGGCGACTTCATTGATTTCATCTTGATGATTTGTTCAGCCGGTGGTTTCAGCTGGCGAATTTACTAGGGACAAGTCGACCAAATGCTGGTCCATCCCGGAGTCACTCCTAGCTCTTGTTTTCTTTTCTTTGGGTGTTTAGTTTTATGCTTTCAGTTTATTCATCTGTACATGTTTATCTGAGCATATGTTTGCATTGCATTTTATCACTTTCCAAATATTGGTGATACTGCTATAATGGATCTTATTTCATGATTGGGTGGGTGTTACTATGAGGTAAAAGTCCCAATACCCAGGCCAAGTGACAACCATAGGAACATTAGAAATAAAGTGGAACATGTCAGCTAGTTGACTTAGGTTTCACTATTTCCGTCATGCCTCCCACGCTCAGATGAGGTACAAATGAGGGGCTATCATTTTCACTTAGGTGATACGACAATAATTTTTCAGGAGTACCCTCGATTCTGAGTTACCAGGCCTTACCTTGACCTAGTTTTCACTCATGAATGGGGAGGGACTTGATTATCACAGGTACAGATGGTGACTATGTTCTGGTGGTGACTTTTGTTTCGTTCGTGACCGTGTTATTCTTTTGGTTATCATATTTATTTTTTGAGTTTCTGATCTGTTATCCAAGAAATTCATTTGGGTTCATGTTCTGGATTTTTACACTCAGTATATTCAGAGACAGCGCAACAATTAGCTGACTTTGTGGAAACTTTAATCCAATGTTTGTTGCACTTGCATCACATCATATTTATTTTACAAAATAAATGCAAAAATATATATCTAACATGCATGTGCATTTCATTTCCAGGATTATTCTAAGGTTCACCATTAGCATCAAATATGGATAACTACATGGAGATAAGCACAGAGCCTCTCAGAAACACTGATGCCTATAGTTTTCCGTGCTTCGATGGTCGATTACGAGAGATATCAACCTTTGTACGAGGATCAAATAAAGTGGTTTTCATAGGATGGTATGGAAATTTGTTTCCCTTGGTGTATGATGATTTTGAATAGTGGGTTGTAAGATCGTTTCTCCAGTTATATGATCCACAATTGCAATGTTTTACCTTACAGGACTATCAATTGGCACTGGCTCTTAAAGAATATACACACATTATGGATTCCAATTTGACTAATGGTATTCCTTATGTCCAAACTCCAGAGACTCCGGATTACATGACAATCGCCAAGGTTCTTCACTTGACCTTTGGTGAAGTTGAAAATAATTGGATTAATAAAAGTGGCACGAGTGGTCTCCCGTTGAATTATTTGGTGCCGGAGGCCATGGTTTTTGCAAGAGATAGGAATTGGAACACATTCAATGCGCTTCTAGCTTCTATGGTTTATGGTTTAGTTCTCTTTCCAGTTTTTGAAAAGTTGTTGCATGTGTCTGCATTGTACGTCTTCATGAATGGTAATCCAATACCAACTCTATTGGCCGACACTTATTACACCATTCATTACCGACATGGGAAGAAAGGAGAAGTTATATGTTGTGCGATTGTGTTTTATAAGTGGTTAATGTCACACATGCCTTCGAAAGGACCTTTTGTTCATGTTGCTGAGTCGTCTTTGTGGTCTCAACGTATCATGGGACTAACTTTATATGATATTACTTGGAAAAGTGTGCTGGGTGTGAAAGAGATCATTGTAGGGTGTGTAGAATTCCCTAATGTTTGCTCATGGGAACGAGGGGATGCATTAACTATCATCCTATCTTGGCATGCTGTCAATTAGGATTCCTGATGATGGATCGACCTACTGATTAGGAAGTGTTGGAAATAATTTATTTTAGTAAGGGAGAGAATGCAGCTTTGCTTGAGAGGATGGAGATGGCATGGAAACACGTTCGCTGAAAGGGGGAACTTTTCTTTAACCAGAATGGATACGTGACTCATGATACCTATGCAAGTTGGATCCAAGACCGTGTGAAGAAGATTTAGCTACCTTATAAAAGGGAAGAGTTGTTATATCCTCAGCCTAATTTCGATCTACTAACTGATGGTCAGGTGATTAATCACTTATCTCATGTCGGTTCGTCTTCTAAGAAGTTTGCGCTAGGAGGGTCGGACGTTGTGCCCTTGGTATGTTTCAAGAATGTCAAGGCAGAGAATCTCAAACTCCAAGATAAGCAGAAAGAAATAAACATGGATCTATCTTTTGCATTGTAAGATAAAAAGATGCTTATGAAGGAAGTTAGAGTGAAAGACCATCTTCTAGAAAGATATGGTTTTCTTGAGCAGTCAAAGAGGCTCAAGGTCGGGGTTTCTGGTACAACTAATCGACAAGCTGAAGAATTATGGGCTAGCCATCAAGAGATAGAGAAGCTTCAGTTAGCTAAAGATAAGTTGGAAGCTAAGCACTCCGAAGAGGTTAAGACTTTGAAGAAAAAGCTGCGAGAGAAAGATGTTCGTTTGAATCAAGTTGTGAAAGAGTTGACAACAATCCAATCCCAGGTAGAAAATAAAAAGACAAGGTTCCAACAAAGGAAGATGAGATGGGAAGTGCAGGTTCTGAGGATTGAGAACTCAAGTACCATTGTTTGTTGGCTTTTGTGAAGAAGAGGGGTTTTATGACTGGTGACCCATTTTCAAAGGATGATTAGCCAAGTGGTTGAGTTTAGGGAGAAGTTTGTACTGCACTTTCTTTTCATGTTTATTTGTGGACAAGATCACTGCCAGTCTTTTTGGATGAGGTCTTTTTGATGATTGACTTTATTTGTACTAAGTCCTTCCTGTATGAATGCTTATTCGACTTTATGATATGAGCAATTTCTATTCAGATACTTTGTCTTTGATTTGCTTTATCTTGTTGTTTATCCTATTACTTATTGATGCTTGATGAAAGACCACATGGTTTTCTTGTAAATGATAAAACATTTCATGCATAACCGTTCATCCATGTACATTACATCATGACAAGTTGTTTCAGGATGATATCCTTATCTTGATTCTACTTTTCTTATCCAGAGTTCAAGACGACTACTCACCGGTACTCAAACATAAACAATTTGCAAAGACAAATGGAACAAATTCAGGCAGATGTCGTTGCTATGGGTGTTAAGATGGATACTCGTGTGGACCAGCTGATGGAGATTATCCAGAACATGGCCCGTCAACAGGAAGATATGAGAGCCTTGATAGTGAGGCCTGCTGAGACTATGAATAATGGGAATGAGACTTTGATTATCAATCCTCAAGGGATTGTTGTTAACAGTCCAACTAGTAACCTAGGTGGGAAGAATATGAATAGTGCTCAAAATCTGAATGGCAACTGAGGTGCTCATAACTCGAATGGTGGTCAGAATGTGAATGGAAACCCAGGTGGCTCTTAGAATATGGATCTGAATGAAATTGCTGGTCTGAGTCTTCAGAATGGTCAGGCTGTGAATCTTGGTAATCCTGCTGGTAATCAAGGTGTGCATGTGGTCCAAGTTGTGGAAAATTATCCGCTTCCACCCACTCCTGCTCAGCAGCATAATAAGCAACAATTTGTTCAACCCAGGCCTGTATATATCCCTTCTTGTCAACTTAAAGAGGATAATCATGATGTCTGGATGTCTCATGCTGATGAGCCAACCAAAGCTGACAAAAAGCTGTGTATGCTTGAGGAGCGTATGAGGGCGTTTGAGAATCAGGGTGCTATGGGCATTGACATGTCTGATTTAGGTTTGATCCCGGGAGTGAAGATTATTCCAAAATTCAAAGTTCCAGACTTTGTCAAATGCAAGGGCACCTCTTGTCCTAGGACGCACATGAAATCCTACTATAGGAGGATGTCCGCGTATTATGATGATGAAAAGCTTCGTATGCACTTTTTCGAAGACAGTTTAACTGGTGGGCCACTTGAGTGGTATATGAAATTGGATGGTACTCGTATCCGTACATGGAGAGAGCTGGCTGAAGCTTTTGTCCAACACTAGCGATATAATACTGATACAACGCCCACGAGGACTCAACTGCAAAATTTATCTTAGAAACAGAATGAATCCTTTAAAGATTATGCTCAAAGGTTGCGTGAGATGGATGCTAGGGTTCAACCTCCTATGATGGAGCTTGAAATGGTGGATATGTTCACTATCACTTTACAGGGGCAGTATTACACGACTTGTAGTACTTCCGATTCATTTGCTAAAATGGTGACATATGGGAAAAGAGTTGAGGTTGGAATCAAGCTTAGAAAGATTAAAGATGTATCTGGAACTAATGTTGGTAATGCCAAAAATCCTTTTGGGGGTTTCCAGAAGAAGAAATAGATTGAAGCCAATGCACTCTATACGAGGAAGGGTAATGGGAAGGCCTATCAGAGACCTGATCCCCAAATTCCTGCTGTCATAATTCCAGTTGCTGCACCTCAGCGGCAAACATATGTGCCTAGACAAGGAAATCAACAGAAGCCGAGACCACCTCCTAGGAAGTTTGATGCGCTTCCCATGTCATATGTTGAGTTATTACCAGCTATTTTTTATCCGAATGCTAGATGTGAGTTCCATTCTTGTGGACAAGGCCATACCATTGAAAATTGCTATTCTTTTAAGCATAAAGTACGGGATCTGTTGGATTCCCATGCCATTAACTTTGGCCAACTCCCAATATTACTAATCATCCTTTGCCTCCTCATGGCGGCGCTAATGTCAGCGCAATCATTGAAGATGAAAATATATATTTTGTTATGGATGTAAATCGGTTGACTACGCCCCTCTCATTTGTGAAAAGATTGTTGTCGCAAAATGGTGTATTCTTGGGTTGTGACATGGACTATGGAGATTGTTTGAATCAGCCAGAAGGTTGTCAACTGTTGAAGGATGCAATTCAAAATTTGATTACTAAGGGAACTCTCTAGTTTGATTGTAGGGTTGTTAAGCCTAAGATTAGTGATGATGAAGTTGATGTGATAACTATTCTAGTCAAGTCAAAGACAATTCACGTGCCTGTTACAATCCCAACCCCGACGAAAAAGTCATCGGTGCTTATTACTATACCTGGTCCAGTACCATACGTTAGTGATAAAGCTGTCCCTTGGAGTTACGGTGGTGAGTTTTATTATCAGGGGCAGAAGATTATCACTCAAAAGCATGAGGAAAACAAGTATGAAGAAGAGAAGCCTACATTGCATGATATTGTTAGTGAGAGTCGGATAACTTGCAATGGTAGAATCTTCTCACCGCCTAATAAACCTAAAAGTAGCACAAATGTCGCGACTAAGGATAAGGGTAAGCAGATTGTGGTTGACATTGCGGAACCAGGGCAGCATCCTCCTGCTCATACTCTGGATGCTGAGATGGCTAAAGACGTGACTGAGTTGATGAGGTACATAAAGAAAAACGATTACAAGATTATTGACCAGCTAAGCCAGATGCCCTCAAAAATCTCAATTCTTACTTTGCTCAGAGACTCTGAATATCATAGAAATGCATTGATGAAGGTGTTGGGGACTTCTTTTGTTCCTCAAGAGATCTCATTGAATCAATTTTAATGGATTGTGAATAGTATTTCTGCAAGTAATGGACTCGGCTTTACAGATTTCGATTTACCCCCTAAGGGGAGGAAATACAATAGAACGTTGCACTTCTCCATGGAGATTGTGAATACTACTTTCTCCCGGATGCTGGTTGACACAGGTTTCTCTCTCAATGTATTGCCTAAGTCTGCTCTTATGAAGCTTGATTATGAAGGGGTCGTGCTAAGGCCAAGTGATCATATTCTCAAAACATTTGATGGGTCTAAAAGGGTTGTATTTGGGGAGTTCGATTTTCCTATTAAAATAGGTCCCTAAATTTTTGATGCAACGTTCTTCATTATGGAGATTAATCTTTTTTATTATTTTCTTCTTGGCCATCCGTGGATTCATGGGGTCGGTGTTGTCAATTCCACCCTGCATCAAAAGTTGAATTTCTTGTTGAATGGAAAGGTGGTCACCATTTATGGTGAGGAAGATTATATTGTAAGTCATTTGAGCACCTTTCACTATGTTGAAGTGGAAGGATAAATCCATGAGACTTCGTGCCAAGAATTTGAAACTGTGTAGGTTGTCAGAACTCCTCGCCAAGAGGTCAAGAAGCCGGAAACTTCTATGTCATCTTACCATCAAGCACAAGCATTTTTTCAATCTGGACATCCTGAAGGCTGGGGAAGAGTGCTGAATCTCCCCACACAGACAAACAAGAAAGGTTTAGGCTTCGTGGCTAGACAAAATGTGCCGACTGCTACTCTTCTCAAGGTTCAAGGTATCCCTCCGCCGATTCAGTTTGTCAGTGATGGTGTTACCCATGAAGAGGCTCATGTATTGAGTGAGAAAGGGGATAGTGATTGCGAAATGGATAAGTGGATTTGTCCTACTGTTCCAGGTAAAGAGCTTGCTAGTTGGTTTACCGAAGATGTCGTCCAAGTCATCTGTTATGAAGAGTAATTTTATTTTATTTTTCATCATGCAATAATTCCTACCTTCTGTCCAAGTCATAGTGAACATGCTATAGGGCCACGATGTTTTTCATTTCAAATTTATCATTAATAAATGATGTATTTTTGCATTCGAATATTCCGTTCCCTGTCTTTCTTTTTTAAATTTTTAGAAATATGACTTTTCTTTTTCTTTTTTAACCTGAAACTAAAATAAAAACAAAAACAATCATGTAGATTTTGTCCCACATTAATCTCAGATTATATCGGGAATGATTCTGTTATGGCTCATTATGACTTTGAAAGTCTAATCTATCAAGCTGATATAGAAGCTGAAGAAGATTGTGAATTTCCTGAAGAGATATCTAGATTGTTGAGGCAAGAAGGAAAGGCCATTCAGTTGTACCAAAAGATTGTTGAAGTGATTAACTTGGGTACATAAGAGGTCTGAAGAGAAGTCAAGATTAGGGCTGCTTTAGAAGATGGTGTCAAGCGAAGATTGACTGAAATGCTTCGTGAGTATGTGGATATCTTTGCTTGGTCTTATGAAGACATACCTAGGCTGGATACATATATTTTTGTGCACAAACTGCCTCTTAGAAAAGAGTGTCCCCCTGTTAAACAAAATCTCCGAAGAACCCATCCTGAGACGTCTAAGAAGATCAAAGAGGAGGTTCAGAAATAGTTTGATGCGGGTTTTTTGAAAGTGACTTCTTACCCTCCATGGATCGCGAATATTGTGCCAGTGCCTAAGAAGGATGGTAAAGTGAGAATGTGTGTGGATTATAGGGACTTGAATAGAGAAATCCATAAATATGATTCTCCTCTCCCTCATATCGATATTCTAGTTACTAATACTGCTCAAGCTAAAGTGTTTTCATTCATGGATGGTTTTTCGGCTACAATCAGATTAAGATGGCGCCGAAAGATATGGAAAAGACAACCTTCATTACACCTTGGGAAACATTTTTGTACAAAGTCATTCCCTTTGGTTTGAATAATGTGGGGGCAACGTATCAACGTGCAATGGTCGCTCTCTTTAATGATATGATGCATAAGGAGATTGAAGTATGTGTTGATGCTATGATTTCCAAGTCCCAAACAAAAGAGAAGCATCTTACCCACTTGTTAAAACTGTTTGAAAGGTTAAGGAAGTTCAGACTGAGGCTGAATCCAAACAAATGCACCTTCGAAGTGAGATCGAGGAAACTATTGGGCTTTGTTGTAAGCGAAAAAGGAATTGAGGTTGGTCCTAACAAGATAAAAGCTATATAAGAAATGCATGTGCCGAGAACAAAAAAAGAGGTTTCTGGCTTTCTCGGGAGGTTGAACTATATTTCTAGATCCATCTCTCATCATACAACCACTTGTGAACCAATATTCAAGTTTTTAAAAAAGGATCAGATGATCAGGTGGAATGATAGTTGCCAAGCGGCATTTGACAAAATAAAAAGTATTTTTCGGAACCTCCAGTTCTCTCGCCTCCAGTGGAAGGCATGCCTTTGATAATGTATTTGAAAATGTTAGAAAATTCTATGGGATGCATACTCGGTCAATACGATGAGACGGGTAGAAAGGAGCATGCCATCTACTACCTGAGTAAGAAATTCAATGATTGTGATTCGAGATATTCATTGCTAGAAAAGACATGTTGTGCACTCGTGTGGGCAGAAAAACGTCTCAGACATTATATGCTGACTCATACTACTATCCTGATATCCAAGATGGATCCAATCTTGTACATATTTGAAAAGCCGAATCTCATAGGAAGAGTAGCCCATTGGTAGATGATTTTGATGGAATATGATATTCAGTATACCACCCAAAAAGCCATTAAGGGTAGTGTATTGGCTATTCCTCTTGCTCACCAATCTGATGAAGACGACTATCAGCCAATGAAGTTTGAATTTCCTGATGAGGAGATCATGTATTTATACGATTGTAACATCCCTGGCCTAAAAGAAGGACCCAAATCAGGATCACAATGGACGATGGTGTTCAATGGTGCCTCTAATTCCTTGGGTAATGGTGTCGATGCCGTGATTACTTCCCTAGAAGGTTTCCATACCCCTCTTACCGCCAAAATTTGATTTGATTGCACCAACAATATGGCTGAGTATGAAGCTTGTATCTTTGGGTTAGAAGTTGCTATTGATTTACTAATCAAGGTCTTAGAAGTATATAAGGATTCTGCTCTGGTGATTAGTCAGATCAACAGAGATTGGGAGACTCGTCACCCGAGTTTGATTCCGTATTGAGAGCACGTGATGAAGCCGACCCCATATTTTGATGAGATTACTTTCAACCATATTCCAAGGGAAGAGAACTACTTAGTGGATGCCTTGGCTACACTGTCATCCATGTTTAAAGTTAGATGGGCAAATGAAGCCCCCTCTATAACCATTTTGAGGTTTAATGAGTCAACGCTTTGTTATGAAATAGAAGAAGATGTTGTTGATGAGAAACCATGGTTTAATGATATCAAGAAATATCTTGAAACGAGAGAATATCCAGAGGATGCTTCTGCCACCGATAAGGAGACTCTACGAAAGTATGCAACAAACTTTTTCCTCAATGGGGATGTTTTGTATAAGAGAAACTATGATTCTATTTTGCTCAGATGCGTGGATATACATGAAGCAAATAAGATCCTAGAAAAGATTCACGAAGGTTCCATTGGGACACATTCTAGAGAGTACACTATGGCTAAGAAAATCTTGAGGGCAGGTTACTATTGGTCGACAATGGAAAATGATTGCTACAATCATTCCATAATTTTGTTATTAATGTCAGATCTATGTCGATAAAATGCATGTGCCGCCCAACCCTCTGAATATCTTGACTTCTCCTTGGCCCATCGTAATATGGGGTGTTGATATGATTGGTCGGATTGAACCGACTGCTTGCAACAGGCACCACTTCATTTTGGTGGTCATTGATTACTTCACTAAGTGGGTCAAAGCAGCATCTTATGCCAATGTCACTAAGCAGGTGGTTGCCCGTTTCATCAAGCATAATATCATTTGTCTATATGGGGTTTCTGAGAAGATTATTACCGATAATGAGTCAAATCTCAACAATAAGATGATGGAAGAGCTATGTGAAAGCTTCAAGATAAAAAATTAATATTCTTCTCCTTACCGTCCTAAGATGAATGATGCGGTTGAGGCAGCCAACAAGAATATTAAAAATATTATGCAGAAAATGGTTGTCACCTATAAGGATTGGCATGATATGTTTCCATTTGCTTTACATGGTTATCATACTTCAGTGCAAACTTCAACTGGGGCGACCCCGTTTTCTCTGGTATACAACATGGAAGCAGTCCTACCTGTAGAAGTAGAGATTCCTTATTTAAGGATAATGACAAATGTACAGTTGGATGAGGCCGAGTGGATTCAGAATAGGTTTGATCAGTTGAATCTCATTGATGAGAAGAGATTGACAACTATTTTCCATGGGCACTTATACCACAGGAGGATGAAGAAAGTTTTCAACAAGAAGATATGTAACACCCCATTTCTACCCAACGAATATTAATAAAATCAGTGTTATAGAATTTTGACATACAAATAGGATGCTTCACTTACTATTTAAAAACACCTTCATTTAATTTCATGTAAAACAGATGCATAACACTTAAATCGTTGGATGAACAAATAACAACAATTTTAGTCTTTAAAACGAAACAACTTTATTACTTAGGTAGCGAAAACACAATTTTCGACTCAAATAACATGACATCTTTGTCCGGCTGAAAACAACTTCAAAACAACCAGTACTTAATGAAAACAACTTAAAAATTCAACAACGGGAAATAAGATCAATAATGAAGCAACAAGCGTTCATCCCCTCGAGTGTTACGTATTAGAGCGATGACACCGACTCGAACTACTGAAGGTAGACAACCTTCACTCTGGGTTACCTGCACGTTACCAACATAGGGGTAACATTCAAAAGAAAGAGTGAGATATCAAACAATATAATCAGATGTATGATAAATAATATATTAGAATAATATTATACCAAAATCACCGCTTCATAGCTTTTAAACGACATACTTTACAACCAAGTCATCAACATAATATCACAACTAATTTATCATCATAACAACTCAAGATGCAACATGGTATGCGACTCGTTTTTATGAACATGCATGTGGTACCGACGGAGAAAAACTCCCAACTTAATAATCTTGCCAATTAATAGAGGCATCAACAAAGCATAAGCCTTCGACTTTATATTTACCAATCCAGGCCAACTTGATATGCTATGTATGCGACAATAGTATGAATGTAATAACAATCAACAACAATTAATTCAAAAATTATTCAACACAATTCAACACTGGACATAAGCCTACAACTTTATATTACCAATAATTAGAGGCAACACAAACAAAATCATCACTACCGACAACTTCACAATTAACAATAATATCATTACAACAACTTAATAATTGTCCATGCTAAAGCATATCGACTCTATCATCTATTAATCCTACCTGCTATATGTTGTATCCCAATGTTTTCCCCTAATATTCCTCTATCATCTCATATCAAATCATTCATAATAAGATCACACTAGGGTTTGGTTCTTCTCCCTATCTTTAGGCTTTCTCATAAGGAATCACCAAGCACCTTGATTTGTATTTTGTAATCATATTTGTTTTGTATTGATTAACTTTTAACTAACAAATACTATGAATGTTTGCTCTAAATGATGATGCTATAGGTGAGGGCACAACACATTTCATCAGGTTGATTTATAGGTTCATGAGTTTATTTCCATCCCTTATTCAACAAAGCTTCATTGATACTCAAGATTCATCATTGAAGATACTTTGAAGTAATATCATTATAAGGTCTACTATGATTTAGCATGCCTCAATTTGGTCAAAGAAAATCAAGAGATGCAAGAGTTGATTGAAGAAGTTTGACCTAATTGGACAAGTTCTTAATTTCTTGATCACAAGTGCATAACTCTCTCAATTCTCAATATTTGGAGGTTCTTTCTATTTCTATGAGTTTTTATTATAATCCAAAACAACTTCTATTCACATGGAAAAAGTATTTGTTCAAGAAAGTTTTTCAAAATTGAAAGGGGTTCCCAAGGCATTTTGTTGTTCTAGGAGCTAGGGTTTTGAACTTCTAAGGGCTATACCTTGCTCATCTTTTAAGATTTTTGAGTAATTCCAAATGCATGCTTCTTTTTAAAGTGTTATCAACTAATCACTTCAAAAGTTTTAAGAATATTTTATGTGGAAGATTCCTAATGATGAAGAAAGATTAGATGTCCTCTAGATAGGCCATCAAATTCCCTTATGTGACTTCAAAAGATCATAACTTGGTCAATTTTTATCTCCTTGAGAGCATTCGTTTTCCACAATGATCTTAAGTATGTGAACTTCAACTATTCTTTTATGTTAAAAGCTTGAAAGTGGACGGAGGATGCCTTAAGAATGCAAGAGATTATAGGTCATTTCATTGATTTTCACCAACTTCACAAAGTCATAACTTTCTCAATTCTTGGAGTTTTAAATGGTTCAAATCTCAAAATGTCATTTAAGAGATCTATTCCATGCCATCTTTTTTAGCCAAAAGCAAATTTTAAGTGGAAGGCCATGTTTGGATGCGAAACATTATAGGACATTTTTTTAGAAAAGTTAGACTTTTTTTAAGTACAAAAAGTCAACATCTTTTTCTCAACTTTGACTCATCACAACTTTTAGCTCAAGCATCCATTTGATTCCATTATTTGTAAATTGTAAAGATTATAACCTTATCTTTCAAATGCTTCAAGAATCATGCCCTAAGATCCATTGAGCTATGAACACCATAGATTCAAAGTTGGTACCTTGAAACTGAAGTTTCCTCCAAAGTCAGAATTTGAAATCCATAATCCAGCTTCTAATCACCAAATTTATGTGCATTTTTACTCCTAATCATCTTTAACAATCTTCCATAAGTGATTAGCACCTTGAAACACAAGTTTTGGTTGAGTTTTAAGCAAAATAGAAGTCACACTTTTCATGCTTGCAACTTCACATGATTTCCCTCTAAACTTCATCATTCCACACGCTTGAGCATCCCATTTGATTCCCTATAAATAGAGGGTTAAATTTCACTCATTTTCTCAAGCTTAGACAACCAGAATCACCTTGTCCAACTCTTTCCTTAACCCATATTTCTGCAACTTCGAATTTGGTTTTAAAGCCTTCCTCAATCCATTTTCTTTGTCAATTATTCATCCTTGAACTTCACTAAAGCTAACAGAAGAAGAACCAAGCCCTAAAGCATCCTAAATCGTGTTAGCCAAGTCAAGTTTCAGAGCTCTGAATTTGAACTTCAATAGGTAGATTCCTTCATCAATTATCTCAAAATTTGTTACCACAATAAAGCTCTCATCATTCTGATACTAGTCACAACATTTATTTTCAACTGGAATTAAGTTTTGATCATGAATTTTCAAATCTCTATTCAACTTTTTCTTATGGTTTTCTTCAAATCGACTGAGCTACAATTTATATAAATTTCTCGCGAGGATACAGTTTTCTTCGTCTTAATTAGTCTGAACCTCTAATTTTACAGTTTGAGGAACCTGGTTTTGGGCAGGGCTGGAAGTTGAAGATGACCAACGTGTCATCTCTCAACCAATGACAAGGCGCCACTTATTTTTTTTCAAAATCTGATTTAATAATTGATCCAGTGGTTTATTCACTAAGGACCATGATATGCACAGTGCGCCAGATTCCTTGGATCTAACTACTAACGCGTTTTGACATTCATCCAATGGTCTATATCTTTTTTGTTATATTTTTATTTTTTTATTTTTATATTTTAATTGATTTAAACTTAAAAAATTCATAAAAAATTCATTTCCAACTCAAAAAATCTAAAACAATTCTTAAAAATATTTTGGATTTTTCTCTTTTTAATTTTTATTTTTTCACAATTTTATTTTATAATTTGATATTTTTTTATAATTTTTCACTTTAATTAAATTGTTTTAATTGATTAAAAAATATTTTTCTTAATTTTAAAATTATGAAATTATGGAAAGCTCCTTTGGCCTTCTTGGCAATTTTTGATAACCTTGTTTTATTTTATTTCTGATTTTAATATTTTTCACCATTTTTAGTTTGTTTTATCTATTTCTTTTATTTTAAAAATATGGGTTTTGACTTTAAAAAATTCTAAAAAAATTTGTCAACCTTTATTAAATCGTATTTGATCTCTGACTTTTTTTTAGGATTTTTTATTTAGTGTTTTAATATACTTTGTGTATTTTTACCATTTATTTTCCTTTTTATTGACCTTTTAAATATTATTTTATTTTTATTATTTTATTTGATTCTGACTTGGGCATTATTTGGTGACAAATTCTTCAACCTCATTGGATCTTAGGTGTTGATAGGTTGAGAAACCAAATCCACCAAAATGGATGAATGATGTTGATGATATTTGAAACCCTAATTTCATACCTTGCATCCCTCCCCTCTTCATCTTATCCCTTTCTTACTTGTATTATATGTTAATAGAGGATGATTTACATATCATCTCTCTAACCATATGGTACATAGATTGCTATTGACCGACCTCAAAATAGGTGCGGCTTCTATATAAGTCCACTTACGATTGCTTAACATAGTGCTAAATTTTGTCACGATTCGAGAAATGATCATTCATGGCCCAAACCTATGTTTACAAGCCCAAGCATGTTTAATTTGAAAACTTTGATCCAATAACCTTGAGATCCATTGTTAGGAGGCTTTGGTCTTATCAATCATCTAATGAATCTTCATTAATTTTGGAACTAAGTGAATCATTTAAATAACATTGATCATTTAAAGTTGCCTTGAGATTTTGAAATGAATAATATACTTGACAAAAAGCAAATGAAACTTTTTATTGAGAGGCTTTGATTTTATTAATCTTCTAATGAGTTTTCAAATGCAAGTTTCAAGATGGTCATTCAACTAACCTCTAATTTCTAACAATTGACTTTATTTTATGCTTTTACTTTATGCTTTTTACTTTAAGCACATTTATTTTAGCATCTTCATTTCATGCTATTTTTATCTTTTCTCATTTGAGCATTTATCTTTATGTCATTTTTATTTTGCTCACTTGAGATTTTCATTTCTTTTTGAAGATACCTAATAATCAACTTGAACCATAAAAGACTTTAATGTTATTTGGACTATTTGGTTACTATCCTTGACATTTTGGAGTTATAGACTTCTTGGACTTAGGATTAGAGACATTGATCTACCTTGAGACCTTGTGACTTCTATTATCATTCTGTCTCGAGTTCTTTGGGTTTACCCCGAGATATTGGGTTGTCGGTTTTCTTTGTGTTCAGGTTATTCTGATTATATGGTTTGTTAGTGATTGGGAATTCATCTGTATACAACCGCTACTCTGCCTAATTTTTGTAAAGACCTAATGAATTTGAAGCTTAATTTTCTTAAGCAGTTTACTATCTTTGATTGCTTAGTTTCAATCCAAAGGATGAGAATTCTACATTGACTCATTGTGTCAAGTGTTGGCTTCTTGTTGGTTAGATAGTTATTTTTCCTAACTTTCATCTTATGCTTTAGATAGTCCCTTCATCTCATCCCATCTTCTTTAATTTCAAAAATCTTCTCCCACCTTTTCAAAACT
This sequence comes from Vicia faba, assembly GCA_948472305.1. Taxonomy (NCBI): domain Eukaryota; kingdom Viridiplantae; phylum Streptophyta; class Magnoliopsida; order Fabales; family Fabaceae; genus Vicia; species Vicia faba. The sequence continues at coordinate 1,448,496,957 of OX451739.1, read as the reverse complement.
ATTCTTGTTTTCCAAACTTGAATCACTTTCACAATAAACTTGGACTTAGGTTCATGCATTTTCAAATATATTTTATTTAATCAAAATCTAACCAACTTAACAATACTCTGATATTTTTTATAAGAAGGCTAAAAGTCAAATTAATCTTATTCAAACCATTTTGCCACTTTGGCTTTTCACCTTAAATTTTGTTCAAAAGATTAGACTCTTGTCAATCCTTGTAGTGATGCGACCTACTATAATTCTAGGATATGTAGTGAAGTGAGATATTTTCCACTTGTGTGTTTAGTGAGGCTTTGTTGATTTTAAAATTCAAGCCATATCCTCCACTTTGAGATAATACAAATTCTCCTTTCTCATGATTGTGGGTAGTAAGTATGTTCTTCCACTCGGATAAGACAATGATGTCTCGTCTTTTAAAATTAAGCAACACACTTGTGTTTTAAAATTTTTAAAGGTGAACTACGAGTACCCTGATCCCCAATTCCATAATTTGTTTACTTTGGTAACTAACAAATAGTCTCTGCTATTATTTATTTTTGGTAACTCTGCTACATAACAATTCTGTAACTAATTAAATAACTTCTATATATATATATATATATATATATATATATATATATATATATATATATATATATATATATATATATATATATATATATATATATATATATATATATATATATATATATATATATATATATATATATATATATATATATATATATTCTATAGTTATTTAATTATTCTCTTTTGAGGATTAACTTGCTAAGACCATAGTAAATATTGATTTCTTAATCTCTGCTACCTATAATTCATTTCTTATATGATAACAATTAGTAACCAATTAGTAAAGTAGCAGACACGGTAACTGGCAATACAACAAAAGAAAATTTGAGGTTTATGAGTGCGTGCCCTCGACACATTTTTCCTTCACATGGTGCCGGTCGGCTCCCTTCTCCCCCCCGGAACACTCTTCAATTGTGTTCCCTTCAATATACCCTGTGCTCTTCGGCACCGTATGCTTTTCACGTAGTTTCAACACAGAACCTCGAATAATTTTCCTCCGATCATCCGACTCATACCAAAATAATATATATTTGCAGAAACATCAATTTTCACCGAAACAACAATTTTATAGAGACGATAATTTTACAATATTAATAACATGAAAATAGACGATGATTCAGCATGTTTCTCAACAACATTTATACACAATATCAATCTCATAAACCCAACCCCCACATAATATTAATCATATACCCAATTATAGAGTCAGAACCCCACTCTTACCTTGGATTGAAGATCGCTCTATAACTCTCCGATCGACCTAACTTTTCCTCTTTTCCTTTTCCTCTTCTCTGTAACTTTTCACGTAGTGCTCTAAGACTTATTAATCTTTCTAATTAACCTAATTTCTTATTATTATAACTAAACCTAATAATAATATTATTATTATTCCTAATGGGCTTAACTTACACACCCCACCTATTACTACTTCTAACCTTCAAAATAGGTCCAACTAATATTCTACTAATATTGTATACTTTCTAATATTATTTATTAATATTATTAATCAACTGAATTTAACTGACTAATAACAATACCGCAACTTATACCAACGTGACACAACATGTCAACGATTTTCAACAAATAATTTGGGATTAATCGAAAATATCTAATTAAATAATTAATTAAACTAATTCGGCATTACAACTCTCCCCCACTTAGAATATTTTTGTCCTCGAAAATTTACCTTGTTCAAACAACTCAGGATATGAGTCCTGCATCTTTCTTTCCAACTCCCACGTCATGCTTTCTCTGGTAGCTCCTAACAAGACTACTTTCACCAAAGCAATATCTTTTCCTCTTAGAGTCTTCATTTCACGATCCGCTATTTGTACAGGCATCGTCTCCACAGTAAGATTATCCCGTACTTGAACATCATCCATATGAATCACATGAGATGGATCTGAAATATAATTTTAGAGTTGTGACACATGAAACACATCATGCAAATTTGAAAGATCAGGCGGTAAAGCCACTCTATAATCAACATTTCCAACTCTGCCTGAAATCTGATACGGACCAATAAAATGAGGAGTGAGCTTCTTGTTAGAACATAGTTTGATTCTACAACCCTTTTAAGAGTTTTGATGATAACAAATACAAAGAATAAATATGCACTCTAAATTTGTGTATTATGTTGTACAGAAGTTCTGACTGAAACGACATCAGAAGTTAAGACACAAAAGCTTTCAAGCTGAGTAATCAGAATGTTCTGAAGAATGATGATCAGAATTTACGCTAAAGTAAAAGATATTTTGATTTTGAACATAAGTCTAACGCGCCAATAAATCCTCATGTCTCTGAGTTATCAAAGTTCTGAAGTAAAGCAACATGCAATATTCCTAAGTTTTGAAGCGTAACTTTTCCTTTAAGGGAAAAGTTACGCTTCAAAACTTAGGAATATTGCATGTTGCTTTACTGGGTTATGGTTATATTCAAGAAGACTTTGGCAGTTGTCAAAGTAGATTTTTAATCTATTTGATTAGTGAATTAAGTCCTCGTTGGAGAGAGGCGAAATCACCTTGGCGGGTGGACTGGAGTAGTTTGATATCAAGCGAACCAGGATAAAATCTCAATTCTATTGCTTTTGATTTTTAAGTTTCAATTCAACCCCCCCTTCTTGTGTTTTTCACTTCTTCGATTGGCATCAGAGCGCCTGGTTCTGAGTTTATACACTTAACCGTGTCAATACAAGATCCAACCTTTATAAAAACACTATGGTGGGACCAAGCCAAAACATCAGCAATGACTATCACGATGACAAGGACAAAATCAGCGGCAAACCTCTAGTCTTTGATGGAGAAAATTTTGACTACTGGAAAGATAGAATTGAGAGCTTCTTTCTGGCTCATGATGCTGACCTATGGGACATGGTAATTGATGGATACATGCATCCAGTGGATGAAAGTGGTCAAAAGATAGATAGAAAAAGAATGTCTGACCAACAAAAGCGTGATTTCAGAAACAATCATAAGGCCAGAACAATTCTTCTCAGTGCCATCTCATACTCAGAGTATGAGAAGATCTCAAACAGAGACACAACCAAAAACATGTTTGAATCTCTGAGAATGACGCATGAACATACAAGTTAAAGAAATCAAGGCCCTTGCGCTCATTCAGAAATACGAAGCTTTCAAGATGGAAGACAACGAATCCATAGAAGTGATGTTCTCAAGATTCCAGATTCTAGTTGTTGGGCTGAGAGTTCTTGACAAAGGGTATTCTACTGCTGATCACGTAAAGAAGATCATCAGAAGTTTACCAAAGCAATGGGGGCCAATGGTCACTGCTCTTAAGCTGGCTAAAGATCTCAACAAGATATCTCTGGAGGAAGTTGTTAGCTCCCTCAGAAGCCATGAGATAAAGTTAGAAGATGACGAGCCTCAGAAGCAAGGTAAGCCTTTAGCATTAAAATCTAACAAGAATCTCGAGTCTAAGGTTTTGCAGGCTATGGAAGAAACCTCTGATGGATCCTCATCAGAAGAATACAAACTGTCTCTTCTCTCTAGAAGGGTCAATCAGTTGTGGAAGCAGAGGCAAAGAAAATTCAGAAACCCCAGAAGATCAGGGAATCAGAATGAATCCTCCTCCGGGTACAGAAAGTCTAAGCCCTCCTCTGGACACAGAAGGCCTGAAGCTTCGTCTGGTCACATAAAGTCAAACAACAGAGACATCATCTGCTATGAGTGCAATGAACATGGGCACTACAAAAGTGATTGTCCAAGGCTTCAGAAGGAGAAGCTCAAAAAGAAGTTCTTCAAGGAGAAGAAGAAAAGTCTCATGGAAACATGGGATGATTCATATACATCTGACATAGACTCCGAATCAGATGATGAAAGAGCCAACATTGCTCTTATGGCTAATGTGACAGAAGACAGCGAAGCATCTCAACCAGACTCAGAATCAGACACATAAGAGGTATTTCTTGATTTTACTGTTAATTTTACTAAATATGAACAAGCAGAAAGCCTGAATGAGATTCTGGAAAGGTATCAACAGATCAGAGTCAAATTCAAGAACCTGAAAAGGGATGTTATCTTTGACTCTGAAGAAACTGTGAGTCTTAGATTAGAAAACTCTGAGTTAAAAGAAAAGATTTCAAAATTAGAAAATGATTTACAAAACTCTCAGAAAGAAATAATCTCAGAGGCTCCCAGTAGTGCTGATAAAATCATAAAAGAATATGATCACAACTTTCAGTAGTTTCTGGCTAAAAAATAGATAGAAGCAAGACGGCTTCAATGATTTATGGAGTTAGCAGAAATGGCAGAAAAGGAATAGGATACCAAGGTAATGTATCTCCACCTAAGAAAGTCATGGACCTAGTAATTAAATGCACACCACTAAAGTCTCACTTCACCTATGGGCACACACATGATCTGAAATACACTAACAATGATTATTCTGCCAAACCAAAATTCAAACAGAATTTTGGTGAAACTAACAAACCAGGACCCACAAAGATATGGGTACCTAAGGACAAAATTATATAAGTAGCAGATATCTTTAGCAGAAAGGCTAAAACACCAGTCATGGTACCAGGACTCTGGATGCTCTCGACACATGACAGGAAGAAAGCATATGTTCCAAAGCCTGGAACTTAAACCTGGAGGCTACGTGGGCTTTGGAGGCAACCAAAGAGGGAAGATCATTGGCTCTGGAACAATAGGTAATGGTAACCTTCCTTATATTAATAATGTGCTGTTAGTTGATGGATTGATGCATAACCTGTTATCCATAAGTCAATTAAGTGATAACGGTTATGATATAATCTTTAATCAAAATTCATGCAAATCTGTTAGTCAGAAAGATTGAACTATCCTGTTTAATGGAAAGAGGAAAAACAACATTTATAAGATAAAACTTTCTGAACTAAAAAGTCAGAATGTAAAATGTCTTCTTTCTGTTAACAACGAGCAATGGGTCTGGCACAGAAGATTGGGGCATGTTAGTATGAGAAGAATATCTCAAATTAACAAACTCAATCTGGTCAGAGGACTTCCTAATCTGAAGTTCAGCTCAGATGCTCTGTGTGAAGCATGTCAGAAAGGAAAATTTGCAAAACCTGCTTTTAAAGCTAAAAATGTTGTTTCCACCTCTAGGCCATTAGAACTTCTGCACATAGACTTATTTGGACCAGTGAAAATTGCGTCTGTTAGTGGCAAAAAGTATGGGTTAGTGATCGTAGATGACTATAGCAGATGGACATGGATAAAATTCTTAAGACACAAGGACGAGTCACATTTGTGTTCATTGCTTTCTGTAACCAAGTTCAGAATGAAAAGGATCTTAGAATTGTCAAAGTCAGAAGTGATCATGGTGGGGAGTTTGAAAACAAAAAGTTTGAAACATTTTTTAATGAAAAAGGAATTTCGCATGATTTCTCTCGTCCTAGAACTCCCCAACAAAATGGAGTTGTTGAACGAAAGAACAGAACATTGCAATAAATGGCCAGAACCATGATCAATGAGACTAACATTGCTAAGATCTTCTGAGCAGAAGCAATTAACACAACATGTTATATTTAGAATAGAATCTCTATAAGACCTATTATGGAAAAGACTCCATATGAATTATGGAAGAACAAAAAGCCCAACATTTCTTATTTCCATCCTTTTGGATGTTCATGTTTTATTCTGAATACTAAAGATTATCTGAACAAGTTTGACTCTAAAGCACAAAAGTGTATTATGTTAGGATACTCTGAACGCTCAAGAGGGTACAAAGTATACAATACAGAAACACAAATTGTTGAAGAGTCAATCAATGTTAGATTTGATGATAAGCTTGACCCTTAAAAGTTAAAGCAGAATGAATCTTTTGCAGATATAAAAGTTGAATTCACAGGTGCTGAAGAAAACTCATCAGAAGTTCCCAACAGAGACATTCTAACAACGTCAGAAGGAAATGTCACAAGCATTCCAGTACTTTTTGTTGATCAACTCCAAAAAAAGTTATCCAAAAGTAGCACAGCTCACCCTGAAGATAAGATTATGGGAAAGAAGGATGATCCAATCGGAACAAGATTAACATTCAAAAACTATGAAGAATCCCTCATGGGATTGGTATCTCTGATTGAACCAACAACAATTGATGAAGCTCTTCTAGACAACGATTGGATTCTGGCAATGCAGGAGGAGTTAAACCAATTCACCAGAAATGACGTATGGGATCTGGTTCCCACACCAAAAGGATTCAACGTCATTGGAACAAAATGGGTGTTCAGAAAAAAACTGAATGAGCAAGGAGAAGTCATCAGAAATAAGGCACGACTGGTTGCACAAGGTTATAGTCAGCAAGAGGGGATAGACTATACATAAACCTTTTCCTCAGTCGCCAGGTTAGAATCTATCATAATCTTAATCTCTTTTGCTGTAAATAATGGCATCACTCTGTATCAGATGGATGTCAAAAGTGCATTCTTAAATGGTTACATTAATGAAGAGGTATATGTACACCAACCCCCTGGGTTTGAAAATTAAAAACACCCAGAATATGTTTTCAAACTAAAGAAGTCACTTTATGGTCTGAAACAAGCTCACAGAGCTTGGTATGAAAGGCTAAGTAACTTTCTGTTAGAAAAGGAATTCACCAGAGGGAAAGTGGACACAACCTTGTTCTGTAAGACATTTAAGAATGAAATTTTAGTTTGTTAGATTTATGTAAATGACATTATATTTGGATCTACTAAACCTTCTCTGGGAAGAGAATTTCCTAAGTACATGCAGGCAGAGTTTGGGATGAGCTTAATGGGGGAACTTAAATTCATTTTGGGCATTTAGATCAATCAAACTCCAGAAGGAACTTACATTCACCAGAGCAAATACGTTAGAGAACTTCTGAAGAAATTTGACCTCTCAGAATGTAAGCCCTCAAAGACTCCAATGCATCCCACGTGCATTCTAGAAAATGAAGAGGTAAGTAAAAAGGTAGAGCAGAAGATCTACAGAGTTATGATTGGTTCTCTCCTTTATCTAGCAGCTTCAAGGCCTGATATTTTATTCAGCGTTTATTTATGTGCTAGATTCCAATCAGATCCTAGAGAATCTCACTTAACAGCATTTAAGCGAATTTTCAAGTATCTGAAAGGTACTACTAACCTGGGTTTGTTTTATAAAAAATCCAATGAATATAACTTAGTAGGATACTGTGATGCTGATTTTGCTGGAGACAGAGTAGAGCATAAAAGTACTTCTGGGAGCTTCTAGTTTCTGGGAGACAATTTGATCTCATGGACCAGCAAGATGCAATCTATAATTGCGTTGTTAACAACAGAAGCTGAATACATATCAGCTGCTGGATGTAGCACACAGATGCTCTGGATGAAAAGTTAGCTTGAAGACTTCAACATATTTAAGAGTAACATCCCTATTTTCTATGATAATACTTCTGCTATCTATTTATCCATAAATCCCATTTTTCACTCTAGGGCTAAGCATATAGAAATAAAACATCATTTTATTAGGGACTATATTCAGAAAGGAATTCTCTCTTTAAAATTTATTGACACAGACCATCAATGGGCTGATGTGTTTACAAAACCCCTTTCTGAAGATAGATTTAATTTCATTATGAAACATGTCAGCATGAAATTATGTCCAGAATAAGAAGTTTTATTTGCATATTCTAACCCTCAGAATTTTATTTTTGTGAACACCTGATCAACTTGTCTTCATAAGTTAGGAGTACAGTTGCTTCAGAATCTATCTATGAAGATCTGAACTTTTCATTTCAAAGATAGAGGCGTGCATTTGTAGTTCACACCATCAAAAATCTATCATCCTCTCACAAGCTACCTTCTGAGGCTGAACATGCGTTCAAATTTTGAAGGGTCCAAGGCTCGTATTGGATGCATTTAGACACTTGTCAATGGTAACTGTTCAGTATCTAGATGCAATCCCCTAATTTTAGGTTTCATTAATTCAGTATAATCATTACTCATTTTCTCTTTCTTACTGATAAAGTTTTCAAAAGTGTTTATAAACTCAATTTTTCTATTTCATTCACTTATTACTGCTTTCACTACTTTCTCCCGCTCTATTTTTTTAAAAACCTATCTTCTCAGTTTTCTTCAACAAATCCGTGTGAACAATGGCATCCCATTAGAACAATGCTCACTCTGGTCGATAACCTTGAAGTTCTATGTGAATTGATCATTGATTTTGAGAGTTTAAAGGAAAACGAGTTTGATCTGTATGAAGATGTGACAGCACAGGGATGGAACAGATACTTTGATCGTCTGTTGGGTCTAACACTTCCTATTTTTGTTAAGGAATTATGGATTCATGCTACTTCATCCAACCATCAGGTTACGTCATATGTTATGGGGAAGAAGATAGTGATTACAGAAGACTTGATTGGGAAACTCATGAGGTATAATGGCGGCAGAGTCAGATGCATTGACATGGCTGACAAGTGTTCTGACCTAAAATCTATTGATAGGGTCATTTTCACTTCTGGACAGCCATCCAACAAGATAAGAGACTTGAAAGATTATTACAGAATCTGGGCTAGTATCATTCTGGGATGTATCAATCACAGGAAGCCTACAAGCTCCCCTGATTACATCAACATTTATCAGCAGTTTCTGTTATACTTCATTACAAAGAAGACCAAAATAAATCTTATACATTTTCTTTTCAACCATCTGAGAACAAGTGTGAAAGAAACAAGAGAAGAAGAAAGAACAAAGAGGGATTGGATTCCTCTGGGAAGATTGATTTCAGATATTCTGACAGAAAACAGGCTGATAGAACATCTGACAGAGGCTCAGGAGATCAGCACTCTGGAAGAAACTGCTGGGAAACCACTAAATGCCAAGAATCTGAAGAAAATGAAGATTATTGAAAGCATTAAGAAGGAACCAACAATTGCCTCTCATGAGGTCATCACGTCTAGGAGAATCCCTCTAAAGGATTTTTCACTATTCTCTAAGATAAATTCCTCTCCAGAGATTGTGGTCAGATATCTTGAAGCTTGCAAGGAAGATGGAACTATTCCAGAACTCAACATCTGTGACCTACGCAAGCCAACTCCAGAGGTTGTGCTGAAGAAATCAAGAAAGAGGAAGGCAGCAAGAGAAGGATCCTCTCAGAGGACACCCAAAACTGCAAACAAGAAAGAAATACAAGAATGCGTTACTTCTTTAACGCAAGCAAGTCAAGAGAATTCTAATCCTGCTGCTTCTGATTCTCTATGGGATAGATTCAGAGAATGGTTCAACTCTGAATCCCAGAGACTGAAAGAATTGAGCTATGAGATGGCTCAGTAGAACTTCAGTGATCGACTGAAATCCTTCAAAGAACAAGTTCTAAGTCACTGGGATAAGAAAGAAATTCTTCTACTGGAAAATGCTCCCTGAAAAGAGCACCAACCTTCAGAAGCCACTGAACCCGGTTCTGATAGTCACCCTCTGACTGTTGCTCTAGAAAAGGAAATTGCAACAGAAGAAGTAGTTGAATCAGAAGAGGATGTAGAATGTTCTGAACGACATGCAACCTCTGAGGATACACCAGCTACGTCTCTAGTCATGCAAACTCTGGAAGAGTTGAAGAAAGAGAGTGCTTTAATCCACGCAAGGTTGGATAAGCAAAAAGACAGAAACAAAGAGATCAGGGATATATTGGATAAGCAAGAAGATACAACAAAAGAAATCAAGGATATTTTGGGAAAGCAGGAAGAATCAAGCACTCAGATTAAGAGCTTGTTGGAATCGTTGTTCACACGACTTCCCCCTCCATCTTAGATTTTCTTTAACTTGTATTATGTATTCTTCATCTTATCTTCTTTGCTTCTGAAAAGTGTCAATGCAATCTTTTTTCTATACAAATGATCATCTTTTTGACTCTGATAATTTGTGATTATATTGCTTTTTGATACCTGACAAAAATGGGGAGAACGCAAGATATTTTCAATAACAGTATACCGGGACAAAGTCTCAAACATTATGAATATCTTAACTTTTATTATTTCTGAAAGCATGAAAAGGAACATATTCTTATAAAGACAGAAAGAGGTGCATCAAAAGCTCTGATGAGAAGGAACTTCAGGGAAGTAATTCATCTCTATCTGAGTACTCAACTCAGGGGGAGACTCTCTTAAGCTTTTTTTTTGTATATTTTTTATTGAAGAATCCTATTTTTTGTCATCATCAAAAAGGGGGAGATTGTTAGAACATAGTTTGATTCTACAACCCTTTTAAGAGTTTTGATGATAACAAACACAAAGAACAAATATGCACTCTAAATTTGTGTTTTATGTTGTACATAAGTTCTGAATGAAACAGAATCAGAAGTTAAGCCACAGAAGCTTTCAAGCTGAGTAATCAGAATGTTCTGAAGAATGATGATCAAAATTTGTGCTAAAGTAAAAGATGTTCTGATTTTGAATAGAAGTCTAACGCGCCAACAAATCCTCATGTCTCTGAGTTATCAAAGTTCTGAAGTAAAGCAGCATGCAAGACTCCTAAGTTCTAAAGCGTTACTTTTTCATTAAGGAAATATCATATGCAACGACTTCATTCAGACAAGAATCTTCTCAGTATGAAAGTGCATTAAGTGTCCATTATCATGTTTCAATTTGGACATATTTCCACTCCTATATAAACAAGTACAAAGGGTAAATCGTTTACGATTTCTCATAATTGCTCTCTATGTTTCTCAAAAATGGATGCAAAAATTCATATTCATTCTACATTCAAATTGTGTAATACATCACAATAGTGATACCATTTTTGTAACGAAAAACAAATAGTACACTGTAAAATTTTCTTTGATTAAGATATTTTCCTTGAGATAAACTGGGTTATGGTTATACTCAAGAAGACTTTGGCATTTGTCAAAGTAGATTTGTAATCTGTTTGATTAGTGAATTAAGTCCTCGTTGGAGAGAGGCGAAATCACCTTGGCGGGTGGACTAGAGTAGTTTGAGATCAAGCGAACCAGGATAAAAATCTCGAGTCTATTTCTTTTGATTTTTAAGTTTCAATTCAACCCCCCCTTCTTGTGTTTTTCACTTCTTCACTTCTTAGACTTCAATGCTCGCCCAACACCAATCACAGGTGTAACTATCAGAAACACATGGTCAGCTACTTTAAATTCTAAATCTTTCCTTCATCTGTCATGATAAATCTTCTGTCTACTTTGGGAATCTTTCATCTTTTCCCGAATTAACTTCACATTCTCGGTAGTTTCTCGAACAAGTTCAGGTCCAAGTACTACGCTTTCTCCAGATTCATGCCAACATAAAGGAGTTCTACATCTCTGACCATACAACACTTCAAAAGCTTCCATCCAATACTATAATGGTAATTGTTTTTATAAGTGAACTCTATTAAGGGAAGATAAGTGTCCCACAAACCTCCTTGTTCAAGAACACACACTCTCAACAAATCTTCTAACGACTGAATAGTCCGTTCAGTCTGACCATCCGTTTGAGGGTGATACGCCAAAATCAATCTCAACTTAGAACCCAACGCCTTTTGCAAACTCTTCCAAAAATCATAAGTAAACCACGAATATCTATCCGACACAATACACAAAGGAAAACCATGCAACTTTATGATTACACTAGTGTAAATCCCCACCAACTTTGATACTGAAAAACTGATGCTAATAGGAATAAAATAAGCCGACTTTGTAAGCCTATCAACAATCACCAAAATCTAATCATGTCCTCTTGAAGTATTAGGTAATTCTGTCACAAAGTCCATTGAAATGCTATCCCTTTTCCATTCTGGAACTTCTAACGGTTGCATCAACCCTGCAGGCTTCTAATGATAAACGTTGGACTTCTGACAAGTTAAACATGCATACACAAACCGAGCCACATCATTCTTCATTCCAGGCCACCAAAACAAATTCTTCAAATCTTGATACATTTTTGTAGCTCCCGGATGAATGCTCAACTAGCTTCTATGACTTTCCTCGAGAATCACTTTCTTCATCCATGCATCATCAGGAATACAAATTCGATTACAAAATCTACACACACCTTGAGCATCTAACTTGAAATCACTATTATCATACCGATCGATCCCAACCATTAAATCTATAAATTTCACATCTAACTTCTGAGCTTCTTTGATGCTATCCAGAAAATCATTATTAATTTTCAATATCCCCAACATAACACTTTGCGGTGTCACCTCGCAAACTAAGCTCATATATATGAATTGTTCAATTAATTCCAACTCCTTAACCATCATTACTGACATATGTAAATTCTTTCGACTTAACGCATCAGCCACCACATTTGCTTTTTTTGGATGATAATTTAAACTGAAATCGTAATCCTTTAACAACTCCAACCATCTTCGTTGTCTCATGTTAAATTCCTTCTGATCAAATAGATATTTTAGACTCTTATGGTCACTAAATACTTCAAATCTAGAACCATAGAGGTAGTGTCTCCAAGTCTTCAACACAAAAACAATTGCAGCAAGCTCTTAATCATGCATATGATAGTTCTTTTCATGAGTCCTCAACTGCCTTGACGCATAAGCAACTACCTTCTCATTCTTCATTAGCACACCTTCTAAACCTATCTTAGAAGCATCACAATATACCACAAAAGGTTCTCCTGGATTAGGTAATGTAAAAATCGGAGCCGACGTCAATCTCTTCTTCAATTCCGTAAAACTTTCTTCACATTGAACGTCCCATACAAAAGCTTTACCTTTACAAGTCAACTTAGTTAACGGAAGTGCCAACTCAGAAAAACCTTAAATAAACCTTCTATAATAACCAGCTAATCTCAAAAAGCTTCTAATCTCGGTAGCCAAATTCAGAGTTTCCCACTGCAACACTGCATCTACTTTAGATGGATCTACAACAGTGCCACTACCTGAGATAACATGACCAAGAAAACTAACCTCCTTTAACAAAAATTCACACTTAGACAACTTTGCATACGACTTATTCTCTTTCAAAACTTGCAATACTATTCTTAAGTGTTCTGCATGCTCTTCTTCTGATTCAGAGTAAATCAAAATATCATCAACGAACACCACTACAAACCAATCCAAATAAGTATAAAAGATACGGTTCATGTACTCCATGAATACTCCTGGCGCATTAGTAACATCAAAGGCATCACTGAATACTCATAATGTCCATAACGCGTTTTGAAAGTCATCTTTTGGATATCTTCATCCTTCACTTTAATCTGATGGTAGCCCGACCTCAAATCAATCTTACTAAACACTTGAGCACCTACCAATTGATCCATCAAGTCGTTTATCCTCAGAAGCGGACACTTGTTCTTAATCGTCACTTTGTTCAATTGTCTATAATCAACACAAAGCCTCATACTTCCATCTTTCTTCTTTACTAGCAACACCGAAGCTCCCCACGGCGATAACCTTGGTTTTAAAAATTTATTTTCAAGTAACTCTTCCAATTGCATCTTTAATTCCAAATATTCAGATGCTGATATCCTATATGGTGCAATAGAAATAGGTCTGGTACCAGGTACAAGATCAATAGTAAATTCAACTTCTCTTTCTTGCGGTATATCAGGAATTTCATCAGGGAAAACTTCAGGGAATTCATGCACCACTTGCAATTCCTCAATTATAGCTTGATTCTCGACAGATAACGATGCCATCAACAAGAACATCTGAGCCTTTTCTTGCATCAACTGCCTCAACTATCTAGTAGACAACATACCAACTTCCTCCTCTTCAGGAGTAGAAAACCTCACCGACAAGTTATAAAAGTTAATATGAACATAGTTATGCTCTAACCAGTTCATACCTAAGATCACATCTAACCCAATTAAAGGAAAACAAACTAAATCAACGGCAAAGTCTTTGTCGAAAATCTACAAAGGGCACTTTAAACACACGAAAGAAGTAGTCACCGATCCCTTAGCTGGAGTATCAACGACCATCTCCCCATTCATAGAAGACAACATAAGACACAATCTTTCAACACAATCAGCATCAATAAAGCAATGAGTAGCATCGATATCAATAATAGTAATTAAAGGAGTACTACTAATGAAACATGTAACTCTGATGAGTTTGTCCTCATAAGCCGTCTTATTCTCAACCAAAGCGAACACTCTTCCACTAGTTTGCGCCTTCTTTGGTTTTTGACACTGACTACCAATGTGTCCTTCTTCACCATAGTTGAAGCAAATAATCTCTTTATGCTTTCACTCAGATATAACATGTTCAGTCTTACCACAACAGAAACACCTCTTCACCTCAACAGTACACACATTTCTCTTATGCCCAAGTTTTCCACATTTGAAACAAACCACACCAGCAGGAGCATCTCCCCAACTAGTTCTCTGACCCTGAGAAACTTTCTGTTTACCTTTACCAGTTGGGGCATCGTAAGGATTACCATGGTTCTGTTGGTGCTTACCCCTCTTCTCATTGATAATCTTATAGTGAGCATTATTGTCTTCTTTGTAGATCCTGCAACTATCAATCAAATCGGCAAAGACACGAATCTTCTGGTATCCAACTGCCTTCTTGATCTCCAGACATAACTTGTTCTCAAACTTGATGCACTTTGAAAACTCAACATTTGCCTCGCTATAGTGCAGATAAAACTTATCCAACTTAACAAAATTTGCAGCATATTCGACAACCGACATACTTCCTTGCTTCAGCTCAAGAAAATCAATTTCCTTCTTACCACGAACGTCTTCAGGGAAATACTTCCTCATAAACTTTCTATGAAACACAGCCCAAGCGACATTTTTACCTGCAGATTCCAATTTTTGACAAGTCTCCAGCCACCAGTCATTAGCCTCGACTACTAGCATATGAGTACCATATCGAACCTTCTGCGTTGAAATGCAGTCCATCACACAGAAGATCATCTCAATCTCTTTCAACCAATCCAACACTCCGTCAGGATCATACTTACCCTTGAAGGTAGGAGGTTTCTCCCTCTGGAAGGTCACCAAGCTACGAGATCCATCATCCACATCAGTGTTCGGCTGATTCTCCATAGCAGGCACCATAGCTTCTAAAGCAGCAACAAATGCAATGTCATTCCTCCCAGCCATCTCAACTTATCACTACAACAAAAACAACGGTTAGAACTCAAGTTAACAATACTCGATTGTTAGGCAAACTACGACTCGACAACTTGGTCGAACAAACCGACTCACTCTGATACCACTAATGTAACACCTTATTTCTACCCAACGAATATTAATAAAATTAGAGTTATAGAATTTTGACATAAAAATAGGATGCTACACTTACTATTTAAAAACACCTTCATTTAATCGAATGTAAAACAGATACATAACACTTAAATCGTTGGATGAATAAGTAACAACAATTTTAGTATTTAAAATGAAACAAGTTTATTACTTAGGTAGCGGAAACATAATTTTCGACTCAAATAACATGACATCTTTGTCCGGATGAAAACAACTTCAAAATAACCAGTACTTAATGTAAACAACTTAAAAATTCAACAACGGGAAATAAAATAAATAACGAAGCAACAAGCGTTCATCCCCCCGAGTGTTACGTATCAGAGCGACGACACCAACTCGGACTACTGAAGGTAGAAAACCTTCACTCTGGGTTACCTTCACTTTACCATCATAGGGGTAACATTCAAACAGAAGGAGAGAGATATCAAACAATATAATCAAATGTATGATAAATAATATATTAGAATCAGATTATACCAAAATCATCACTTCAAGGCTTTTAAACGACATCCTTTACAGCAACTTAATAATTGTCCCTACTAAAGCATATTGACTATGTCATCTATTAATCCTACGCGCTATATATGCGAATCCATAATTTGTTTACTTTGGTAACTAACAAATAGTCTATGCTATTATTTATTTTTGTTAACTCTAGTTTTGGAGAATTAAAATTTCATCCTCATTCATTATTAAAGTATATATATATATATATATATATATATATATATATATATATATATATATATATATATATATATATATATATATATATATATATATATATATATATATATATATATATATATATATATATATATATATATATATATATATATATATATATATATATATTCTATAGTTATTTAATTATTCTCTTCTGTGGATTGACTTGCTAAAACCATAGTAAATATTGATTTCTTAATCTCTGCTACCTATAATTCATTTCTTCTGTGATAACAATTAGTAACCAATTAGTAAAGTAGAAGACACAGTATCTGACAACATAACAAAATAAAATTTGAGGTTTATGAGTGTGTGCCCTCAGCATACAGGTTGTTCCACTCGACACATTTTTCCTTCACATGGTGCCGGTCGGCACCCTTCTCCCCCCCTCCCCACCGCGGTATACTCTTCCATTGTGTGCCCTTCAGTATACCCTGTGCCCTTCGGCGCCACATGCTTTTCACGTAGTTTCAACATAGAACCTCGAATAATTTTCCTCCGATTACCAGTCTCATACCAAAACAATATATATTTGCAGCAACATCAATTTTCACTGAAACAACAATTTTGTAGAGACAATAATTTTACAAAATTAACAACATGAAAATAGACGATGATTCGACATGTTTCTCAATAACATTTATACACAGTAGCAATCTCATACAACCCAACCCCCACATAATATTAATCATATATCTAATTATAGAGTCATAACCCCATCCTTACCTTGGATTAAAGGTCGCTCTATAACTCTCTGATCGATTTAGCTTTGCCTCTTTTCCTTTTCCTCTTCTCTGTAACTTTTCACGCACTGCTATAAGACTTCTTAACATTTCTAATTAACCTAATTTCTTATTATTATAACTAAACCTAATAATATTATTATTATTATTCCTAATGAGTTCAACTTACACACCCCACCTATTACTACTTCTAATCGTCAAAATAAGTCCAACTAATATTCTACTAATTTCTATACTTTCTAATATTATTTATTAATACTATTAATCAACTTAATCTAACTGACTAATAACAACATCGCAACTTATACCGACATAACACAACATGTCAATGATTTTCAATAAATAATTCGTGATTAATCGAAAATATCTAATTAAATAATTAATCAAACCAATTGGGCGTTACAAGATACGTCCGCAGAATTTTCAAGCTGGTGACCTTGGGCTGAAGAGGACCTTGCCTCCCTACAGTACAAATGCTAGGGGTAAATAGGCTCCTAAATATGAAGGACCATTTGTTGCAAAGAAAGTTTTCTCAGGAGGATCTTTGATGCTCACAACTATGGATGGAGAGGATTTCCATCATCCCGTTAACGCAGGCGTAGTGAAAAAGTATTTCACATAAGTAGACTTGTTAAGTTGACTGGCTCAGGAAAAAAAGGGATTCCAACGAACAAAAAGGAAATAAGAAGTTCGGGAAAAAGTTAGGGATTAAAGCGAATACTACGGTCTGCATTGTATCTGTGATATCATCTGTTGTACCCCAAAATTTTCCCTCTCATTTCTCAAAGGATCATCCTGGACCCTCATGTTTGCTTCCGTCCTATTTCAAGCCTTGAATTACAAACTTTCCAAGAAAGTCATTCACAAGGGCGAAATGGTCATTTGCACACTGAAAAGTCAAACTTTGACTTATGGATCAAAATCAAGCTTCAAGAATCATATTTCATCAAGACATGTTGGAATGTGAGATTTGTTTCATCAAAAAATTCAAAATTCAAAATTACTTTGGAAAAATCAAAATTCTAAATACTTAGAATTTTTCTAAGTGTTTAAGAAATATGACAAGCTCAGAACTTCTGATCAGATTATCACCATGATGCAAGTTGATCCTGGAATAATTTCTAACTCAAGAGTTTTAGATCTCAATAAGACCTAAAATATTACAGAACATAACTTCTTCTGGAAGTGCTAGAATTTCAAGTTATAAATGTTCAAAGACACGTCCATGAAACTGAAGCACACAACAAATTCTGGACACTCTCAAGACAGAGTTTAGTCAGAACTTCTGGGCCAGTTTTCAAAAAGGTTCAGTCAGAGTTTGCAAGGGTAATTCAAAGAATGTTACAAAGCATGCTGCAAGCTTCCTGGAAAGTCTGAGAGCTCCTTCAAAACATGCGGGAGCAAGGAGATACAAAGATCAGAAGTTGGATGTCTATTCTAAGTCACGCTGAAGCTGAAATTCTGATCCAGAATTAAACAATGATGCAAAATTTCACGTTGCAGGATTTCTAGTTTGATCAATCTCATCATCATTTAATGCTCGCAATCACTTTTGGGTCTTTGTCCAAAGGATTTCCCCACGTGTGGCATAGAAGTACCATTATTGTCTTGGAAAAGCAAACTTTTGTACAAGAGTGTGCTGGGCCCATGCGTTGCTTTTGCTTTTGAGGTTACCTTTCCTTAATTCTTGCTTATAATTCCAGCTTAGACGCTGCTAAATTTACTAACCACCATACTTGCTTTAAGAACAAGGCAGCACCCTAACATGTAATGGTTGTACTCTCCAAGCTACAAGATCTTTGCCTATAAATTGAAAGCCACTGGCAACTGAAAAAGGGGGATTTCTTGAGAAATAAAAAGCCTTGAAACCCTGCTAAAATTCCAAGAGTCCAAAACTGCAAATACAAAATACAAAAACTTGTTAACTTTTGGTTCTTGCATTCAAACTCCAGTTTTCCCTCAAGTATTTCTTGACCAAAACCATCCATACAGTTTCTGATATACATTTAGAAACCATCCTAACTTCTGTGTTCACACTGTAACACATTCTCCATCCATATTCACCTCAAGAAATTCAAAACTTTTCCCCCTTGGTTGTTCCAGAATTTTTCTAATCATTCATTGCCCAAGTTGAAAGCTTCCAGCCTACTGAGTACGTGAAGAAGTTGTTCAGAATATCACCAGGAGTCAGAACCAGACTCCAGCTCACAGAGTATTTTCCAGCTGCAAGGTAAGCTTTCTGCTGACTCTCATCATATTACTTAGGCATTATCATATTTGCATGTTCAAAAATACAATGTAGACATCATGATTCTGATGATGTACGTATTCTGAGGTTTCACGTATTTGTATGCCTAAGTAGGGAGTAAATTATTTCAGAACTTCTTAAGGAAATTAGGATTAGAAAATTCACACTTGCTTCTGTTTTATAGTTCTGATATCTCTTGTTTCTGAAACATTATGAAACCTGCCATAACTTTGATATGCGCATCTTCTGTTCTGTTGAGAAATGACCAAGTTGCAGATGTTCTGACTAGCATGGAGAGGGAGACTAAGCTCTTCCAATGGCATCAGAACTTCTGAAATCTTCTTTGTTCCCAGCGGACCCAGAACTTCTTACTTTACCTATTTCTACTAATATGATTTCTATTTTTTTGCAGCACGCCAGAGTCAGAACTTCTGATCTCTTTTAATTCAGCAATGCGCTGATTCTATTTTCTTTTTTTTTCCTTACTATTTTTTTGCTATCACTTCTATTTTAACTAATCAAAAACACCAAAAACATTTTACATTTTGCATGCTTTATTTTATTTCTTAAAACAAAGAGATCAAAATTTTTTCCTTAAACAAAACTTATTTCTTTTCTTAAACAAAACAAGTCCATTTCACATTTTCTTGTACATTCTTACCCATTCAATATGTTTTTAATAGTAATTTAAGATTTAATTTTATTTGCAACCCCCATTTGTAAATCTGTACATCCCACCCCCTAATGATTGTAATAGCATAGGATATTTATTTTCCGCACCTTTTATTGCTTTCATATATTGCTAGTAATTAGGGTTTGTATGGAAAGACTAAAACCAATCAATTAGAAACCCTAATCAAGACAAAACAATGCATGCGAATCAATACATTTGCACACTTACACCCCTAGGGTAAATCCACTTGGTTGCCTTTACAAAGTGGCCATATTACAAAGTGGCCATATTACAAGATCATAGTCCCTCGATGATGCTATCTAAGTTTCCTTCCAAATGATATTAGTCCCTAAAAGAGAATGCTAAGATCCCTTGCAACATTGCTAATCATGGTTATACGATGACCCACGCCCATACCGTTTACATCCAAAGATAGGGTTGCTTACCAAATAAATGGTAAGACAACAATGTCAAAGGAAAAGGAAATGAACAAGAAAGACATTTGAGTAGGTAGATTGCTCCTAATTACTTGCTCCATTTCAAAAACAAACATCCTTTCTATTTTCAGAACAAACACCTACACTTTCAAAACATCTTACAAACTTGAAAAAGCACACAAAGCACAATGTCAAACAAAAGCAAGTAATCTAGCAAGTAAACTAAGAGCCCATGGAAAACCATGGATGAAAAGGGTGCTAATACCTTCCTTTTTCATAATCTACCCCCCGAACTCAAGAAATAATATCAAAGGTCTTTCCTGTGCTTTTTCACCTTTCATTTTGGATAAAAGAAAAGTCGGCGGCGACTCTTGCTAACCGCAACATTTGTGATCAAACGCAAAACCTGCAAGTCAGTTCTCCTACCGTACCACAAAACTGGCGACTCTGCTGGGGAAGATTTTAAAAGTGGGGTTACCTTAGGGTTAAATCACTTTTATTTGCTTTCATTATTTGACTCGTGTGCTTTACATTATGGTTCTTTGTTTGGGTTTGAATCCTCTACCCGAATTTGGGATACATTATAGGTAAGTAGAAATACGTTGTGGAAACTATGCGGGGTATACCAACATGGTCTAAGAAATAGCTACGTTAGTGCGACATATTTGTGGGTACCGGTAGCCTTTAAGTTAACCAAAGAGAATACGGGGCCGGTGAGTTATGTCATAAAGCACTAATGAACTTCTAGAACCTTTACTTGACCAACTTGGCCTTTAGGATGTAGTGAGATGACCGTCTTTGGTGCAATCCGAAGTTGGTAGATACTCGATACTACACTCATTAAGGTTTGGTTTCTTGGGATATTTCGGTCGCCATTAAAGAGGCTTATGCTGAAACAATGACCAAGGAAACAATCCAGTGATATTGAGCTCCTTAGAACCCGGTTACTATTACTAGGACAGGTTGAGCCAACTAAAATTCAAGAGGGTACTTACCTATGAGACTCCATGCAAGCCTAAACCTATGAACTTGTTTGTTTTTTTTGTATATACATACTTGTACATAACATCGAGAACATCATAACATCATACACATTCACTAACCATTTCAAGGATTTTGGGATTCATCTCTGTTCTTGTTTTGTAGGATATGGATTCTCTTCGTAGGAAAACTATTCAAGTCAACCTTGTAAGGATCCCTCCACAACTTAAGAAGCTAGCTTCAAGGATTCCTGAAAACTCTCCATTCATCCAGAGACATGGTCGTCTACACAACTTGGTCACCTCCAACACAGATGAGGACATGATGAAGGTGCTCTTTCAGTTCTTTGATCCTTTACACCATTGCTTCACATTTCCCTACTATCAACTTGTGCCTACTTTGGAAGAATTCTCCTGACTCTTGAGGATTCCCATTCTCAATAAACTACCTTTCAACGGTACGACAAGAGACCCAAAGCCAGAAGAGATTGCTCAAGCTCTACACTTGCACTCATCTGATGTCACAACTCATTGGGAGACAAGGAGTGGTGTTAAAGGTTTCCTAGTAAAGTTCTTGTTTGAGAAAGCCCAAAACTGTTGGAATTCCTTGGATTTGCAAGTTGTGATACGGTGGGAGAACTGACTTGGTTTGTTTTGCATTTCGATCGCATTTGTGTGGATAGCAAGAGTCGCCACCGACTTTTCTTTTATCCAAAAGGAAAGGTAAAAAAGCACAGGAAAGACCTTTCGAGATGTTTTCTTGAGTTCGGGGGGTAGATTATGAAAAGGGAAGGTATTAGCACCCTTTTCATCCATGGTTTTCCATGGGCTCTTAGTTACTCGTTTAGATCACTTGCTTTTTGCTTTACAACGTGCTTGTGGTGTGGGCTTTGGAAGTATTTTGAGAATGTCTTTGTAATGGTTTTCGTTTCTATAAGAACGCGTACAAAGTTTTGTTTCGAAAAATAGTTCAAAGAAGTGTTTGCGTGATGTGTTTTTGAAAGTGGTTTTTGAAAAGATATTTTGCAATGGTTCTCGTCTCTATAAGAACGTATACAAAATGTTATGTCTTTTGAAAAATGTTTCAAGATGAAAGTGTCGGTGTGAAATGTCTTTTTGTTGTGAGCAAGCGATCAACTAAGAGCAAATCTACCTAATCAAAACGTTTTAAGTGTTCTTTTCTTCCTCCTTTAGATGTTACTATCTTACCATTGATTTGGTAAAAAGCCCCATCATTGGATATGAAAGGACAGACGCGGGTCAATCGTATAGTCATCGAAAGCAACTTATGAGACGTTTTAGCAATTTTCATAAGGGACTTGATCGTTTTATCAAAGGTAGCATCGAGGGTCATCGAGGGACTATGATCTTTTATCGAAGGGTCTTTGCTAAAGCATCCCATATTCGAAGGACATGACTATTTTCCGAGGCAACGAGCGGGGTTACCCTAGAGGTGCGCGTGTGAAAAAGTGTGTTTGATTCAGGTTATTTTGTCTTTGAAGTTAGGTTATCTAGCGATCGTTTTTTTTATGTCTTGCCATACACGCCTAATTACTATACAGTATAAGGAAAACAGTAAATTGCAGAAATGGAAATTCTACGCTATTACAAAGTTTTCGAGAATGGGGGTACAAATTTACAAATGGGGGATGAATCAATGCGATTAACAGTCAAAATAGGCAATCAATACAAGCAAATCGAATTGAATCAAATAAAATATAAAAGTCTAGGGTAATTAATTAACAAAGTATCACAACAAAAACTCTAAGTTATTTGGTTTGTAATGTTTGGAAAGAAAAGAAAATTTAAAAGAAAATAAGTCAATTGTATAGATATATCTTTTTGTTTGATACTTTGTGTTTGTGAGAATATATAAGAATAAAATAAAATCCTATTCTATATATATTTATATATATATATATATATATATATATATATATATATATATATATATATATATATATATATATATATATATATATATATATATATATATATATATATATATATATATATATATATATATATATATATATATATATATATATATATATATATATATATATATATATATATATATATATATATATATATATATATATATATATATATATATATATATATATATATATATTCATAAATTAAAATCCCTTTTTTTTTTAATTTAAAAAAAGAAGGTTTATTAGATAGAAAGAAGTTGATAAAAAAGTTTACAAAGTCTAAACTTAATAATTATAAGAATTATATGTATTGAATTTTAAGAATTAGAATTAAAACTAAATATAAACAAAAAAAATAGGGAAATAAGATTAAAAAAAAATTAAACAAAACAAAAACGCCAACGGGAGGAGTCGAACTCAGGCCACTTGGATTGTCATGGATACATCTTGCCAACTAAACTACGTTACTTGTTTGTTATGTTTACCCTTCAAACAAACTAAAAAGGGAAAATGGTGACGGATTGGGCCAACAGGCCCAAAGGGGGTGACCCAGTTTGGCATAGAAGAGAAAGGGTTTGAAAACTTGTAACCCTAATACCAGTTAGGAGCGCCGCTGGTGCTGTTGTTTTATTGGAAAGACCAAAATTAATTATCATTATTGTTATTATGGGGAAGGCAAAAAGCATAATAATTATTATTACAAGCTTATGTTGTACCGTGAAAACAAAAAAAAGGAAAAACAAATCTCTCTCCCAAATCACCTTCATCTTTCTCTCACGATCTTCCTCTACTTTCCGATTAAACGAACAACAAACCCTCTGTCTCTTAATCTCTCGCAATTGTTCATGGTAACAAAAACAACAACAAAAATCCGCAAAGCAACAATGAATAAAACTCTCGGTTCATCACAACCCTTGCTCACAGTAACATGCAGATAACACAAAAGAAAGTTAAAAAAATGCTTACCAACAGAGTTCGTACGTCGCGTCTTAGGCTGAGAGAAACCCAGATATAATTTGGTAAGTACTTCAATCTATTCCTCTTTTCTTTTTCTTCTGATTATTCAGCTGTGTAACTGGCGTGTTTAACCTTCGTATGTCTATTGTGCATGAATAGTTTTGCGTGTTGAGTCTGAGCTATTGCGATTTGAGCAGAGATAATGAGGTTATGATTTTCCGTAATGGGAGATGGAGGAATTTGGAGTTGGTTTGATGGTGCTGGTTTTTTGGTTTATGATGTTGATTTGGGTCTGAAACAAGGGTTTTTGGTGAGCTTGGTGATGTTGCTGGTTTTTTTGTCTATGATGTTGATTTGAGTCTGAGACAAGGGTTTTTGATGAGCTTGGTGATGTTGCTGGTCTTTTTGTCTATGATGTTGATTTGGGTCTGAGACAAGGGTTTTCGATGAGCTTGGTGATGTTTCTGGTTTTTTTGGTGATGTTGGTGTTGTTTTTATTGTTTTTATGATGTTGGTTCGTGATAACAGTATGAGGTTTTTAGTTGTTTTTATGATGTTGGTTCGTGATAACAGTATGAGATTTTTAGTTGTTGGCTATATTGTTTTGCTCTCTCCTCTTTGTTGGCTCTGGTTTCTTGGTTTTATGGTAGCTGAGAAGTGGGAATTTGGTGGGAAATATTGGTGGGTTTGAATATTTTCTGATATGCTGGTTTTGAACCTTTGAGTAACAGGTTTCTGTTTTGCTATTTTTGTGTTATGGTTGGACTTGGTATGACAAGTTTTGTACTGTTATGGGCAGCATAACGTAGCAAGTGTTGGGCTGATTTTTGCAGCATTGTTAGCAGGCCGTAGCAGGTTTTTGGACAGTTTCTTTGGTTTAGGTGATACTTTTCTAACTTGTCCCTATCTTCTTTCCTCTTTCATCTTTCAATGAAATAAAGAAACTTGCTTTTTACTTCAAATTCTGAAGGGTTTTGCAACATAGGGAAAATGATGATGCTAGCTTGTATGTCATCTGATTTTGCAGCCTATCCTTGTTGCTATATTGCTGTTGCTTGGGAAGCCTTGGACTTGCTTGCTGTATTTGTTTTGTAGCCTATTCTTGTTGTTATATTTCTGTTGCTTGGGAAGCCTTGGACTTGCTTGCTGCATTGTTTTTGTTGCAGGTTTTTCCTTGCATGCTTTAGGCAGCTTGGGTAGCTTGCTTGCTACATTGTTTTTGTTGCAGGTTTTTTCTTGCATGCTATTGCAGCCTGCTGCCTGCTGTCTTATTGTAGCCTATTGTTTGCTGTCTTTTATACTTTGCCTATGCTGCCCTGTTTCTGTGATGCTGTGTGCTATTTTATGCTGGGCATTTTTACTTGTATATTTGTTTCCTTTCTTGTGAACCAAGAAAGGCAACTTTCTTGTGATTTGCAATTGGAAAATGGATTGTGATGAAAAACAAACAAATATTCTGATTCCGAGTTGCAAAACCCTAATGATGAAATCATTTTTGCTTGAATTTTTCAATGCTTATTGTTTGCTAACTTCTTTTTTTTCTTTTGTTACATGAACATGAGGTGTGGATAGCAAGCGAGGATGGGAATGGTCATTTGAAGATGAAACAACCGAGATTTGAAGAAACAAAATAAATGTTCTCTCTTTGTAGACAAAAACCTGTAGTTCTTTGTAACAAAACAACAAAAACTTGTAAACCAAACCGTTTGTAATGTAATAAAATGAGGCCTTGAATAAATTTGTTGTAATGAATTTTATTGTTCAAGACTTGAATTTATTTAAATTTGCAATTCTCAATTGAATGTTTTGGACTAAAACATCTTGGTTTGGTAACTTGGATTTTAAGCAATCACAAATGATCGGATAATCAATATGCCTTATATTCCAATCAAACTTCTAAACAAAATAAATGTTTAAAAATTCTAACTTGGTTAACTTAATCCCAAAGCCATGGTCATCTAAATGATAGTCCTAACCTTCGCCTCTTGTCCACACCAGATTTTCATTCAAAATGAAACTCGCACGCCATGCTTGATAATATTGGGACTTTATTGCTAAACAATCATGCTTTAAGAACCCTCATCAACCTTTACAAATTCCAAGATCAATGATGATTAAGAACATTTTGAAAACAAACAAATGACTTGCGACGATTTGATAACTTTCAAAGTCTTCCAAATGCAATTTCCTTCAATTCTTTGAAGATAAACCCGTGAGCGACATCACACATGACCATGAGCAGAAATAAACGTCTCAAGATCTTGTAATTTGAAGAAATCACAATTCTAGAAATCAGACGATTGTTATTTTGAAATTAGGTCAAAATTCATGAAGTGACTTCCAACGCATTCGAATTTCTGGTGATTTTCTACGTGTAATCAGTTCTTGATTTGTGAAGAGAAATTTGAGATGGCATTAAGGGGAATCATACGCAAGAAAAACCATTCAAAATTTTTGAATAATGAAGAAGTTACGATCATTTGAATTTGTTCTCACAAAAGGGCAATTTTCAAGTCAATGTAGTCGTTTTCAGTTATCTGGACCATTGATTGAGCAAAATTGCAATGCGAGGTTTGAAAACTGATTTAAACAACCTTGAGGAGACATGAAGACCTATGAAGACCATTTGAAACCCTAAAGACTCAATTTTCTTTGAGAAACGTCAAACCCTAATTGTTGACTTACTGCCTAGGAAGAGAATCTGTCCGATCAACTTCTGAACCAAATTAGGTGTCTGAGAAACCCTAGGATAGCATCTTGAGTGAAAAATGGGAGGGAAAATTTTGGGGTACAACAACTGCCCCTGTTCAATCTTCTTAAACTTGAAAAGCGAGATTGACGCGTTTGCCGTTCGCGGCTTGAAAGTAGAAGATGATTGAACACTAGAGTGCCCAGAAATTTGCGCTTGATGATGCGCTGGTCGATTGCATAAGGAAATGGGCTTAAAGATGCCATTTGGAGAAGCAAAGGAGAATTGTCGGAGGTGGGCTTATAGATGCCATCCAAAGACAATTAGTGATGGAAAGTTTGAACTCGGTCTCTTTTTTTAACAGAAAATGAATCAAAATAAACCGTTGAGAGATTTATCTGAACCAGTGAAAATCTGGAGACGAATCAGAATAAATAATTGAGAGATTTATCTGAACCGGTGAAAATCTGGAGACGAATCAGAATAAATCATTGAGTGATTTATCTGAACCAGTAAAAATCTAGAGACGAATCAGAATAAACGGTTGAGAGATTTATCTGAACCAGTGAAAATATGGAGACGAATCAGAATAAACCGTTGAGAGATTTATCTGAACCAGTGAAAATCTGGAGACGAACCAAAATAAACCGTTGAGAGATTTATCTGAACCAGTGGAAATCTGGAGACGAATCAAAATAAACCATTGAGAGATTTATCTGAAGCAGTGAAAATCTGGAGACGAATCAGAATAAACCGTCGAGAGATTTATCGAACCAATGAAAATCCGGAGACAAATCAGAATAAATCGTTGAGAGATTTATCAGAACCAGTGAAAATATGGAGATGAATTAGAATAAACCTTTGAGAGATTTATCTGAACCAGTGAAAATCTGGAGACGAATCAGAATAAACCGTTGAGAGATTATCTGAACCAGTAAAAATCTGGAGACGAATCAAAATAAACCGTTGAAAGATTTATCTGAACCAGTGAAAATCTGGAGACGAATCAAAATAAACCGTTGAGAGATTTATCTGAACCAGTGAAAATCTGGAGACGAATCAGAATAAACCATTGAGAGATTTATCTGAACCAGTGAAAATCTGGATACGAATCAGAATAAACCGTTGAGAGATTTATCTGAACCAGAGAAAATCTCGAAGAAAAATTTTGTTATGTAGATAGTCGACCAATGTTTTCTTGTGGAGAATCTTGGTCTGTTGGAAATTTGTTGATGATAATTTCTTGTCAAATGACTCTTTCCTGCAAAAGGTGAAGAGTTAATTGTATGCAATGCTATGATGTATGCGATGCATGGTGTGATGTTTGCCTCTCAAAATAAATGAGATTTTACTGTATGTACATGAGTTATCAATGTTATGACGTATGGATGCAAATGTATGGAATTAAAGATTATTCGTGTCGTAGCGTTGCTGGAAGCTGGGAAAATAAATCCCTTCTGAAGCACTGATGGGTGAGTTTCTGAATATAAACTCTGTTGTAGAAGGGAAAAGCCGGACATTGCTCGTAGTCTTCATGATATCCTGCTGGGCAAATCTGAGAAGTTGGGTAATTTACTGGGAATATTCCGGAGCGATAGTTGGAAATTTTGCTCTGTCATGAGAAAGTACCCGCGGGGATTTTATGAAATGGCCTATAGATATTATCCTATTTCTTAAAGTCCTTAGTAACTGTCTTTCTGTTTCCTGTTTATTTGTAACAGTAATCACATTCAAATGCATATGTTCAAAAATAAATCATTGGACGTTTTTGTAAACAAGACACAGAAAAAAGAAAACAAATGGTTTTGCACTTCCAAAGGGGACATTTTTGTATTAACTTGAATAATTATTTTAGTACAATGAGACGAGCATTCTAGCGAGAGAATGTCGTCGTAAAAAATGAAAATTAATACAAAGAGAAGATAGCTATGTGAAATAATCCCATGGGGTTCCCATTCTGCTATAGTCTTCATGTCTCTGAATGTCTTATCCACTTGTCGCCTCGGTGAACTCGATTGGATTGATTTAGAGTCGTTTGAGTTGATTGGTCAACGCTGAAGATTGTCTGCAAGTTGATCCAACGGGACATAGTCATACGTTTCAATCCCTAACTTTTTCCTGGACCGCCCTCTCAGGTTTTCAGTCCACCGGGATACCCTTTTTTTTGCCCAAGCCGCCCTTTCGGGTTTTCGACTTGCCAGGTGTACTGATTTTTTTAAATAATTTTCATCCCTTATTTTTTCCCGAACCCTTTTGGTTCGCCGGGAAACCCTTATTTTTGCCTAGGCTAGTCAACCTAGCGGGTCTTTGATCATGCATATTATCTTTTAACTATGTCCGTATTTACAGGGTGCGGGAGGTCGTCACCATCCATAGTGGTCAAGATCATTGCTCCACCAGAGAATATGCTTTTGATTACAAACGGCCCTTGATATGTAGGGGTCCATTTTCCCCTGGGATCACCTTGTGGAAAAATGATACGCTTGATTACCAAGTCACCAACCCGATATACCTGACGTTTGACCTTTTTATTAAAAGCCTTGATCATGTGTTTTTGGTACATCTGACCATGACAGATAGCCGTAAGCCTCTTCTCATCAATCAAGTTTAATTGGTCAAACCGAGTTTGGATCCAATCTTCTTCATTCAAACCAGCATCCTTCATGATTCTTAGAGAGGGGATCTGGACCTCAATAGGCAAGAGAGCCTCCATGCCGTATACCAGAGAATAGGGTGTTGCCCCAGTTAATGTGCGAGCTGTGGTAAGATACCCGTGGAGAGAGAATGGAAGCATCTCATGCCAGTCTTTGTATGTGACTGTCATTTTCTGTATGATCTTCTTAATGTTTTTGTTAGCAGCTTCTACATCACCATTCATCTTTGGCCGGTAAGGGGAAGAATTATGATACTGAATCTTGAATTGCTCGCATAAGGCGGTGATCATAGTGTTGTTTAGATTCATACAATTATCAGTGAGGATTCTCTCTGGGATGCCGTACCGACAGATGAGATTCTGTTTGATGAACCAGGCGACTAAATTCTTAGTAACGGAGGCGAAGGAAGCTTCCTTAACCCACTTTGTAAAATAGTCGATGGCCACCAAGATGAAGCGGTGTCCATTGGAGGCTGTTGGCTTGATTTCCCCAATCATATTGATTCCCCAAATAGAAAAGGGCCAAAGAGCCATCAAGACGTTTAGAGGAACCGGAGGTACGTTCACTTTATCCACATAAATCTGACACTTATTGCAAGTCCGAGAGTGTTGGTAGAAATCTGCCTCCATGGTAGACCAATAGTAGCCTGCTCGTAGGATCTTCTTTGCCATTGTATGCCCACTGGAATGGGTACCAAAAGTGCCTTCGTGTAATTCAACCATGATCCTTTCAGCCTCAACCTTGTCTACGCACCAAAGTAAAACAGAGTCATGACTGCGTTTGTACAAAATGCTGTTACTAATGAAGAATTTAGCCGAGAATCTTCTTAGGAACTTCTTGTCATTCACCGAAGCTCCTTCTGGATATTCCTGAGACTCGGGATACCTTTTAACTTCATGGAACCAAGGTCTACCCACTACTTCTTCAGTACCGACCTCGTGACAGTAGGCTGGTTCATCCATCCGCTCAATGGTGATTTGAGGAGCCTCGTTATCCCAATTAAGTTTAAACATAGATGACATTGTAGCTAATGCATCCGCTAGCTGATTTTCTTCTCGCGGGAAATGCTCGAAGGTAATCTTCTTGAAACGCGACAATAATGTCAACACATGTTCTTTATAAGGGATAAGGTTTAGGTGTTTGGTGTCCCATTCCCCTTTGACCTGACTAATGACCAAAGTTGAATCTCCAAATACATCCAAGTATTGGATCCCCAAGTCTATAGCAGCTTTGAGACCGAAGATGCATGCTTCGTATTCTGCCATGTTGTTTGTACAGTTGAAGCAAAGTTTGGCGGTGAAGGGAGTATGACATCCTTCTGGAGATATGAGTACGGCACCGATACCATTGCCAAGTGCGTTGGATGCCCCATCAAAGAACAAGGTCCATCAGGATCCTTGTTCAGGTCCATCATATGGCCTGGTTTCTTCACCGTTGTCTAATGTCATGATGTCTTCATCCGGGAACTCAAACTTCATGGACTGATAGTCTTCCACAGCTTGGTGGGCGAGGTGATCAGCCAATACACTACCCTTTATAGCTTTCTGGGTAGTATACTGTATGTCGTATTCTGTCAGGATCATCTGCGATCTCGCTATTCTTCCAGAAAGAGCAGGCTTCTCGAAGATTTACTTTATCGGATCCATTTTAGATATCAATAGAGTAGTATGGGTCAGCATATACTGTCTCAGCCGGCAAGCAGCCCATGCTAGAGCGCAACAAGTTTTCTCGAGCAGTGAATATCTCGTTTCACAGTCGGTAAACTTTTTGCTCAGGTAATAAATAGCATGCTCTTTTCGGCCAGACTCGTCATGCTGTCCCAACACACACCCCATTGAGTTTTCTAAAACAGTTAGATACAAGATCAATGGCCTTCCCTCAACGGGTGGCAACAATACAGGAGGCTCTTGAAGTTATTCTTTGATTTTGTCAAAAGAAACTTGGCATTCGTCATTCCATTTGACTACTTGATCTTTCTTAAAGAGTTTGAAGATTGGCTCACAAGTAGCTTTCAGGTGAGAAATAAACTTGGCTATGTAATTCAGACGTCCCAAGAATCCTCTGACTTCTTTCTCAGTACGAGGAGATGGCATCTCTTGTATCGCTTTAACCTCGGCAGGGTCAACCTCGATACCCTTGTTGCTGACGACAAAGCCTAAGAGTTTACAAGACCGTACTCCGAACGTGCACTTGTTTGGATTCAATCTCAACTTGTACTTCTTCAGCCTCTCAAACAGCTTCTATAAGTGATCAAGGTGTTCTTCTTCGGTTTGCGATATGGCTATCATATCGTCTATGTAGACCTCTATCTCATGATGTATCATGTTATGAAATAAAGCTACCATGGCACGTTGATAAGTTTCCCCAGCATTCTTCAGTCTGAATGACATGACCTTATAGCAGAAAGTGCCCCACTGTGTAACAAAGGTTGTTTTCTCCATATCCTCAGGCGCCATTTTGATTTGGTTGTAGCCCGAGAAACCGTCCATGAAGGAAAACACTTTGTGTTGCGCTGTATTGTCGACTAAGATGTCGATGTGGGGGAGTGGGAAATCATCTTTGGGACTTGCCCTATTTAAATCTCTGTAGTCCACACACATTCGCACTTTACCATCTTTCTTGGGCACGGAAACCACATTGGCCACCCATTGGAGATAAGAGGTGACAGCCAAAAATCTGGCATTGAATTGCTTCATGACTTCTACTTTGATCTTTTCTAACATATCAGGCCTCATGCGGCGAACCTTTTGCTTTACCGGGGGACTATCTTCCTTTATAGGCAGACGATGCACCACAATGTCTGCATCAAGTCCCGGCATGTCTTTGTACGACCAGGCAAAGATCTCAACATAGTCGTGTAATAACTGAATTAGACGCTGCTTGACACTGGGTTCTAGATTGGCACCCACTTTGACCTCCTTTTTATCTCCCTCAGTTCCTAAGTTAACTGTTTCGACCGACTCTTCGTGTGGATGAATGGTCCTTTCTTCCTGTTGCAACAACCTGGCCAACTCCCCTGGCACTTCATAATCTTCCTCACCTTCGTCGTCGGCTTGGTAGATCGGATTTTCAAAGTCACAATTGGCCATAGCAGAACTGTTACCCATGGGATCCTGAGTGGATGTAGATATGCATTTTTAATATGTGACTGTGTGTAAGAGCATAGCTACCTTTGAAAGAAATAAAATGTAAGAAAGAAAAGATAAAGAAAACAAAATTTGATGCAAAAACGTCCATGATTCATTAATGACATATGAGAATGAAGTGACAACCCTCACAAATGGACCGTTGTGCCTCGGGTAAGACACAAGGTTTTAAAAAAGTCTGAATTGTTTAATATTACAAGCCTGGAAATTTTAAAAGACAATTACTCTTGAATAAAAGTAATAGGAATGAAATCTTTGGCCTCCCAATTGTCGAGCCCTCCGCCGATGGTTGGAAAAATCCATTCGTCCATGTCACAGCTGCCATCAATGTCTTCTATTGCATTGACTCCTTGATTGCTGATACGTAGAGGTGGTCCCCCAGCGCGAGAACATCGAACAACTCTTTAGGCCTCTGAAGTAAACCCCAACCCAAAATTTTCGGACTTATAGGGAATATCCGGAAGCTGACCCCAGATAGTACATCCTCCCTCTTCAACTACTGCTCGAGCATCTTTTAACGAGGCCATCTTCAGTGGAGGTCTGGTAATATTCGGGACTTTTGGAGTAGAATTGGTTGCCGCGACCGTTGCTGGAACCTCCTCAAAGTTCTGACAGGGAGTCTCTATGAATTCACCATCCATTTCAACATACCTGAAAGAGTTCAGATGGCTAACCATGTACTCCTCCTCTCCGTGAACTGTGACAATCTTCCCTCTGATCGGGTATTTTAGCATTTGGTGTAGGGTAAAAGTGACGACACTAGCACCATGGATCCAGGGTCGACCCAACAGACAAGACTACAAAGGGCGGATGCCCATCACATAGAAAATTGAGTCAATAGTCGGAGTCCCAATTTTTATGGGGATACTAACTTCTCCGTGCACTGTCCTCTTGGAGCCATCAAAGGCCCTTACTATGATGTTGCTAGGTTTCAAGATGAGCCCCTCGCAATTCAGTCGGTCGAGAGAATTTTTGGGCAAGACATTCAATGATGATCCAGTATCCACCAGAATGTGGGCAAGTGTGGTACTCCTGCATTCAATGGAAATATGTAAGGCATCATTGTGCTTCCTTCCCTTAGAGGTTAAATCCACGTCGGAAAAGCCCAATCCGTTATCAGCAGTTTGACTGGCCACATAATTTTCAAATTGGTCGATGGAGGTCTCTTGGGGTACATGGGCAGTCTTAAGAAACTTTACCAAGGCTTTGGCGTGGGTTTCAGAACACAAAAGTAAGGACAACAATGATATCTTCGAGGGGGTCTGCCCCAATTGTTCTATAATGTTGTAGTCACTTTTCTTGATTATCTTCAGGATTTCTTCTATTTCTTTTCTAGAAGCTTCAAGGATGACTTTGGGACGTTCTTTTGCTTGGGCAAGCTCAACCAAAGTCTCTTTGCCCCTTGTATCGGCAGCAAGGATAACAATAGGAGTATTGGGAGTGTCGAAAGGAGTGGCAGTAGGAATGATCTTAGGAGTAACAACGTTCTTTGGAGAAATCTCAGGTGAGAAGACTCTTCCACTTCTTGTTATTTTCCTGGTCCCAGTGATGTTACCGACATCAGGATCAATATCTCTCGCAACTTCATTTTTAACAGCCAACTGATCTTGCTTGACGCCATAGTAATAAACGTCAGCCCCATAACTCCAGGGAACAACTTTATCCAAAGAGTATGATATTGGTCTTGGCATAGTGATGATTAAAGGTGCAGATCTTTGAACAGATGTAATCGTGACGGGTCTTTTGGTGGAGACCCTGGGAGGATTGTCGGGAATGGTGATTATCGAAACATCTTGATAAGAACTTTTGATAAGAGGTAGCTTTTCAAATAGGATTTGTTTGCTAGTCATCAGGCGCTGAACGCCTATCTTTAGTAATAAACAGTCGTTCGGTAGAGACTTGCATAAGTGAAAATCTTCATCGCAGTCTGGGAACAGGTCGGCTCGCAGTAGATTCTATTTAATGGTCAACACAGGAGTAACTAAATCATTCACAGAGGAAACAAAACGATCATCATCAATGGCGTTGATACCTTGGCCATGTCTGGGCATTGGCGCCGTTATTAAATTAGGCATTTTTGGGGGATCAAATTCAATCTCTTTCGTATCGATAAGGTCTTGCACCTTATTCTTTAAGGCCCAATAGTCATTTGTATCGTGCCCCGGGCTTTCAGAATGATAGGCACATCGGGCGTTCGGGTTGTAGCAAGGAGAAGCAGTATTGGGGTTCTTGGGAGCTTCCTTTAAAGTTGCCAGATTGGTCTTTAGAAGGTGCGGCAAAACTTGAGACATGGTCATGTTAATCTGGGTAAATCGTCTCATGGGCGCTTCTGGTTTACGCTGATAATTTCGCTGCTGATTTGATGTAGGGTTAGAAATCATGACAGCCCCTACTGCCGGGCGAGGGTCAGTTTTGTTTTGATTTCTAAAGTCATATGCAGCACTGACCTCCTCCTTTCCAACAAAGGGCTTCTTCACCATACTCGAGGATGCATCTCTTTGAATTTTTCCTCTTTTTATACCGGCCTCAACCCGCTCACCAGTCATGATTAATTCAGTAAACCCAGCTGAAGAGCTCCCAATCAGGTGATTGAAAAATGGTCCTAACAAGGTGCCTAGGAACATATCCACTAATTCTCTATCGGACAGAGGGGGCTGGACCCTGCCTGCGAGATCCCTCCATTTTTTAGCATAGGTTTTGAAACCTTCACCCGTTCCCATAGACATGCTTTGTAACTGCATCCTAGTCAGAGCCAAATCAGCATTATACTGATATTGTTTGTAGAAAGCGGCGGCCAACTTTTCCCAGTTGTGAACATTGGTCCCTTCCAATTGGTAGAACCAATCCAACTGCGTCCCAGATAAACTCTCCTGGAAGAAATGCACCCACAGATTCTTGTCAGCCGTGTGGGATTGAATCATTCTGACATATGACCTTAGATGTAGCTTCGGGCAAGAGGCACCGTCGTACTTGGTGAAAGTGGGGACCTTGAATTTTTGTGGGATGACAACCCCCAAGATGAATCCTAATTCTTCAAAGTCCAAACCGGGTACCCTTTGAATCTCCATAGAATTCAAACGATCCTCTAGCTGTTTGTATTTATCATCAGTAGGAGGATACCGTTCCTCAGAGTAATCAGGCTCTTCCTCTCCTTCGGATGCTGGGTCGTTGTTCACTTCTTGGGTTTGATTATCTCCTTCGCCTGACGATATTGCAAAGTATAAAGTTCACCTAGTCTGTCCTTTAAACCTTCTTCCCATGATTACAACACCGGTTGCTTTCTTCATTTTCTTCTTCTTCTCTTTAGCCAACAGAGTCTTCAACTCCTCTTGTCCTTTTGTCAGAGCCATGAGCATTTGTTGAAACTGGTCGTTCTGCGCCTGAAGATCTTTCACAGTCTGCTCAACATCCATCTTACTGAAATAAACAGTAGAAGGATAAGGTGACATGTTATGAGAAACCTGTATGATGTTATGATGAATGAAGATGCAATATGAAAATGATTCCAAGGAAAATTAGAGATTTAAATTTGTTCAAACCAAAAAGGAACACACGTCATATTAAAAAAAACCAAGTTTGAATACATCATGCCTCCTTGGGCTTACAAAGAAACAAAATACAACAAAGCTCCTAAGACAAAAATACCGAACGCATCCTCTTTGGAGCAATGTAGGCATTCAAGTTTTTCTCTTCATGAAGTAGCTTGGTAAACTCCAGAACCTTCTTCTCACTGGCGTAATACTGGGTTTCAAAGGTGTCTTGCTCTTCCTTCAACTGAACCCAAGCTTTATGCAGGTCTTCGAGAGAGGTAGGCATGCCAGGATGAAGAACGGTGTATGGGACGTCCCCTTCAATAACAGGCTCAATGATGACAGGAAGGATGGAAGGGTAAGGCATCAAGAGACTCTGGGAACGAGCCTGTACCCACCTAAGTTAAGGCTCGAGAGGGATAGAGTTTTTATGTCCCAAAGTCCTACTGTCCACCTTGTTCACCATTCCCAAGCACGTGTAAACCTCTAGAAATAACCTTGGTCCTCTTTGTCGTAGTCGAACACCAGACCTTGGATGAGCATCTCATGAGGGCCGTCTCTTTTGGCATACCCAAACTGTCGAAGTGCTAAGCATGGGTTGTAGGTGATACCTCCCCTAATACCAAGTAGAGGTACATTAGGGAATTCCCCACAACGGTCAATGATAGAGATATCTTCCAAGGATCTAGAGAACTAACGGATATCAGAGTGGGTGAGAGACATCATCTTTTGAGACTAAGTCAATCTTTGCTTGTTCTTCAATGCTGACTGAGGCAGGTGTAAAGTGAACCACTTAGTGAGTAGGGGGATACAACACAAAAGGGTGCCTCTTTTCTTCATGGTGCGGGTATGAAGGAAATGCAAGATGTCTCCTAGTAAGGTAGGTATAGGATTGCGAGAGAGAAAGACTTTGATGGCATTAACGTCTATGAATTGGTCCGAATTGGGAAACAGAAACAAACAATAAATGAGGAGAGCTAGTATGTCTTCGAAAGCTTGGAAATCCATGTCATCCCAGAATGAACGGGCTTTTTTCAAAAGAAACATAGCTAGAAAACCTTTAATCCCACTTCTTGTCTCCCAATTGGCTATGACGTCATCCCTCTTCACATGTAAAGCTTCGGCGATGACTTCAGGTTTTGGAATCCCTTCTAAACTAGTGAACGGTATCTGATCAAGCACGGGCACCCCTAAGAGTAGACATAACTCTTCCATTGTAGGTACCAACTGATAGTCCGGGAAAGTGAAACAATGATGTATGTGATCAAAGAATTGGAATAGTACACACATCATGTATTCTTGGAAGTTGGATGTAGCCAAACTGAGGAGTCGACCATATTTCTTGGTAAAAGGAGAATCCTCGGGCACTCTTGAGGCTAGCTCTTGAAGTTGAGGATGTGCTTTTACAAAGCTGGTTCAGATGGTGTTTCTTCGGAGAGAATTCATGTCCTACAAAACAAAAACAAAGATAAATTTCTAAATCCTTGAAATGGTTAGTGAGTATGCATATGATGTTGATGATGTTTATGATGTTTATCTACATGCAAACATATGCACACACAACAAACAAAACCCTATGTTTTAGGCTTGCATGAGTTTTGTAGGTAAGTACCCTCTTGAAGTCTAGTTGGCTCAACCTGTCCTAGAAATAATGATCGGGTTCTAAAGGATATCAATATCACCGACCTTTCTTTTAGGCATTGTCTCAGCACAACAATCTTTTCTTGCGGCCGAGATATCCCAAAAGTCTAGCCTCGATGAGTGTAGTATCGAGTATCAACCAATTTTTAGCTCTACACCGAAACCGACTACCTCACTACGTCCTAATGGCAATGTTTGTTCAATTAGGGTTCTAAGGTCAATTAGTGCTTCATAACGCCACTTAGCGGCCTCGTATTCTCCTCGATTCACCACAAGAGATACTGGTATCCACAAATGTGTCACACTGACATAGCCATTGTTTCAACCATATCAGTCTACGCCGTACAGTCTCCACAATATATTGCTATTTACCTAAAAAGGTGTCCCAGATCCAGGTGGAGGATCAAAGCAAGCCCAATACAAGGAATTTAATATAAAGCACACAAATCAAATAATGAAAGAAAGTAAAGGTGATCTAACCCTAAGGTAACCCCACTTTTTTTTTTTAGAAATTTTTCCCCCAGCAGAGTCGCCAGTTCTGTGATACGGTGGGAGAAACAACTTGGTTTGTTTTGCGTTTCGATCGCATTTGTGCGGATAGCAAGAGTCGCCACCGACTTTTCTTTTATCCAAAAGGAAAGGTAAAAAAGCACAAGAAAGACCTTTCGAGATGTTTTCTTGAGTTCGGGGGATAGATTATGAAAAGGGAAGGTATTAGCACCCTTTTCATGCATGGTTTTCCATGGGCTCTTAGTTACTCGTTTAGATCACTTGCTTTTTGCTTTACAACGTGCTTGTGGTGTGGGCTTTCAAAGTATTTTGAGAATGTATTTGTAATGATTTTCGTTTCTATAAGAACGCGTACAAAGTTTTGTTTCGAAATATAGTTCAAAGAAGTGTTTGCGTGATGTGTTTTTGAAAGTAGTTTTTGAAAAGATATTTTGCAATGGTTCTCGTCTCTATAAGAACGTATACAAAATATTATGTCTTTTGAAAAATGTTTCAAGATGAAAGTGTCGGTGTGAAATGTCTTTTTGTTGTGATCAAGCGATCAACTAAGAGCGAATCAACCTACTCGAAAGGTTTTAAGTGTTCTTTTATTCCTCCTTTAGATGTTACTATCTTACAATTGATTTGGTAAAAAGCTCCATCATTAGATACGAAGGGACATGCGCAGATCAATCGTACAGTCATCGAAAGCAACTTATGAGACGTTTTAGCAATTTTCGTAAGGGACTTGATCATTTTATCGAAGGAAACGTCGAGGGTCATCGAGGGACTACGATCTTTTATCGAAGGGTCTTTGCTAAAGCGTCCCATATTCGAAGGACATGGCCGTTTTCTGAGGCAACGAGCGGGGTTACCCTAGAGGTGCGCGTGTGAAAAAGTGTGTTTGATTCAGGTTATTTTGTCTTTGAAGTTAGGTTATCTAGCGATCGTTTTTTTATGTCTTGCCATACACGCGTAATTACTATATAGTATAAGGAAAACAGTAAATTGCGGAAATGGAAATTCTACGCTATTACAAAGTTTTCGGGAATGGGGGTACAAATTTACAAATGGGGATGGATCAATGCGATTAACAGTCAAAATAGGCAATCAATACAACCAAATCGAATTGAATCAAATAAAATATAACAGTCTAGGGTAATTAATTAACAAAGTATCGCAACAAAAACTCTAAGTTATTTGGTTTGTAATGTTTGGAAAGAAAAGAAAATTTAAAAGAAAATAAGTCAATTGTATAGATATATCTTTTTGTTTGATACTTTGTGTTTGTGAGAATATATAAGAAGAAAATAAAATCCTATTCTATATATATTTTTTTTTATTATTCATAAATTAAAATCCTTTTTTTTTTAATTTAAAAAAAGAAAGTTTATTAGATAGAAAGAAGTTGATAAAAAGGTTTACAAAGTCTAAACTCAATAATTATAAGAATTATATGTATTGAATTTTAAGAATTAGAATTAAAACTAAATATAAACCAAAAAAATAGCGAAATAAGATTAAAAAAAATTAAACAAAACAGAAACGCCCATGGGAGGAGTCGAACTCAGGCCACTTGGATTGTCACAGATACATCTTGCCAACTAAACTATGTTACTTGTTTGTTATGTTTACGCTTCAAACAAACTAAAAAGGGAAAATGGTGACGGATTGGGCCAACAAGCCCAAAGGGGGTGACCCTGTTTGGCATAGAAGAGAAAGGGTTTGAAAACTTGTAACCCTAATACCAGTTAGGAGTGCCGCTGGTGCTGTTGTTTTATTGGAAAGGCCAAAATTAATTATCATTATTGTTATTATGGGGAAGGCAAAAAGTAGAATTATTATTATTACAAGCTTATGTTGTACCATGAAAACAAACAAAAGGAAAAACAAATCTCTCTCCCAAATCACTTTCATCTTTCTCTCACGATCTTCCTCTACATTCCGATCAAACGAACAACAAACCCTCTGTCTCTTAACCTCTCGCAATTGTTCATGGTAACAGAAACAACAACAAAAATCCGAAAAGCAACAATGAATAAAACTCTCGGTTCATCTCAACCCTTGCTTACAGTAACATGCAAATAACACAAAAGAAAGTTAAAAAAATGCTTACCAACAGAGTTTGTACGGCGCGTCTTAGGCGGAGAGAAACCCAGAGATAATTTGGTAAGTCCTTCAATCTATTCCTCTTTTCTTTTTCTTCTGATTATTCAGCTGTGTAACTGGCGTGTTTGACCTTCGTCTGTCTATTGTGTTTGAATAGTTTTGCGTGTTGAGTCTGAGCTGTTGCGATTTGAGCAGAGATAATGAGGTTATGATTTGCGGTAATGGGAGATGGAGGAATTTGGAGTTGGTTTGATGGTGCTGTTTTTTTTGTCTATGATGTTGATTTGGGTCTGAGACAAGGGTTTTTGATGAGCTTGGCGATGTTGCTGGTTTTTTTGTCTATGATGTTGATTTGGGTCTGAGACAAGGGTTTTTGATGAGCTTGGTGATGTTGCTGGTTTTTTTTGGTGATGTTGGTGTTGTTTTTGTGATGTTGGTTCGTGATAACAGTATGAGGTTTTTAGTTGTTTTTGTGATATTGGTTCGTGATAAAAGTATGAGGTTTTTAGTTGTTGGCTATACTTTTTTGCTCTCTCCTCTTTATTGGTTCTGGTTTCTTGGTTTTATGGTAGCTGAGAAGTGGGAATTTGGTGGGAAATATTGGTGGGTTTGAATATTTTCTGATATGCTAGTTTTGAACCTTTGAGTAGCAGGTTTTTGTTTTGCTATTTTTATGTTATGGTTGGACTTGGTATGACAGGTTTTATACTATTATGGGCAGCATAACCTAGCAAGTGTTGGGCTGATTTTTGCAGCATTGTTAGCAGGCTGTAGCAGGTTTTTGGACAATTTCTTTGGTTTAGGTGATACTTTTCTAACTTGTCCCTATCTTCTTCCCTCTTTCATCTTTCAATGAAATAAAGCAACTTGCTTTTTACTCCAAATTCTGAAGGGTTTTGCAACATAGGGAAAATGATGATGCTAGCTTGTATGTCATCTGATTTGGCAGCCTATCCTTGCTGCTATATTGTTGTTGCTTGGGCAGCATTGGACTTGCTTGTTGTATTTGTTTTGTAGCCTATTCTTGCTGCTATATTACTGTTGCTTGGGCAACCTTGGACTTGCTTGCTGCATTGTTTTTGTTGCAGGTTTTTGCTTGCATGCTTTAGGAAGCTTGGGAAGCTTGCTTGCTGCATTGTTTTTGTTGCAGGTTTTTGCTTGCATGCTATTGCAGCCTGCTGTCTTATTGTAGCCTGTTGTTTGCAGTCTTTTATACTTTGCCTATGCTGCCATGTTTCTGTGATGTTATGTGCTGTTTTGTGATGGGCAGTTTGACTTGTATATTTGTTTCCTTTCTTGTGAACCAAGAAAGGCAACTTTCTTGTGATTTGCAATTGGGAAATGGATTATGATGAAAAACAAACAAATATTCTGATTCCGAGTTGCAAAACCCTAATGATGAACTCATTTTTGCTTGAATTTTTCAATGCTTATTGTTTGCTAACTTCTTTTTTTTTTCTTTTGTTACATGAACATTAGGTGTGTATAGCAAGCGAGGATGGGAATGGTCATTTGAAGATGAAACAACAGAGATTTGAAGAAACAAAATAAATGTTCTCTCTTTGTAGACAAAAACCTGTAGTTCTTTGTAACAAAACAACAAAAACTTGTAAATCAAACCGTTTGTAATGTAATAAAATGAGGCCTTGAATAAATTTGTTGTAATGAATTTTATTGTTCAAGACTTGAATTTATTTAAATTTGCAATTCTCAATTGAATGTTTTGGACTAAAACATCTTGGTTTGGTAACTTGGATTTTAAGCAATCACAAATGATCGGATAATCAATTTTCCTTGTATTCCAATCAAACTTCTAAACAAAATAAATGTTTAAAAATTCTAACTTGGTTAACTTAATCCCAAATCCATGGTCATCTAAATGATAGTCCTAACCTTCGCCTCTTGTCCACACCAAATTTTCATTCAAAATGAAACTCGCACGCCATGCTTGATAACAATGGGACTTTATTGCTAAACAATCATGCTTTGAGAACCCTCATCAACCTTTACAAATTCCAAGATCAATGATGATTAAGAACATTTTGAAAACAAACAAATGACTTGCGACGATTTGATAACTTTCAAAGTCTTCCAAACGCAATTTTCCTTCAATTCTTTGAAGATAAACCCATGAGCAACATCACACATGACCATGAGCAGAAATAAATGTCTCAAGGTCTTGTAATTTGAAGAAATCACAATTCTAGAAATTAGACGACTGTTATTTGAAATTAGGTCAAAATTCATGAAGTGACTTCCAACGCATTCAAATTTCTGGTGATTTTCTACGTGTAATCAGTTCTTGATTTGTGAAGATAAATTTTAGATGGCATCAAGGGGAATCATACGCAAGAAAAACCATTCAAATTTTTTGAATAATGAAGAAGTTACGATCATTTGAATTTGTTCTCGCAAAAGGGCAATTTTCAAGTCAATGTAGTCGTTTTAAGTTATCTGGACCATTGATTGAGAAAACTTGCAATGCGAGGTTTGAAAACTGATTTAAACAACCTTGAGGAGACATGAAGACCTATGAATACCATTTGAAACCATGAAGACTCAATTTTCTTTGAGAAACGTCAAACCCTAATTGTTGACTTACTGCCTAGGAAGAGAATCTGTCCGATCAACTTCTGAAACAAATTAGGTGTCTGAGAAACCCTAGGATAGAATCTTGAGTGAAAAACGGGAGGGAAAATTTTGGGGTACAACACAACCCTTTGAGGAAATTTTGGGACTCCTCATCTACGGGATGGTTTTGTCTCCAAATCCTGATCAACTCATAGATGTGAACACCGTCAAAATCTTCATATCCTGCAACCCGGTGCCTATATCGCACAATGAGGAAAAAAGGTGTCCTTATGTGTTGCACTCCTCTCTTGAAAAGATGGTTTATTTCGCATCTTCCCCAATATGTATTAAAGAACGAGCAAGGTTCAAGGTGGTCACAAAGGTTGATGACGCTCAAACATTCAGACATTCATTGGTGTTCCTGATCCATAGAGAATGTTACCATTGTCGACCATTGTGGAGAATTTACTAATGTACCTTTACTTAGCATTAGGGGAGGTATCACCTATAACCCCTATTTAGCTTTAAGATAGTTTGCTTACGCCCGAAGGGATGGCCCGCATGAGATGCTGATTCAAGGTTTGGTATTTGACTACGACAACGACGATCAAGGTCTTCGCCAGAGATTTATCCGAGCTTGGAGGATGTTAAACAAGGTAGATAGAAAGACTTTGGGGCACAAGAATTCCATCTCTCTTGAGCCTTACCTCAAATGGATACGAACTCGTGCTCAGAGTCTTATGATGCCTTATCCCTCCATTCTCCCAGTAATCATTGAGCCTGTCATGGAGGGAGATGTTCCATATACTATCCTACATCCTGACATGCCTACCTCTCTTGAATACCTACAAAGGGATTGGATACAACTCAAGGGGGAGCGAGATACCTTCGAAGCCCAATTCTACGCAAGCGAGAAGAAGGTTTTGGAACTCACTAGGCTACTTAATGAGGAACAGACTCTGAATGCCTACATTGCACCAAAGAGGATACATAATACCTTTTTATCTTAGAGTTTTTGTATTATTTTGCCCAAGAACAAATTGATGTACTCAAGCTTTAATCTATTAATATGACGCGTGTTTCCTTTTTGTCTAAAACAAATTTGAATCTTAAAATCCATGAAAACATTGCATATGCATTTATCATTCATCATAACTGTTGTACCCCAAAATTTGCCCTCGCGCTTTTCCACAAGAAATCTCGGC
Source organism: Vicia faba (assembly GCA_948472305.1). Classification (NCBI taxonomy): domain Eukaryota; kingdom Viridiplantae; phylum Streptophyta; class Magnoliopsida; order Fabales; family Fabaceae; genus Vicia; species Vicia faba. Next base: position 1,448,452,961 of record OX451739.1, on the reverse strand, counting down.
TTCAAACATTTCCTGACTTCTCAAACTGACTCAAGGATCGGACAAACGGACTTTTCTTGACAGTCAAGCAGAATTAGGGTTTTTACTGATTTTCAGAGCTCTGAATTGTTTCATACAGTGGGCTTAGGGTTTGGTTGATTTTTTTGGTTCAATTTTGATCAAGCAAGCGTGATTTGACAGTCAAGCAGAATTAGGGTTTTATGGGCATATTCTCAGAAGAATTTGAATTCCACAGCACTTTGCGGTTTATTTCAAGATTCGGATTAAAATTCGCGTTATCTTGGTTTAATCAGTAAAAGAGACAGTGGTTCGAATTCAGTTTGTTTGGGCCAGTCAGATACAGGATGCAGTATTGGATTCACAGTGCTTATGCGTTTGATCAGTCCATTTGAGTTAATTGCTGCTTTGCTCTGGATGTTGAATAAGACAGACTTATTTGATCAATGTTGTTTTATTTAAGTTATTTATTATTCTGAAATTAAATGATTGAATTTATTTTTCAATTGTTTTAATTCTAAGAATTTTAAATAAATAAATAAACAATAAAGAAATTAGAATTAATTGGATAATTTAAACTTTTATTGATATTTGAATTATTTGTACAAATTGTTGTTTATTACAGACAATAATTTACATTTAATTTAAATATTACATAGAATGAAAAAAACTATCCTATTTTCTAATATTCTTCGTTCTTCATTCCGCTCCGGTATTCCATTTTTCATCTGCAAAAAGAAACAAGAAAAGTCAGAAAGCATTAAATTGGAAAGGACAGATAAAAAGTTGCTCATCATTAGGGGCCACTGACTGGGATCAGTTGCCCTCTCTGCAAATCACGGGATTTCTCCCGGTTCACAGAGAGGGAAGATTTTCATTTCATGAAATGCAAATGTCAAAAAACGCATAAGTTACAAATTCAAGACTGCATAGAACCTCAGCTTCCAATTCAAACTAAATTGCAAAACTTCCCATTCAAAACTAAACTGAAAGTCCAATGCCAAAGATATCAAAGAAAAGCAAAAAAGGGAATGTACTGTCAAAGCAGAAAATCTATCCAAACTGTCAAGGCAGTCAAAAGAGAGATAAAGGAAATGCAGAAAACGTATTATGCAAGCTAATCATCATTTCCCAATATAAATGGAGCCCCTTCAGAACACAGTACAGATAATAACATATAAAATTCTTAAACTGTACTTCAAGAGAGAGAAAAGAGAGATAAAGGCAGCAAGGCAGGGATTAGGCACAATTCAGTAACATAGGCAGCAGGAAGACAGGAAAAGATATACAAATCCAAAAACTCAGCATAGCAGAGATAAAGACAGTTCAGCAGCAGGCATCAGGGCAGCAGAAAAGATAAAGCCAATATAACTCAGTTCAGAATAGAAAGGAGAGAAGGGAGATACCAAACTGAGTTCAGCAAAAGTCACAAAACCAATACCCTATCATAACCAAATATTATCTAACCAATGCCATAACCATACAAAGAACCAGCCTTAGCAATAAAACCTCAAAAAAAATCCATACTTGCAAAACTGATCAAACTAAAGCCATCAAACACAACAAAAACTCAGGACCTGCCTACATACTGTCAATAACCAAATATTATCCAAACCAATCCTCAAACCTATAACATAAACATACTGAACCTGTCAAAGTTAAAATCTCAAACAACCATAATCTTCAAGGTCCAAAAACTTGCCTCACCATAACTGCCAAAGCCAAGCAAACCTAAACATATGAACAAACCACTATGCTGTCAAACTGAACCATGCTAAGTTACTGTCAACACCAACCTCCAACCTTGTCAAGTAAAACAACCTAACATAAGCAGAGCTGCTGTACCAACCTTAGCCTCGAAAACACGAAACCAATCCCTAAGCCCTCAGTGCAAGCATCATTGGGCATTAAATCTCAAAAATACATAGCATCCACCATCCAAGGCAATAACTGTCCAAAATCAGTCAAGACAATAAAGGCAAGCAGACAACAAGAAGCATAGTTCAAGATAACACGGGACGATCATTCAAGGCATCAGGGGCTCAGAGGAAAACAAAGATTCAAGGGCAACCTAGACCCTCAGACCTTTGAGGTCATCACAGGGCGATACAAGGAAGTATACAGTGCTTAAGAGAAAAGAAAGAGGTGAACTCAGTGAAACACATCATGGGGTAAGCTCAAGGCAGCATCTCAGACATACGCATGCTCAAAGACAATCAACACACAGTGGCACAGAAGAAGGGATAAAGAAGTGAGGAGTTGAAGGTTTCTCAGTACATATCATCATCAAAACCTAAGCGAAAGGTAAAAGAACGAAAGTACCAGAAAGCATCAAAAGCGTAGCCTCGTCACCAAATCGCCACTGAGCCTCCTCAAGCGCTTCCTCGTCCTCTCCTCCACATCAAAGGTAGTATATTTCCTTCCTCATCTTTCTTCTCATCATCTTGTTAAAACAAACACAACCAATACGAAGAACAAAGTACATAAATCATGATATGCAAGAATCAAAAAACAAAACGCCTAAACCATTTCGAAACGATGCACTAACCGTCATTTGAGGACCGTCTAGTCCGTGTGAGAGGAGGAGAGGCGGTAGCGGGGTGGCTCAGGCAGAGAGGCGTAGCTCAGAAGCTCGTGTAGAAGACGAAGATGAGCAGAACTCAGTGAACATGGCGCCGTCGTCACCTCACAAACCCTAATTTTCGTTCTGAAACAATGCCTAACCCTCATTTCGTTCAGAATCCAAACATTGGGCTTAACCCGTTCACATTTCCTCTAAAGCCCAACAAGAAAACCACCCCATTAAACATTAACCCTTTCTTTTTCTTTTATTTTATGTTTACTTCTTTTTCTAAACACTAACCATTATTTTATTTTATAAAAAAACAATATTTACTTACTTCCTCTTTTTTTTATAAAACACTAACCATTCTTTTTATTTTATAAAAGCAATATTTTTTATCCCTTGAAAAAATACTAACTTAATTAGAATGCTTTTTTTATTATCATAAGGTTAAGACATTTTTTTTAGATTAGATATTTGTACATACGTTTTAGAACATTCATTTTGTACATATCATGTAATTAAATTTGAAAGCATTTTCTTTTAATTAATACATTTTTGTATATAATAGCAGCAAAATATTTTTTATACATAATTAACTAAAAAAAAAACATTTTTTAACACATATTGAAATACATTTGTACATAACAATTCAATACATTTTTTCTCTAATATTTAATTTCCAAACATTTAGTTAAAATACTTTTTTGCAAATAAAGAAACATTCTTAATTTAAAACTTGAACTCTTTTTGTACATAAACATACAAAATCAAAAATACATTTAGAAACATTTCTCTAGGTCAAACCCTAATACGCTCAATTTCACACTTCGCACTTGTACATAATTACACATACACAATTCACATGCATATACACTTGTACACTTACACAACACATTGCCCTACACACATTTTTATCTTATTTTACATTCGATATTTACATTTGATTGCGACATTCGATTTGGTTGTAAATTATTGGGTACTATAAGTCTCATCCCCTTGTACATTTATACCCCCACTCTCGGATATTATTTTGTAATAGCGTAGATTTACATTCCGCAATTTACAGTTTTCCAATTATACCATGGTTAGACCTAGGGTTTGTATGTACATAAAATCAAACGCTAGATAACCTAATACAAGACAAATACATGTAATCAATACACAATCACACTTGCATCCCCTAGGGTAATCCCACATGATGCCTTCCAAAATGGGCCATGCTTGCACGTCGAGTATCTTTGGCAAAACGAATCAAATGATCATAAGTCCCTCGATGACGCTTTCGAAAGTCGCCTATCAAAATGATCAAGTCCCTTCAAGCAAATTGCCAAAGACGCTTGGCACCATTGCATTCATGGTCCATACGATGACCCGCGCCCGTCCCGAATAAACTTCCTAAACGCAAGATTGTCCATCAATTTCAATGGTGGAACAAAATTGTTAAAAGGGGTTAAAACATGACAAAAACCTTTGAGTACAATAGGGTAGACGAAACTCTTAGTTACTTGAGATCAAACTTGCAAAAACACTTGCCTTCTTTTCAAAAACCACAATCCACAACACTTTCAAAAAATCAACTTTTCAAACCTTTGAAACATCTTTTCGAAAAGATATGCGCCTTTGTAAAACATTCGAGTAAAGAATTATTACAAGGTTAGCCTAAGACAAGGCATCTTTTTCCAAAACATTTTCAAAAGCACCCACACACGCACCATTTTCAAAGCAATCGAAAAACAAGGCAAGTGATCTAAAAAACCAAGTAACTAAGAGCCCATGGATAACCATGGATGAAAAGGGTGCTAATACCTTCCCTTTTCATAATCTACCCCCCGAACCCACGAAATATCTCAAAAGGTTTTTGCTGTGCTTTTTTAACCTTTCCTTTAGGATAAAATAAAAAGTCGGTGGCGACTCTTGCTAACCGCACAAGTGCGAATACGAACGCAAACCTCAAGTCAGTTCTCCCACCGTATCACAGAACTGGCGACTCTGCTGGGGACAATTCTAAAAGTGGGGTTACCTTAGGGTTTAGATCACCTTTACTTTCAATTGATTGCTTTGTTTGCTTTACATTTGTGGGCTTTGCATCGGAGTTTTATAGATCCTAACCCGGATCTGGGGAAACCCTTTTAGGTAGCAACAAGGCTGTGAGGGAACTGTGTGGGGTATACCGACATGGTTGAAGCAGTCTGCTACGTTGATGTGGCACTTTGGTGTGTACCGGTAACCCTTGAGTCAATCAAGGAGAGTACGGGGCCTCCATGTGGTGTCGTAAAGCATCAACAGACCTTAGGAACCTTAATTGAACCATCTTGGCCTCTTTAGGGTAGTGAGATGACTACTTTGGTGTACTCCGAAGTCGGTTGATACTCGATACTACACTCAATTGAGGGTTGTTTTCTTGGGATATTTTGATCGCCAGTCAGTGGCTAAATCGAAACGATGAACAATGAAAGCAATCCAGTGATATTGGGACCTCTAGAACCCGGTTACTTTTGATAGGACAGGTTTTAACCAACAAACTGAAAGAGGGTAGTACCTGAACCTCATGCAAGCCTAAACCTAAGGCCTTGTGTGCTTTGTGTGAATATTGTTTGCCTGTATATACACTTACTTTCTTGTGCATACATGTACATAACACCATGACATCATACCATAGCATTCTAGCATTTTCAATAACCATTTCAAGGATCTCGAGGGTTCTTTTGATGCAGGGTTACGTTGAAACCAGACATCTATCCAGGGGCAAGAGGGTTCTCCTCTAACCAATGCCAACCAAAGATCAAGTACAACAACTTGAATCAGTGGCTATGACCCACTCGACATGGTGAGCTTGATTCTAGTGGAAAGACATCCACCGACACAAAGTTCTCCGGTCAAAGATCAAGTGCAACAACTTGAATCAGGGGCTATGACCCACTCGACATGGTGAGCTTGATTCTAGTGGAAAGACATCCACCGACACAAAGTTCTCCAGTCAAAGATCTAGTGCAACAACTTGAATCAGTGGCTATGACCCACTCGACATGGTGAGCTTGATTCTAGTGGAAGGACATCCACCGGTGAAAAGTTCTCCAATCAAAGAGCAAAGTTCAACCTCTAACATTCTCTTGTGTTTACCCCAAGAGACCCTTGAAAGCATGCATTCACATATCATGCATTGCATTTTGACAGCTTTTCCTTTTTCAGGTTTCCTTACTCTCCTACTGTTTATTTCAGTAAGAGATGGCTCTAGAACAGACTCTCAAGGGCCTCCAAGCCCAAAACGCTCAACTTCAAGAGATGTTCTTCAACCTATCCATGGGGCAAGAAGAGGTCAAAACGCTCCTCGCCAGGGGCATGATCGTGGGAAGTCCTAGGAACGACAGAGGCGACCAGTGGGAGCTACACATTGAAGTAGCCATATTGAAAAGAGAACTGGCGAGTCAGAGGGCTCTCATCCAAGACTTGGCTCAAAAACAAGAAAAGCTCGGGGTTCTCGTCAACCAACTGCTTCGGAACAACCAACTGGGGCAGACATCTAAGGTTGAAAAGCAAGTCACCGCTCAACCTCCTTCCACTCAAGAGGACAAAGGGAAGGCTCTTTGGCATGCTTCAGGGTCACAAGCCCATCAACGGCCTCGTCAGCACCAACCGGATAATCATCCAAAAGGGGAAAGACCTCAAAGGCAATTCACCCAAATCAACATGCCATTGTCACAAGCATTGCAGCACATGTTGAAGATGAATCTGATTTCAGTGATAAAACCTCACCCGAACCCCAAAACCTTTTCTCCCGGCTACAATCCAGATGCCAGGTGTGCCTATCATTCTAATAGTCCTGGACATGATACAAACGATTGTTGGGCGTTGAGGTACAAAATCCAAAATCTAATCGACGAAGGGATGCTGGAGTTCACACAAGATGGCCAGACTGAATTCTTCTGCCAAGGGTTCTCCACTTGAAATGACGAGGCTCGAACCTAAAAGACTTTTGCTTCTTTCTGAATTTTCAAAGCTGTAATTTCTTTTGTTGTCAAACAATTATTTGTTGATGTTAAACTCTGTTTTCATTAATGCATTGCATATGTTTGTCTTGAATTCATCCATTCGTTTCACTACTCTTATGCTTTTCTTTATGATATTTGACTCTTGATAAAAAGCTGCAAGCCTTTAGAGGGAGGATGACGAAACAATACCGTGATCTTATACAGTATGCTTTTGAACAGACCTTGCTGATGATGTACAGGCATTTCTTTCAATTCCCAAACACTGGAGTTATAAGGAAGTTAATCCCTAGTCAACCCCTTCGAGCCAAAGAAGTAGGAGTTTTCTGTTCTAAACAATCAAAACCTTTGATATAAACCCGGGGCAGGGTAGTATCTCAGTTAATTCAAGAGAAAACGCGCATTGAAGTCGCAAACTCTCAGCTCGTAATACAACGAACGACGTCGAAAAAGAATGCATTCCTTCGGAATCAAAAGACAAGGGTGGTTCCCTATCACATAGACAGTCAATCTCTCAAAAGAGAAAAGCCCACCAAGCCAAAACCTATGAAGGAGGCTTAAGAAAGCTGGGGCATCCCGCTGACAGTAATCCCGAAAACGGTAACAGTCAGGCAAAAGTTAGGGATAACAAATCAAAATCAAAATAGTGAGGTCATTACAAAATCCTCAACAACATGAAAAGTGTTGAAAAAGAAAAAGGAGATGATGACTGTCTCCCAAAATTCAACTGGTGAACCATCGCCCAAAAGTCGTTCCAAACTCAAAACAGAGCGCAACACACAATTAACTGAGCTTAGGTTGAAGAACATCACGAAGAGCGGGTGGGTACAAATATACTTTGAGCCTTTATCCTTTGTTTCTTAAACCGTGAACCAGGCCACGTTACAACCCTTCAAAAGTCCTAATTGAAGCATGGGTTAGTTCGAAAGTATACTGTTACAAAAGGTATCCTGACTCCTGTAGGGCTTTGCTCTAAATCGTGTGTCAGCTTGTCTTATGAAAAATTTTCTGCTAAAAACGCATTTTTCAAAACTTCGAGACAAACATAAACTTTGCATTATTCGAATATCGCTGTCTGCATTTAACCCCTCTTGTTTGACAGCGAAGAAGTTCATACAGCGAATGTTCGGAGGAACGAAAACTCTCTCAGTAAGTCAAAATCACTTCAAAAGGATGACACTTCCATCAAATCTCCTATCAACAAAGGGGCATGACATGTCACAATCTAATTAACCTGGGGCAGTCCAGTCAAGATCCAGCAGATCTTTCAAAGTTCAGTTAACCTGGGGCAGTCCAGTCAAGATTTCAAGAAATCTCTCAATATGCAGAGTAATCTGATTCAAGATTCCTTCTTAACCACTTGGGGCATTCGAATGTCAAAAGTGTTCAAAACCGATGCAGTTTTACACAAGCTCATCATCAGGAAACCCTACACCGATTCAACTTCAAGATTTCTGAAAACAGTTCACGGGTTCTCCAAGTAAACGGATGTTAACCTATCACTTGTTCAGATTCAACTTCAAGATTTCTGAAAACAGTTCACGGGTTCTCCAAGTAAACGGATGTTAACCTATCACTTGTTCAGATTCTTCTCAAGACTTCTGAAAACAGTTCATGGATTCTTCCCAAGTAACGGATGTTAATCTATCAGCTTGTTCAGATGCACCTTCGAATTTAGTTTACGGACGCTTCCCAACAACGGATGCGACTCTATGGCTAATTCAGCTTCAAGATTTCTGAAAACAGTTCACGGGTTCTCCAAGTAAACGGATGTTAACCTATCACTTGTTCAGATTCTTCCCAAGACTTCTGAAAACAGTTCATGGATTCTTCCCAAGTAACGGATGTTAATCTATCAGCTTGTTCAGATGCACATTTGAATTCAGAAGCCTCCCAACAACGGATGCTGCTCTATTACTGATTCAACTTCAAGACTTCTGAAAATAGTTCACGGGTTCTCCAAGTAAACGGATGTTAACCTATCACTTGTTCAGATTTTTCTCAAGCTAACAACCACGGAAGATCGCATTCCCCAGAATTCTCCCTATCCCCAGCGGAGTTCATCAAAATTCCCCAGCAGTAACTTATCTTTGCAAATCCCCAGCCAGGGAATCCTCAGGAATTCAATTCCCCTCAGAGTTTAAGCTTCAGTATCCCCAGCAGATCAAGAGCTTCAAGTGGGCAATCCCCAGCGGAGTCAGACTTTTAAACCTTCTCCCCACAGAGCTTTGGAAGGACAAATCTTGAATTCCCCAGTGAAGTCTCCAGAGTTACTTCCCATCAAGCTGACGATTCTCAAATCTGACCTCCCCAGCATGAGTCTACTAGTTGGCACTCCCCAGTAGAGGTCATCAGGGATTCTCTTCCCCAGCGGCAGCCCAGGATTTATTTTCCCCGGCAGCAGTCAAGATGCTTTTATCTTCAGCCATCTCGGAATCATGTATCATCAGCTTACATGTGCATTCATTACATTCATATCATAAACATTAAATGTCACATGCATTGCATCATGCATCATAACATTACATACAACTAACCCTTTACCTTTTCAGGTAAGATCAGTCGACAGACACAGATCATCTCCTGAGATTCATCCAAAAAATGGTTCAGATGTGACCCGGACACGGCAACATTTTGATACTTATTCCAGATTCATTCAGACGCATCAGCAGAAACCTTACACCGGTTCCTCTTCAACTTCTCAACTTCTGAAACAAGTTTACGGATTCTTCCCTACAACGGATGTCAATCTACCGATTTGTTCAGACTCTTCTCAAACTTTTGAAGACAGTTTACGGATTCTTCCCTACAACGGATGTCAATCCACCAACTGATTCAGACTCTTCTCAATTTTTGAAAATAGGTTACGGACGCTTCCCAACAACGGATGCTGCTCCATTGCTTGTTCAGTCCCAACTCCTGAAAATAGTTTACGGATCCTCCAGACACGGACGTCAATCTGTTGCTTGTTCAGACCCCAATTCAGAGATATTCCAAAACAGGGATGCCCTTCTGACACTTGTCCACTCACCATCGGCCTACAGTTCAACATCACCATATGGCATCTATAAGCCCATCCTCCTACCAGCAGTCGCCGAATGGCATCTGTAAGCCCATTCTCGGATGGCATCTCTAAGCCCATCCCCCGACAATTTCTTTCGCACCAGGTGGCATCTTTAAGCCCATCACCAAATGGCATCTTTAAGCCCATTCACCTCCACCGTCACATTGACGAGCGCAAATTTTCTGGGCACATTAGTGTCCAATCTCCTTTTACCTTCAAGTCGCGAAAGGCAAACCTGCCAATCTAACTCTTCAGGTCAAAGAAGATTGAACAGGGGCAACTGTTGTACCCCAAAATTTGCCCTCGCGCTTTTCCACAAGAAATCTCGGCTTCAAACATTTCCTGACTTCTCAAACTGACTCAAGGATCGGACAAACGGACTTTTCTTGACAGTCAAGCAGAATTAGGGTTTTTACTGATTTTCAGAGCTCTGAATTGTTTCATACAGTGGGCTTAGGGTTTGGTTGATTTTTTTGGTTCAATTTTGATCAAGCAAGCGTGATTTGACAGTCAAGCAGAATTAGGGTTTTATGGGCATATTCTCAGAAGAATTTGAATTCCACAGCACTTTGCGGTTTATTTCAAGATTCGGATTAAAATTCGCGTTATCTTGGTTTAATCAGTAAAAGAGACAGTGGTTCGAATTCAGTTTGTTTGGGCCAGTCAGATACAGGATGCAGTATTGGATTCACAGTGCTTATGCGTTTGATCAGTCCATTTGAGTTAATTGCTGCTTTGCTCTGGATGTTGAATAAGACAGACTTATTTGATCAATGTTGTTTTATTTAAGTTATTTATTATTCTGAAATTAAATGATTGAATTTATTTTTCAATTGTTTTAATTCTAAGAATTTTAAATAAATAAATAAACAATAAAGAAATTAGAATTAATTGGATAATTTAAACTTTTATTGATATTTGAATTATTTGTACAAATTGTTGTTTATTACAGACAATAATTTACATTTAATTTAAATATTACATAGAATGAAAAAAACTATCCTATTTTCTAATATTCTTCGTTCTTCATTCCGCTCCGGTATTCCATTTTTCATCTGCAAAAAGAAACAAGAAAAGTCAGAAAGCATTAAATTGGAAAGGACAGATAAAAAGTTGCTCATCATTAGGGGCCACTGACTGGGATCAGTTGCCCTCTCTGCAAATCACGGGATTTCTCCCGGTTCACAGAGAGGGAAGATTTTCATTTCATGAAATGCAAATGTCAAAAAACGCATAAGTTACAAATTCAAGACTGCATAGAACCTCAGCTTCCAATTCAAACTAAATTGCAAAACTTCCCATTCAAAACTAAACTGAAAGTCCAATGCCAAAGATATCAAAGAAAAGCAAAAAAGGGAATGTACTGTCAAAGCAGAAAATCTATCCAAACTGTCAAGGCAGTCAAAAGAGAGATAAAGGAAATGCAGAAAACGTATTATGCAAGCTAATCATCATTTCCCAATATAAATGGAGCCCCTTCAGAACACAGTACAGATAATAACATATAAAATTCTTAAACTGTACTTCAAGAGAGAGAAAAGAGAGATAAAGGCAGCAAGGCAGGGATTAGGCACAATTCAGTAACATAGGCAGCAGGAAGACAGGAAAAGATATACAAATCCAAAAACTCAGCATAGCAGAGATAAAGACAGTTCAGCAGCAGGCATCAGGGCAGCAGAAAAGATAAAGCCAATATAACTCAGTTCAGAATAGAAAGGAGAGAAGGGAGATACCAAACTGAGTTCAGCAAAAGTCACAAAACCAATACCCTATCATAACCAAATATTATCTAACCAATGCCATAACCATACAAAGAACCAGCCTTAGCAATAAAACCTCAAAAAAAATCCATACTTGCAAAACTGATCAAACTAAAGCCATCAAACACAACAAAAACTCAGGACCTGCCTACATACTGTCAATAACCAAATATTATCCAAACCAATCCTCAAACCTATAACATAAACATACTGAACCTGTCAAAGTTAAAATCTCAAACAACCATAATCTTCAAGGTCCAAAAACTTGCCTCACCATAACTGCCAAAGCCAAGCAAACCTAAACATATGAACAAACCACTATGCTGTCAAACTGAACCATGCTAAGTTACTGTCAACACCAACCTCCAACCTTGTCAAGTAAAACAACCTAACATAAGCAGAGCTGCTGTACCAACCTTAGCCTCGAAAACACGAAACCAATCCCTAAGCCCTCAGTGCAAGCATCATTGGGCATTAAATCTCAAAAATACATAGCATCCACCATCCAAGGCAATAACTGTCCAAAATCAGTCAAGACAATAAAGGCAAGCAGACAACAAGAAGCATAGTTCAAGATAACACGGGACGATCATTCAAGGCATCAGGGGCTCAGAGGAAAACAAAGATTCAAGGGCAACCTAGACCCTCAGACCTTTGAGGTCATCACAGGGCGATACAAGGAAGTATACAGTGCTTAAGAGAAAAGAAAGAGGTGAACTCAGTGAAACACATCATGGGGTAAGCTCAAGGCAGCATCTCAGACATACGCATGCTCAAAGACAATCAACACACAGTGGCACAGAAGAAGGGATAAAGAAGTGAGGAGTTGAAGGTTTCTCAGTACATATCATCATCAAAACCTAAGCGAAAGGTAAAAGAACGAAAGTACCAGAAAGCATCAAAAGCGTAGCCTCGTCACCAAATCGCCACTGAGCCTCCTCAAGCGCTTCCTCGTCCTCTCCTCCACATCAAAGGTAGTATATTTCCTTCCTCATCTTTCTTCTCATCATCTTGTTAAAACAAACACAACCAATACGAAGAACAAAGTACATAAATCATGATATGCAAGAATCAAAAAACAAAACGCCTAAACCATTTCGAAACGATGCACTAACCGTCATTTGAGGACCGTCTAGTCCGTGTGAGAGGAGGAGAGGCGGTAGCGGGGTGGCTCAGGCAGAGAGGCGTAGCTCAGAAGCTCGTGTAGAAGACGAAGATGAGCAGAACTCAGTGAACATGGCGCCGTCGTCACCTCACAAACCCTAATTTTCGTTCTGAAACAATGCCTAACCCTCATTTCGTTCAGAATCCAAACATTGGGCTTAACCCGTTCACATTTCCTCTAAAGCCCAACAAGAAAACCACCCCATTAAACATTAACCCTTTCTTTTTCTTTTATTTTATGTTTACTTCTTTTTCTAAACACTAACCATTATTTTATTTTATAAAAAAACAATATTTACTTACTTCCTCTTTTTTTTATAAAACACTAACCATTCTTTTTATTTTATAAAAGCAATATTTTTTATCCCTTGAAAAAATACTAACTTAATTAGAATGCTTTTTTTATTATCATAAGGTTAAGACATTTTTTTTAGATTAGATATTTGTACATACGTTTTAGAACATTCATTTTGTACATATCATGTAATTAAATTTGAAAGCATTTTCTTTTAATTAATACATTTTTGTATATAATAGCAGCAAAATATTTTTTATACATAATTAACTAAAAAAAAAACATTTTTTAACACATATTGAAATACATTTGTACATAACAATTCAATACATTTTTTCTCTAATATTTAATTTCCAAACATTTAGTTAAAATACTTTTTTGCAAATAAAGAAACATTCTTAATTTAAAACTTGAACTCTTTTTGTACATAAACATACAAAATCAAAAATACATTTAGAAACATTTCTCTAGGTCAAACCCTAATACGCTCAATTTCACACTTCGCACTTGTACATAATTACACATACACAATTCACATGCATATACACTTGTACACTTACACAACACATTGCCCTACACACATTTTTATCTTATTTTACATTCGATATTTACATTTGATTGCGACATTCGATTTGGTTGTAAATTATTGGGTACTATAAGTCTCATCCCCTTGTACATTTATACCCCCACTCTCGGATATTATTTTGTAATAGCGTAGATTTACATTCCGCAATTTACAGTTTTCCAATTATACCATGGTTAGACCTAGGGTTTGTATGTACATAAAATCAAACGCTAGATAACCTAATACAAGACAAATACATGTAATCAATACACAATCACACTTGCATCCCCTAGGGTAATCCCACATGATGCCTTCCAAAATGGGCCATGCTTGCACGTCGAGTATCTTTGGCAAAACGAATCAAATGATCATAAGTCCCTCGATGACGCTTTCGAAAGTCGCCTATCAAAATGATCAAGTCCCTTCAAGCAAATTGCCAAAGACGCTTGGCACCATTGCATTCATGGTCCATACGATGACCCGCGCCCGTCCCGAATAAACTTCCTAAACGCAAGATTGTCCATCAATTTCAATGGTGGAACAAAATTGTTAAAAGGGGTTAAAACATGACAAAAACCTTTGAGTACAATAGGGTAGACGAAACTCTTAGTTACTTGAGATCAAACTTGCAAAAACACTTGCCTTCTTTTCAAAAACCACAATCCACAACACTTTCAAAAAATCAACTTTTCAAACCTTTGAAACATCTTTTCGAAAAGATATGCGCCTTTGTAAAACATTCGAGTAAAGAATTATTACAAGGTTAGCCTAAGACAAGGCATCTTTTTCCAAAACATTTTCAAAAGCACCCACACACGCACCATTTTCAAAGCAATCGAAAAACAAGGCAAGTGATCTAAAAAACCAAGTAACTAAGAGCCCATGGATAACCATGGATGAAAAGGGTGCTAATACCTTCCCTTTTCATAATCTACCCCCCGAACCCACGAAATATCTCAAAAGGTTTTTGCTGTGCTTTTTTAACCTTTCCTTTAGGATAAAATAAAAAGTCGGTGGCGACTCTTGCTAACCGCACAAGTGCGAATACGAACGCAAACCTCAAGTCAGTTCTCCCACCGTATCACAGAACTGGCGACTCTGCTGGGGACAATTCTAAAAGTGGGGTTACCTTAGGGTTTAGATCACCTTTACTTTCAATTGATTGCTTTGTTTGCTTTACATTTGTGGGCTTTGCATCGGAGTTTTATAGATCCTAACCCGGATCTGGGGAAACCCTTTTAGGTAGCAACAAGGCTGTGAGGGAACTGTGTGGGGTATACCGACATGGTTGAAGCAGTCTGCTACGTTGATGTGGCACTTTGGTGTGTACCGGTAACCCTTGAGTCAATCAAGGAGAGTACGGGGCCTCCATGTGGTGTCGTAAAGCATCAACAGACCTTAGGAACCTTAATTGAACCATCTTGGCCTCTTTAGGGTAGTGAGATGACTACTTTGGTGTACTCCGAAGTCGGTTGATACTCGATACTACACTCAATTGAGGGTTGTTTTCTTGGGATATTTTGATCGCCAGTCAGTGGCTAAATCGAAACGATGAACAATGAAAGCAATCCAGTGATATTGGGACCTCTAGAACCCGGTTACTTTTGATAGGACAGGTTTTAACCAACAAACTGAAAGAGGGTAGTACCTGAACCTCATGCAAGCCTAAACCTAAGGCCTTGTGTGCTTTGTGTGAATATTGTTTGCCTGTATATACACTTACTTTCTTGTGCATACATGTACATAACACCATGACATCATACCATAGCATTCTAGCATTTTCAATAACCATTTCAAGGATCTCGAGGGTTCTTTTGATGCAGGGTTACGTTGAAACCAGACATCTATCCAGGGGCAAGAGGGTTCTCCTCTAACCAATGCCAACCAAAGATCAAGTACAACAACTTGAATCAGTGGCTATGACCCACTCGACATGGTGAGCTTGATTCTAGTGGAAAGACATCCACCGACACAAAGTTCTCCGGTCAAAGATCAAGTGCAACAACTTGAATCAGGGGCTATGACCCACTCGACATGGTGAGCTTGATTCTAGTGGAAAGACATCCACCGACACAAAGTTCTCCAGTCAAAGATCTAGTGCAACAACTTGAATCAGTGGCTATGACCCACTCGACATGGTGAGCTTGATTCTAGTGGAAGGACATCCACCGGTGAAAAGTTCTCCAATCAAAGAGCAAAGTTCAACCTCTAACATTCTCTTGTGTTTACCCCAAGAGACCCTTGAAAGCATGCATTCACATATCATGCATTGCATTTTGACAGCTTTTCCTTTTTCAGGTTTCCTTACTCTCCTACTGTTTATTTCAGTAAGAGATGGCTCTAGAACAGACTCTCAAGGGCCTCCAAGCCCAAAACGCTCAACTTCAAGAGATGTTCTTCAACCTATCCATGGGGCAAGAAGAGGTCAAAACGCTCCTCGCCAGGGGCATGATCGTGGGAAGTCCTAGGAACGACAGAGGCGACCAGTGGGAGCTACACATTGAAGTAGCCATATTGAAAAGAGAACTGGCGAGTCAGAGGGCTCTCATCCAAGACTTGGCTCAAAAACAAGAAAAGCTCGGGGTTCTCGTCAACCAACTGCTTCGGAACAACCAACTGGGGCAGACATCTAAGGTTGAAAAGCAAGTCACCGCTCAACCTCCTTCCACTCAAGAGGACAAAGGGAAGGCTCTTTGGCATGCTTCAGGGTCACAAGCCCATCAACGGCCTCGTCAGCACCAACCGGATAATCATCCAAAAGGGGAAAGACCTCAAAGGCAATTCACCCAAATCAACATGCCATTGTCACAAGCATTGCAGCACATGTTGAAGATGAATCTGATTTCAGTGATAAAACCTCACCCGAACCCCAAAACCTTTTCTCCCGGCTACAATCCAGATGCCAGGTGTGCCTATCATTCTAATAGTCCTGGACATGATACAAACGATTGTTGGGCGTTGAGGTACAAAATCCAAAATCTAATCGACGAAGGGATGCTGGAGTTCACACAAGATGGCCAGACTGAATTCTTCTGCCAAGGGTTCTCCACTTGAAATGACGAGGCTCGAACCTAAAAGACTTTTGCTTCTTTCTGAATTTTCAAAGCTGTAATTTCTTTTGTTGTCAAACAATTATTTGTTGATGTTAAACTCTGTTTTCATTAATGCATTGCATATGTTTGTCTTGAATTCATCCATTCGTTTCACTACTCTTATGCTTTTCTTTATGATATTTGACTCTTGATAAAAAGCTGCAAGCCTTTAGAGGGAGGATGACGAAACAATACCGTGATCTTATACAGTATGCTTTTGAACAGACCTTGCTGATGATGTACAGGCATTTCTTTCAATTCCCAAACACTGGAGTTATAAGGAAGTTAATCCCTAGTCAACCCCTTCGAGCCAAAGAAGTAGGAGTTTTCTGTTCTAAACAATCAAAACCTTTGATATAAACCCGGGGCAGGGTAGTATCTCAGTTAATTCAAGAGAAAACGCGCATTGAAGTCGCAAACTCTCAGCTCGTAATACAACGAACGACGTCGAAAAAGAATGCATTCCTTCGGAATCAAAAGACAAGGGTGGTTCCCTATCACATAGACAGTCAATCTCTCAAAAGAGAAAAGCCCACCAAGCCAAAACCTATGAAGGAGGCTTAAGAAAGCTGGGGCATCCCGCTGACAGTAATCCCGAAAACGGTAACAGTCAGGCAAAAGTTAGGGATAACAAATCAAAATCAAAATAGTGAGGTCATTACAAAATCCTCAACAACATGAAAAGTGTTGAAAAAGAAAAAGGAGATGATGACTGTCTCCCAAAATTCAACTGGTGAACCATCGCCCAAAAGTCGTTCCAAACTCAAAACAGAGCGCAACACACAATTAACTGAGCTTAGGTTGAAGAACATCACGAAGAGCGGGTGGGTACAAATATACTTTGAGCCTTTATCCTTTGTTTCTTAAACCGTGAACCAGGCCACGTTACAACCCTTCAAAAGTCCTAATTGAAGCATGGGTTAGTTCGAAAGTATACTGTTACAA
Source organism: Vicia faba (assembly GCA_948472305.1). Taxonomy (NCBI): domain Eukaryota; kingdom Viridiplantae; phylum Streptophyta; class Magnoliopsida; order Fabales; family Fabaceae; genus Vicia; species Vicia faba. Next base: position 1,448,435,527 of record OX451739.1, on the reverse strand, counting down.
AAGGTATCCTGACTCCTGTAGGGCTTTGCTCTAAATCGTGTGTCAGCTTGTCTTATGAAAAATTTTCTGCTAAAAACGCATTTTTCAAAACTTCGAGACAAACATAAACTTTGCATTATTCGAATATCGCTGTCTGCATTTAACCCCTCTTGTTTGACAGCGAAGAAGTTCATACAGCGAATGTTCGGAGGAACGAAAACTCTCTCAGTAAGTCAAAATCACTTCAAAAGGATGACACTTCCATCAAATCTCCTATCAACAAAGGGGCATGACATGTCACAATCTAATTAACCTGGGGCAGTCCAGTCAAGATCCAGCAGATCTTTCAAAGTTCAGTTAACCTGGGGCAGTCCAGTCAAGATTTCAAGAAATCTCTCAATATGCAGAGTAATCTGATTCAAGATTCCTTCTTAACCACTTGGGGCATTCGAATGTCAAAAGTGTTCAAAACCGATGCAGTTTTACACAAGCTCATCATCAGGAAACCCTACACCGATTCAACTTCAAGATTTCTGAAAACAGTTCACGGGTTCTCCAAGTAAACGGATGTTAACCTATCACTTGTTCAGATTCAACTTCAAGATTTCTGAAAACAGTTCACGGGTTCTCCAAGTAAACGGATGTTAACCTATCACTTGTTCAGATTCTTCTCAAGACTTCTGAAAACAGTTCATGGATTCTTCCCAAGTAACGGATGTTAATCTATCAGCTTGTTCAGATGCACCTTCGAATTTAGTTTACGGACGCTTCCCAACAACGGATGCGACTCTATGGCTAATTCAGCTTCAAGATTTCTGAAAACAGTTCACGGGTTCTCCAAGTAAACGGATGTTAACCTATCACTTGTTCAGATTCTTCCCAAGACTTCTGAAAACAGTTCATGGATTCTTCCCAAGTAACGGATGTTAATCTATCAGCTTGTTCAGATGCACATTTGAATTCAGAAGCCTCCCAACAACGGATGCTGCTCTATTACTGATTCAACTTCAAGACTTCTGAAAATAGTTCACGGGTTCTCCAAGTAAACGGATGTTAACCTATCACTTGTTCAGATTTTTCTCAAGCTAACAACCACGGAAGATCGCATTCCCCAGAATTCTCCCTATCCCCAGCGGAGTTCATCAAAATTCCCCAGCAGTAACTTATCTTTGCAAATCCCCAGCCAGGGAATCCTCAGGAATTCAATTCCCCTCAGAGTTTAAGCTTCAGTATCCCCAGCAGATCAAGAGCTTCAAGTGGGCAATCCCCAGCGGAGTCAGACTTTTAAACCTTCTCCCCACAGAGCTTTGGAAGGACAAATCTTGAATTCCCCAGTGAAGTCTCCAGAGTTACTTCCCATCAAGCTGACGATTCTCAAATCTGACCTCCCCAGCATGAGTCTACTAGTTGGCACTCCCCAGTAGAGGTCATCAGGGATTCTCTTCCCCAGCGGCAGCCCAGGATTTATTTTCCCCGGCAGCAGTCAAGATGCTTTTATCTTCAGCCATCTCGGAATCATGTATCATCAGCTTACATGTGCATTCATTACATTCATATCATAAACATTAAATGTCACATGCATTGCATCATGCATCATAACATTACATACAACTAACCCTTTACCTTTTCAGGTAAGATCAGTCGACAGACACAGATCATCTCCTGAGATTCATCCAAAAAATGGTTCAGATGTGACCCGGACACGGCAACATTTTGATACTTATTCCAGATTCATTCAGACGCATCAGCAGAAACCTTACACCGGTTCCTCTTCAACTTCTCAACTTCTGAAACAAGTTTACGGATTCTTCCCTACAACGGATGTCAATCTACCGATTTGTTCAGACTCTTCTCAAACTTTTGAAGACAGTTTACGGATTCTTCCCTACAACGGATGTCAATCCACCAACTGATTCAGACTCTTCTCAATTTTTGAAAATAGGTTACGGACGCTTCCCAACAACGGATGCTGCTCCATTGCTTGTTCAGTCCCAACTCCTGAAAATAGTTTACGGATCCTCCAGACACGGACGTCAATCTGTTGCTTGTTCAGACCCCAATTCAGAGATATTCCAAAACAGGGATGCCCTTCTGACACTTGTCCACTCACCATCGGCCTACAGTTCAACATCACCATATGGCATCTATAAGCCCATCCTCCTACCAGCAGTCGCCGAATGGCATCTGTAAGCCCATTCTCGGATGGCATCTCTAAGCCCATCCCCCGACAATTTCTTTCGCACCAGGTGGCATCTTTAAGCCCATCACCAAATGGCATCTTTAAGCCCATTCACCTCCACCGTCACATTGACGAGCGCAAATTTTCTGGGCACATTAGTGTCCAATCTCCTTTTACCTTCAAGTCGCGAAAGGCAAACCTGCCAATCTAACTCTTCAGGTCAAAGAAGATTGAACAGGGGCAACTGTTGTACCCCAAAATTTGCCCTCGCGCTTTTCCACAAGAAATCTCGGCTTCAAACATTTCCTGACTTCTCAAACTGACTCAAGGATCGGACAAACGGACTTTTCTTGACAGTCAAGCAGAATTAGGGTTTTTACTGATTTTCAGAGCTCTGAATTGTTTCATACAGTGGGCTTAGGGTTTGGTTGATTTTTTTGGTTCAATTTTGATCAAGCAAGCGTGATTTGACAGTCAAGCAGAATTAGGGTTTTATGGGCATATTCTCAGAAGAATTTGAATTCCACAGCACTTTGCGGTTTATTTCAAGATTCGGATTAAAATTCGCGTTATCTTGGTTTAATCAGTAAAAGAGACAGTGGTTCGAATTCAGTTTGTTTGGGCCAGTCAGATACAGGATGCAGTATTGGATTCACAGTGCTTATGCGTTTGATCAGTCCATTTGAGTTAATTGCTGCTTTGCTCTGGATGTTGAATAAGACAGACTTATTTGATCAATGTTGTTTTATTTAAGTTATTTATTATTCTGAAATTAAATGATTGAATTTATTTTTCAATTGTTTTAATTCTAAGAATTTTAAATAAATAAATAAACAATAAAGAAATTAGAATTAATTGGATAATTTAAACTTTTATTGATATTTGAATTATTTGTACAAATTGTTGTTTATTACAGACAATAATTTACATTTAATTTAAATATTACATAGAATGAAAAAAACTATCCTATTTTCTAATATTCTTCGTTCTTCATTCCGCTCCGGTATTCCATTTTTCATCTGCAAAAAGAAACAAGAAAAGTCAGAAAGCATTAAATTGGAAAGGACAGATAAAAAGTTGCTCATCATTAGGGGCCACTGACTGGGATCAGTTGCCCTCTCTGCAAATCACGGGATTTCTCCCGGTTCACAGAGAGGGAAGATTTTCATTTCATGAAATGCAAATGTCAAAAAACGCATAAGTTACAAATTCAAGACTGCATAGAACCTCAGCTTCCAATTCAAACTAAATTGCAAAACTTCCCATTCAAAACTAAACTGAAAGTCCAATGCCAAAGATATCAAAGAAAAGCAAAAAAGGGAATGTACTGTCAAAGCAGAAAATCTATCCAAACTGTCAAGGCAGTCAAAAGAGAGATAAAGGAAATGCAGAAAACGTATTATGCAAGCTAATCATCATTTCCCAATATAAATGGAGCCCCTTCAGAACACAGTACAGATAATAACATATAAAATTCTTAAACTGTACTTCAAGAGAGAGAAAAGAGAGATAAAGGCAGCAAGGCAGGGATTAGGCACAGTTCAGTAACATAGGCAGCAGGAAGACAGGAAAAGATATACAAATCCAAAAACTCAGCATAGCAGAGATAAAGACAGTTCAGCAGCAGGCATCAGGGCAGCAGAAAAGATAAAGCCAATATAACTCAGTTCAGAATAGAAAGGAGAGAAGGGAGATACCAAACTGAGTTCAGCAAAAGTCACAAAACCAATACCCTATCATAACCAAATATTATCTAACCAATGCCATAACCATACAAAGAACCAGCCTTAGCAATAAAACCTCAAAAGAAATCCATACTTGCAAAACTGATCAAACTAAAGCCATCAAACACAACAAAAACTCAGGACCTGCCTACATACTGTCAATAACCAAATATTATCCAAACCAATCCTCAAACCTATAACATAAACATACTGAACCTGTCAAAGTTAAAATCTCAAACAACCATAATCTTCAAGGTCCAAAAACTTGCCTCACCATAACTGCCAAAGCCAAGCAAACCTAAACATATGAACAAACCACTATGCTGTCAAACTGAACCATGCTAAGTTACTGTCAACACCAACCTCCAACCTTGTCAAGTAAAACAACCTAACATAAGCAGAGCTGCTGTACCAACCTTAGCCTCGAAAACACGAAACCAATCCCTAAGCCCTCAGTGCAAGCATCATTGGGCATTAAATCTCAAAAATACATAGCATCCACCATCCAAGGCAATAACTGTCCAAAATCAGTCAAGACAATAAAGGCAAGCAGACAACAAGAAGCATAGTTCAAGATAACACGGGACGATCATTCAAGGCATCAGGGGCTCAGAGGAAAACAAAGATTCAAGGGCAACCTAGACCCTCAGACCTTTGAGGTCATCACAGGGCGATACAAGGAAGTATACAGTGCTTAAGAGAAAAGAAAGAGGTGAACTCAGTGAAACACATCATGGGGTAAGCTCAAGGCAGCATCTCAGACATACGCATGCTCAAAGACAATCAACACACAGTGGCACAGAAGAAGGGATAAAGAAGTGAGGAGTTGAAGGTTTCTCAGTACATATCATCATCAAAACCTAAGCGAAAGGTAAAAGAACGAAAGTACCAGAAAGCATCAAAAGCGTAGCCTCGTCACCAAATCGCCACTGAGCCTCCTCAAGCGCTTCCTCGTCCTCTCCTCCACATCAAAGGTAGTATATTTCCTTCCTCATCTTTCTTCTCATCATCTTGTTAAAACAAACACAACCAATACGAAGAACAAAGTACATAAATCATGATATGCAAGAATCAAAAAACAAAACGCCTAAACCATTTCGAAACGATGCACTAACCGTCATTTGAGGACCGTCTAGTCCGTGTGAGAGGAGGAGAGGCGGTAGCGGGGTGGCTCAGGCAGAGAGGCGTAGCTCAGAAGCTCGTGTAGAAGACGAAGATGAGCAGAACTCAGTGAACATGGCGCCGTCGTCACCTCACAAACCCTAATTTTCGTTCTGAAACAATGCCTAACCCTCATTTCGTTCAGAATCCAAACATTGGGCTTAACCCGTTCACATTTCCTCTAAAGCCCAACAAGAAAACCACCCCATTAAACATTAACCCTTTCTTTTTCTTTTATTTTATGTTTACTTCTTTTTCTAAACACTAACCATTATTTTATTTTATAAAAAAACAATATTTACTTACTTCCTCTTTTTTTTATAAAACACTAACCATTCTTTTTATTTTATAAAAGCAATATTTTTTATCCCTTGAAAAAATACTAACTTAATTAGAATGCTTTTTTTATTATCATAAGGTTAAGACATTTTTTTTAGATTAGATATTTGTACATACGTTTTAGAACATTCATTTTGTACATATCATGTAATTAAATTTGAAAGCATTTTCTTTTAATTAATACATTTTTGTATATAATAGCAGCAAAATATTTTTTATACATAATTAACTAAAAAAAAAAACATTTTTTAACACATATTGAAATACATTTGTACATAACAATTCAATACATTTTTTCTCTAATATTTAATTTCCAAACATTTAGTTAAAATACTTTTTTGCAAATAAAGAAACATTCTTAATTTAAAACTTGAACTCTTTTTGTACATAAACATACAAAATCAAAAATACATTTAGAAACATTTCTCTAGGTCAAACCCTAATACGCTCAATTTCACACTTCGCACTTGTACATAATTACACATACACAATTCACATGCATATACACTTGTACACTTACACAACACATTGCCCTACACACATTTTTATCTTATTTTACATTCGATATTTACATTTGATTGCGACATTCGATTTGGTTGTAAATTATTGGGTACTATAAGTCTCATCCCCTTGTACATTTATACCCCCACTCCCGGATATTATTTTGTAATAGCGTAGATTTACATTCCGCAATTTACAGTTTTCCAATTATACCATGGTTAGACCTAGGGTTTGTATGTACATAAAATCAAACGCTAGATAACCTAATACAAGACAAATACATGTAATCAATACACAATCACACTTGCACCCCCTAGGGTAATCCCACATGATGCCTTCCAAAATGGGCCATGCTTGCACGTCGAGTATCTTTGGCAAAACGAATCAAATGATCATAAGTCCCTCGATGACGCTTTCGAAAGTCGCCTATCAAAATGATCAAGTCCCTTCAAGCAAATTGCCAAAGACGCTTGGCACCATTGCATTCATGGTCCATACGATGACCCGCGCCCGTCCCGAATAAACTTCCTAAACGCAAGATTGTCCATCAATTTCAATGGTGGAACAAAATTGTTAAAAGGGGTTAAAACATGACAAAAACCTTTGAGTACAATAGGGTAGACGAAACTCTTAGTTACTTGAGATCAAACTTGCAAAAACACTTGCCTTCTTTTCAAAAACCACAATCCACAACACTTTCAAAAAATCAACTTTTCAAACCTTTGAAACATCTTTTCGAAAAGATATGCGCCTTTGTAAAACATTCGAGTAAAGAATTATTACAAGGTTAGCCTAAGACAAGGCATCTTTTTCCAAAACATTTTCAAAAGCACCCACACACGCACCATTTTCAAAGCAATCGAAAAACAAGGCAAGTGATCTAAAAAACCAAGTAACTAAGAGCCCATGGATAACCATGGATGAAAAGGGTGCTAATACCTTCCCTTTTCATAATCTACCCCCCGAACCCACGAAATATCTCAAAAGGTTTTTGCTGTGCTTTTTTAACCTTTCCTTTAGGATAAAATAAAAAGTCGGTGGCGACTCTTGCTAACCGCACAAGTGCGAATACGAACACAAACCTCAAGTCAGTTCTCCCACCGTATCACAATAACATAAGCAGGTTTCTTGCAACAAGTCTCCTCATCTCTCTACTGTTTATTTCAGTAAGATGGATCTCGAGCAAACGGTGAAGGACCTTCAAGCTCAGAATGCACAGTTTCAATAGTTGTTCTTGACCATAGCCAAAGGACAAGAAGAGTTGAAAACTTTTCTGGTTGAGGAGAAGAAAAAGAAGACAAAGAAGATAGTCGGAGTTCTAAACATGGGAAGAAGGTTCCAAGGGCAGACAAGAAGGGCCCTAGACTTTGCAACAACATCCGGTGAGAAAGAAAACCAAGATGGGAAGGGCAAGGAAACAATTGTCAATTCGGGATCAGAAGAAGAAGAGGAAGAAGAATACTAATCTGAAGAACAATACCCTCCAGCTGACGACAAGTATAAACATCTCGAAGAGCGGTTGAGTGCAATGGAAATCCAAAAAGTGCCTGGCTTGGACTTTGAGGAGTTGGGGTTAGTATCGGGAATTGTCATTCCTCCAAAATTCAAAGCACCCGTGTTCGCCAAATATGATGGAGTTTCATGTCCTAAAATGCATCTCCGGTCTTACGTAAGGAAAATTCATCCCCATACCGCTGACAAAGATTTATAGGTACACTTCTTCCAAGACAGTTTGTCTGGAACTCAACTTGATTGGTTTTATCAGTTAGAAAGAGCCAATGTTCATAACAGGGAAGATCTTGCTGCAGCCTTTTACAAACAGTACCAATACAACATTGATCTTGCGCCAACCCGTACTCAACTCCAGAGTATGGCCATGGTTTCAAGTGAGGGCTTCAAAGACTATGCGCAAAAATGGAGAGAATTGGCTGGAAGAGTTCAACCTCCCCTATCTGAAAGAGAATTAGTAGACGTGTTTTTGGGAACCTTGTCTGGTCCCTTCTTCAATCACCTAATTGGGAGTTCATCGGCAGGTTTTAATGAACTGATATTGACCGGAGAGAGGGTAGAAGTCGGGATAAAAAGTGGAAAGATTCAAAAGATACATCCTCTACTGCTATAAGGAAGCCATTTATCAGAAAGAAAGAAGTGGTTGCTGTTTATCCTCAGAGAAGTCAAGATAGGGCCGAACACCGTCCAATGGTGGAGGTTGTTATGATTCCTAAACCTACACCTGATCAGCAAAGAAACAACCAACCAAGAATGGAAAGACCAGTCAGACAGTTCACCAAAATTAACATGACCCTATCTCAATTATTACCACATTTGTTAAGATCCAATCTAGTGACTTTGAAAGAAGCTCCAAAGAACCCTAACACAACCTCTCCTCATTATCATCCTAATTCCCGTTGTGCATACCACTCCGAGAGTCCCGACCATGACACTAACAACTATTGGGCTTTGAAGAACAAATTACAAGAACTTCTTGAAGCCAAAGAGATTGAATTCGATGCGCCAGAAATTTCCAATGTCATTACTGCCCCTATGCCCAAGCACGACCGTGATGTCAACGCCGTTGAGGAATATATGTTTGTTACTTCAGTTGATGAACTTGTGACCCCACTTCTTACTATCAAAAAGAACTTATTGAATGCCAGTGTTTTCCCAGGCTGTGATGAAAGTTGTCATTTTTGTCTATCCTCACCAACCAGCTGTCCTTTGTTGAAAGCAGGCGTTCAGTGCCTAATAGATAATAAGGAAATTTTGTTCGAAAAGACTTCTGTTCCACCTGTTTCTTATAATGATGTTTCCATCATGACCATTTCCGACAATTCTTCCAGGGTCTCCACCAAAAGACCCGTTAGAATTACATCAGTTCCAAAAGTAGCTCCTTTGATAATTACAATGCCTGGACCAGTCCCGTATTTGTCAGACAAAACCGTACCATGGAATTATGGAGGGAATGTCTACTACCACAGTATCAAGCAAGATTGGTCAGCTACCAAGGATTCAAGTTCCGAGAAGATTGACTCTGATGTCAGTAATATTGCAGGGACTAGCAAGATTACCCGAAGCGGAAGGATATTCTCTCCAGAAATTTCTCCCCCAAAAGCATTTTCTGGACCCATAATCATTCCTATTGTTGTTGTTTCCCCGAAGGCTATTCCCAATCCCACAATCATCTCCACCAATGCTCCAACTGAAAAAGCTGATACGACTCCTGTTATCACTCCTACTGATATTCCTACTACCGAGTCAACCGAGACTCGAGGTAAAAGTATTATGTTTGAGCCTGTCTGGATGAAGGCGCAATCATTGGCTATCCCCGAGACCTCCCAGAAAGAGATGGAGGAAATTCTAAAGATCATAAAAAGAAGCGAATACGATGTAGTTGAAAAACTGGGGCAAACTCCATCAAAAATTTCCATGCTGGCTTTACTACTATGTTCTGAGGCTCATGCAAAAGCCTTGGTAAAGTTCCTGAAGACTACTCATGTACCCCAAGAAACATATGCCGACCAGTTCCAAGACTGCGTAGCCAGCTTAACTGCAGATAATGGTCTAGGTTTTTCAGATGCTGACTTAACCCCAAGAGGAAGGAAGCATAATGAGGCATTGCATGTCTCAGCTGAATGTAGGGGCACAACCTTGGCTCATGTTTTGGTGGACATTGGCTCATCTCTGAATGTATTGCCTAAAAAAGCTCTTCATATGCTTGACTGTGAGGGATTGACATTAAAGCCAAGCAACATAGTAGTAAGGGCTTTTGATGGCTCGAAAAGAATGGTGCATGGGGAAGTGGATATCCCCATAAAAGTTGGAACCCAAACATTTGATTCAACTTTTTATGTAATGGATATTCGCCCTTCATACTCCTGCTTGCTAGGACGACCATGGATTCACAATGCTGGCGTTGTCACTTCTACGTTGCACCAAATGCTGAAGTATCCGATTCAATGGAAGATTATCACCGTTCATGGAGAAGAAGAGTATATGATCAGCCATCTCAATTCCTTCAGATATGTAGAATTATATGGTGAATTTATTGAAACTCCATTCCAGCACTTTGAAGAAGTCCTGTAAGATGTGGCAGTGACCAAGGATGTTCCCAAGATCACAAGGCCTCCACTCAGGATGTCATCTTTGAAGGATGCAAAGACAGTGATAGAATAAGGTGAGTGCACTATCTGGGGGCAACTCCCGGATATCCCATTCAAGTCTGACAAGTTTAGCCTGGGTTTCACTTTAGGTGTTCAGAAGGCTGTACGCCGCGCTCGTGCTGGAGGACCACCCTTGAAGGTCAACAATCGTGAGGTCAACGTGGTAGAGGATGGTGAAGATGGCTACAACCTGGAGGATTGGATATTCCCAACTGTCAGTGGAGGGCTCAGCAATTGGGAGGCTAGAGATTTTGTCCCGATCACTTTTATCCCACAGTAATTTGTCTTTACATTTTATTGGATATGTAATATTAAAACAATTCAAACTCTTAAAACCTTGTGTCTTACCCGAGGCACAATGGTCCATTTGTAAGGGTTATTATCTCATTTCCATATGACATCGATGAATCATGGACGTTTTACATACAAACTTTGTGCTCATTGTTTTTCTTTTTTACATTTTCATTTCTTTCAAAGATAGCTATACCCTTACACACACTCACACTCACAATGCAGGTCTACATCCATTCGGGATCCCATGGATAACGGTTATGCTATGGCTTTTTGTGACTCTGAAAATATAATCTACCAAGCCAAAGACGAAGGTGAGGAAGATTGTGAAGTACCAGGGGAACTTTCCAGATTACTACTGTAAGATGAGAAAACCATTCAGCCTCACGAGGAACCCGTGGATACGATCAACCTAGGTACCGAGGAAGAAGAGAGAGAAGTCAAGATGGGTGCCAATCTGGAACCCAATGTCAAGGAGCGTCTGATTCAGTTGCTACACGAGTATGTTGAGGTCTTTGCCTGGTCGTATGAAGATATGCCAGGACTAGATGCAGATATTGTGGTGCATCGTCTACCTACAAAAGAGGATTACCCACCAGTAAAACAAAAGGTCTTTCGCATGCGACCAGATATGTCATAGAAGATTAAAGCTGAAGTCATGAAGCAATTCAATGTTGGATTCTTGGCCGTCACCTCCTATCCTCAATGGGTTGCCAATGTTGTTCCCGTGCCCAAAAAGGACGGAAAGGTACGAATGTGCGTGGACTACAGAGATTTGAATAGGGAAAGCCCTAAGGATGATTTCCCACTTCCCCACATTGACATCCTAGTTGACAATACGACACAAAAAAAGTGTTTTCCTTCATGGATGGTTTCTCAGACTACAACCAAATTAAAATGGCGCCTGAAGACATGGAGAATACAACTTTTGTCACACAGTGGGGCACATTCTGCTACAAGGTGATGCCATTCGGACTGAAGAATGCTGGGGCAACCTATCCGTGTGCCATGGTAGCTCTATTTCATGAAATGATACATCACGAAATAGAGGTCTATGTGGACGACATGATAGCTAGATCTCAAATAGAAGAACATATTGATCATTTACAGAAACTGTTTGAGATTAAAGAAGTACAAACTGAGGTTGAACCCAAATAAGTGCACATTTGGAGTAAGGTCTGGTAAACTCCCAGGATTTGTCGTCAGCAATAGAGGTATTGAAGTAGATCCTGCCAAGGTGAAAGCTATACAAGAGATGCCTAATCCTCGTACTGAGAAGGAAGTCATATGATTCTTGGGACGCTTGAACTACATTGCCAGATTCATTTCTCACCGCACAGCTACCTGTGAACCAATCTTCAAAATACTGAAGAAAGACCAGGTAGTCAAATGGAATGATGAGTGCCAAACTTCTTTCGACAAGATCAAAGAGTACTTACAAGAGCCTCCTGTTTTGATGCCACCAGTAGAGGGAAGGCCATTGATCATGTATCTGACTGTTTTGGAAAATTCAATGGGGTGTGAGCTGGGGAAGCATGACGAGTCTGGCCAAAAAGAGCATGCTATTTATTACCTGAGCAAAAAGTTTACCGACTGTGAAACAAGATATTCACTACTCGAGAAAACTTGCCGCGCTCTGGCACGGGCTGCTCGCCGGCTAAGACAGTATATGCTGACCCATACTACCTTATTGAAGTCTAAAATGGATCCAATAAAATACATCTTCGAGAAACCTGCTCTATCTGGGAGAATAGCGAGATGGCAGATGATCCTGACAGAATATGACATACAGTATACTACCCAAAAAGCAATAAAGGGTAGTATATTAGCTGATCACCTTGCTCACCAGGCTGTAGAAGACTACCAGTCCATAAAGTTCGAATTCCCAGATGAAGACATCATGATGGTAAACAACTGTGAAGAACTATGGCCATATGATGGACCTGAACAAGGATCCCGATGGACCCTGGTTTTTGATGGGCCATCTAACACACTCGTAAATGGTATTGGTGATGTAATCATATCTCCTGAAGGGTGTCATACTCCTTTTACAGCAAGACTCTGCTTCAATTGTACAAATAACATGGCGAAATACGAAGCGTGTATCTTTGGTCTCAAAGCTGCCATAGACTTGGGGATCAAATCTTTGAATGTATTCAGAGATTCAGCTCTGGTTATCAGCCAGATCAAAGGGGAATGGGACACCAAACACCCTAACCTTATCCCTTACAAAGAACATGTTTTGACATTGCTCCCACATTTTGAGAAGATTACCTTCGAGCATTTCCCGCGAGAAAAAAATCAGCTAGCTGACACACTAGACACAATGTCATCTATGTTTAAACTTAAATGGGATAATGAGGCTCCCCAGATCACCATTGAACGAAGGGATGAACCAGCACACTGTCACGGGATTAATACTGAAGAAGTAGTGGACAAGCCTTGGTTTCACGAAGTAATGAGGTATCTCGAAACCCAAAAATATCCAGAAGGAGCTTCAGTTAACGATAAGAAGTTATTAAGGAGATTCTCTGCTAAATTCTTCCTTAGTAATGGCATTCTTTACAAACGCAACCATGACTCTGTTTTACTTTGGTGCGTAGACAAGGTTGAAGCTGAAAGGATCATGGATGAATTACATGAAGGCACTTTTGGCACCCATTCAAGTGGGCATACGATGGCAAAGAAAATCCTACGGGCAGGCTATTACTGCTCTACCATGGAAGCAGATTTCTATCAACACTCTCGAACTTGCCATAAGTGTCAGATCTATGCTGATAAGGTGCACGTACCTCCGGTTCCTCTGAATGTCTTGACGGCTCCTTGGCGCTTTGTTATGTGGGGGATTGATATGATTGGGGAAATCAAGCCAACAGCCTCTAATGGACACCGTTTCATCTTAGTGGCCATTGATTATTTTACAAAGTGGGTGGAGGCAGCTTCTTTCGCTTCCGTTACCAAGAATGTTGTCGCCCGGTTCATCAAGAAGAATCTCATTTGTCGTTACGGTATCCCGGAGAGGATCATTACATACAATGGTACAAACTTGAATAATACTATGATCACCTCCCTGTGCGAGCAATTCAAGATCCAGCATCACAATTCTTCCTCTTACCGACTGAAGATGAATGGTGTTGTCGAAGCCGCAAATAAGAACATTAAAAAGATCATACAGAAAATGACAGTCACATACAAAGACAGACATGAAATTCTACCATTCGCCCTCCACGAATATCGTACCACGACTCACACATCAACCGGGGCAACACCCTTTTCTCTGGTTTACGACATGGAAGTTGTTTTGCCTATTGAGGTCTAGATCCCCTCTCTAAGAATCATGAAGGATGCAGGGTTGAATGAAGACGATTGGATCCAGACTCAACTTGATCAACTAAACTTGATTGATGAGAAAAGGCTTACTGTTGTCTGTCATGGTCAAATGTATAAAAAACAGATGATCAAGGCTTTCAACAAAAAGGTCAGACGACAAGTATATCAAGTTGGAGATCTGGTGATCAAGCGCATCATACTACCGCAAGGTTATCCCAGGGGAAAATTGACTCCTACATACGAAGGACCATTTGTAATCAAAAACCTATTCTCTAGAGGGGTAATGATCTTCACCACCATGGATGGCGACGACCTGCTGCACCTTGCGAACGCAGACATAATCAAAAGATACTGCACATAAGAGATTCGCTAGGTTGACGCACCTAGGAAAAACAAGGGCATCTCGACGAACCAAAAAAGGTTCGGGCACAAATTAGGGATAAAAACATAAAAAATCTGTACACCCGGCAAGCTGAAAACCCGAAAGGGCGGCTTGGGAAAAAAAGGGTATCCCGGTGGACTGAAAACCCGAAAGGGCGGTCCAAAAAAAGTTAGGGAATTAAAGCATATGATTATGTCCCGTTGGATCACCTTACGGACAACTTACAGACTCGACATTTCTGACCAATTCAATCATCTTCGGACAAGGCAACAAATAGACAAGATGCTCAGAGACACGAAGGATATAGAAGAATGGGAACCCCATGGGATTATTGAACATAGATATCTTTTCTTTGTATTAAAATTTTCATTTTTTTTACGACGGGATTGTCTTACTAGAATGTTTGTCTCATTGTACAAAAATACTTACTCAAAGTCAATACAAAGATATCCGTTTGAAAGTGCAAAAAACTATCTGTTTTTCTTTTCGCTTGTGTTTTGTTTACAAAAACATCCAATGATTCATTGTTGAACATATGCATTTGAACATAATTATTGTTTACAAATAAACGAGCAAAAAACAATCACTGATGGCTTTAAGAGATAGGGAAATCTCTCTAAGTTATTTCCATAAAGTCCCCCGCAGTGTGCGGTTTAATCCCCAGCGGAATAGAGCTTCCAGTTATCAATCCCCAGTAGAAGTCATCCAATTTCTCAGGATTCCCCAATAGGATTTTACAAGCAGAACATGGCGTTTCCCTTACAACACAGTTTATTTCTCTAAGTGGAAATTCATCAATTTCACAACATGAAGACTTACACTCCATATCCTCAGCAACAGTCAGGGATTTATTTTCCCCAATCCAACAACAGTGTGGCAGATTAGCTTGCATACGCCTACATCGCATCCATATATCATAAACATTGATAACACAAATACATTATACCATGCATTTCATACAACATGACTTTTCATTTTTGCTAACATTTTACCCTTTTCAGGATAAGGTTAATAACTACCATTGACATTGTTCAAAGTTTTCAGATACAGTTCAGATACGTTTCAAACACGGATGCCATCCTGATACTCGTTCAGATTCAACTTTTCAGATACAGTTCAAATACGCTCCAAACACGGATGCCATCCTGATACTCATTCAGATTCAACTTTTCAGATACAGTTCAGATACACTCCAAACACAGATGCCATCCTGATACTCATTCAGATTCCATCTTCAGATACAGTTTAGATACGCTCCAGACACGGATGCCATCCTGAAACTCATTCAACTTTTAGATACAGTTCAGATATGCTCTAGACACGGATGCCATTCTGATACTCATTCAAAATCAGCTTCCAGATACGGTTCAGATACGGAGGCCATTCTAATACTAATTCAGATTCTCTTTCAGATTCAACAATCACTTTTAGATGGCATCTACAAGCCCATCTCCAACAACTTTCTATCACCTCTCCAAATGGCATCTTTAAGCCCATTCCCTCTACCATCACATTGCCGAGTGCAAATTTCTAGGCACTCTAGTGTCCAATCATCTTCCACCTTCGAGTCACGAATGGCAGATTCTCCAATCTAACTCTTCAAGTGTAAGAAGATTGAACAGGGGCAGATTTTGTACCCCAAAATTTTCCCTCTCATTTCTCAAAGGATCACCCTGGACCCTCAGGTTTGCTTCTGTCCTATTCCAAGCCTTGAATTACAAACTTTCCAAGAAAGTCATTCACAAGGGCAAAATGATCATTTGCACACTAAAAAGTCAAACTTTGACTTTTGGATCAAAATCAAGCTTCAAGAATCATATTTCATCAAGACATATTGGAATGTGAGATTTGTTTCATCAAGAAATTCAAAAGTCAAAATTACTTTGGAAAAATCAAAATTCTGAATACTTAGAATTTTTCTAAGTGTTTAAGAAATATGACAAGCTCAGAACTTCTGATCAGATTATCACCATGATGCAAGCTGATCCGTGAATAATTTCTAACTCAACAGTTTTAGATCTCAATAAGACCTAAAATATTACATAACAGAACTGTTAGAACAAAGTTTGAATCTACTACCCTATGTTTAAGTTTTGATGATAACAATATGAAAAGATATATTATTTATATGATTCATGTATGAACTATTTGCTGCCTAAATTATTACGTTCTGATTTGCAGATACTCTGATAGGTATAAGCAAGATCACACCTAATCAGCATCAGAAATTTGGTTCTTGACATCAGCATCAGAAGTTGATATATCAGAATACCAGAATCAGAAGATCAACTCACGTGTATGCTGAAGCTTGATGAACAGAACTACGCTCAACACTCTGATACAGAAAACAACAGTTCATCAGCAGTTAAGCAGAATCAGAATGAGCCAAGCCAGAACTTGCATTAAGTAAGCAACGGTACTGTACATTGAAAGCAAATTATTACCAACGGCCTCATTCCAGACAAGATCTGCTCAATAAGGAAAGTTTGTTATTAGCATTGAATCAAGAATATTGCTCCAACGTTCAACATCTCAGTGCTATATAAACAAGACTATGAAGATTGAATTGGCTAATGCTCTCCAACATTTTACACGCCTAAAAGCTGATCATAATCTCCCTTCTCTCAGTTTTCTAAACGCTACACATTCCCTTATTCAATCATTATTTAGCAATCGAGTTTCATAAGCTTAAGTTGTGTATACATCACAGTTGTGATACAGTTTTGTAGAAAACATTCACACCTAGATTTATCCTCTTTGTAAGAAAGTGTTTCCTTGACAAACCGGATTGTGGTTTGCATCAAGAAGGCTTTAGCAGTTGTTAAAGCAGTTTGTATATTCAGTTGAATATAGTGGATTAAGACCTCGTTGGAGAGAGGCGAAATCACCTTGACGGGTGGACTGGAGTAGTTTGAGATCAAACGAACCAGGATAAAAATATCTTGTTCATTGCATTGATTTTCAGTTTTACAATTCAACCCCCCCTTCTTGTGTTTTTAACTTCTTCAAGAACTTCTCCTGGAATTGCTTGAATTTCAAGTTATAAATGTTCAAAGACACGTCCACGAAACTGAAGCACTCAGCAAATTCTGGACACTTTCAAGACAGAGTTTGGTCAGAACTTCTGGGCTAGTTTTCACAAAGGTTCAGTCATAGTTTGCAAGGGTAATTCAAAGAAGGTTACAAAGCATGCTGCAAGCTTCCTGGAAAGTCTGAGAGTTCTTTCAGAACATGCTGGAGCAAGGAGATACAAAGATCATAAGTTGGATGTCTATTCTAAGTCACGCTGAAGCTGAACTTATGATCCAGAATTAAGTAATGATGCAGAATCTCATATTGCAGGATTTCTGGTTTGATCAATCTCATCATCATTTAATGCTCACAATCACTTTTGGGTCTTTGTCCAAAGTATTTCCCCACGTGTGGCATAGAAGTACCATTACTGTCTTGGAAAAGCAAACTTTTGTACAAGAGTGTGTTGGGCTCATGCGTTGCTTTTTCTTTTGAGGTTACCTTTCCTTAATTCCTGCTTACAATTCCATCTTCGGCGCTGCTAAATCTGCTAACCACCATACATGCTTCAAGAACAAGGCAGCACCCTAGCATGTGATGGTTGTACTCTCCAAGCTACAAGATCTTTGCCTATAAATTGAAAGCCATTGGCAACTGAAAAGGGGGAAATTCTTGAGAAAGAAAAAGCCTTAAACCCATGCTAAAATTCCAAGAGTCCAAAAACTGCAAATACAAAATACAAAAACCTGTTAACTTTTGGTTCTTGCATTCAAACTCCATTTTTTCCCTCAAGTATTTCTTGACCAAAACTATCCATACAGTTTCTGATATACATTTAGAAACCATCCTAACTTCTATGTTCATACTGTAACACATTCTCCATCCATATTCACCTCAAGGAAGTCAGAACTTTGCCCCCTTAGTTGTTCCAGAATTTTTCTAATCATTCATTTCCCAAGTTGAAAGCTTCCAGCCTACTAAGTACGTGAAGAAGCTGTTCAGAACATCACCAAAGTTCAGAACCAGACTCCAGCTCACAGAGTATTTTCCAGCTGCAAGGTAAGCTTTCTGCTGACTCTCATCATATTACTTAGGCATTATCAGATTTGCATGTTCAAAAATACAATGTAGACATCATGATTCTGATGTTTTACGTATTCTGAGGTTTCACATATTTGTATGCCTAAGTAGGGAGTAAATTAGTTCAGAACTTATTAAGGAAATTAGGATTAGCAAATTCATGCTTGCTTCTGTTTTATATTTCTGATATCTCTTGTTTCTAAAACATTATAAAACCTGCCATAACTGTGATATGCGCATCTTTTGTTCTGTTGAGAAATGACCAAGTTGTAGATGTTCTTACTAGCATGGAGAGGGAGACTAAGCTCTTCCAGTGGCATTAGAACTTCTGAAATCTTCTTTGTTCCCAGAAGACCCAGAACTTCTGACTTTACCTATTTCTACTAATATGATTTCTGTTTTTTTGCAGCACACCAGAATCAGAACTTCTGATCTCTTTTAATTTAGCAATGCGCTGATTCTATTTTCTTTTTTTTCCTTACTATTTTTTGCTATCGCTTCGATTTTAACTAATCAAAAACACCAAAAACATTTTACATTTTGCATGCTTTATTTTGTTTCTTAAAACAAAGAGATGAAAAATATTTCCTTAAACAAAACTTATTTATTTTCTTAAACAAAACAAGTCCATTTCACATTTTCTTGTACATTCTTACCCATTCAATATGTTTGTAATAGTAATTTAGGATTTAATTTTATTTGCAACCCCCATTTGTAAATATGTAAATCCCACCCCCCTAATGATTGTAATAGCATGGGATATTTATTTTCCACACTTTTTATTGCTTTCATATATTGCTAGTAATTAGGGTTTGTATGGAAAGACTAAAACCAATCAATTAGAAACCCTAATCAAGACAAAACAATGCATGTGAATCAATACATTTGCACACTTACACCTCTAGAGTAAATCCACTTGGTTGCCTTTACAAAGTGGCCATATTACACATGTGAGGTATCTTAGCAAAAACAAGCAAAATACAAGATCACAGTCCCTCGATGACGCTATATAAGTTGCCTTTCAAATGATCTTAGTCCCTAAAAAAGAATGCTAAGATCCCTTGCAACATTGCTAATCATGGTTATACGATGACCCACGCCCGTCCCGTTTACATCCAAAGATAGGGTTGCTTACCAAATCAATGATAAGACAACAATGTCAAAGGAAAAGGAAATGACACAAGAAAGACATTTTAGTAGGTAGATTGCTCCTAATTACTTGCTCCATTTCAAAAACAAACATCCTTGATATTTTCAGAACAAACACCTACACTTTCAAAACATCTTACAAACTTGAAAAAGCACACAAAGCACAATTTCAAACAAAATTAAGTGATCTAGCAAGTAAACTAAGAGCCCATGGAAAACCATGGATTAAAAGGGTGCTAATACCTTCCTTTTCATAATCTACCCCCCGAACTCAAGAAATAATCTCAAAGGTCTTTCCTGTGTTTTTTCACCTTTCCTTTTGGATAAAAGAAAAGTCGGTGGCGACTCTTGCTAACCGCAACATTTGCAATCAAACACAAAATCTTCAAGTCAGTTATCCCACCGTACCACATCATCCTACACTGTTGTTGGTTGGCTTAGAATGATAAGGGATCAGTCCAATAAGTTCATCTAAAAAGCAAGATACTAAGGATCTTGGAGGTCATGAAAGTCATAGTAGAGTCGAGACCCGACAAATCTGCACTCAGATGGCCACCTTTGTTTTTATCTTCTGTATGTTTTGTATGCAATTACCTCTTTTTGGAATTGATTCATGATATAAATGCCTATTTACAGGCCAGTCAATTAATAAAAAATTTCTTTTTCAAATTATACTGATTTGTTTTCATTTTTGCTGTTTTGTTTGCGAAAATACATCGAGCATTTTTGATAAATTTTGCGTTTAGAACATTAAAGCTTTATAGCATATGATGTCAATAACTGAAATTGCCTGAAGTTTCAGGTGTTCGAGGTGATTTCTAAGGTAACCATCCCACACTCGGGGCATGTTGTTGTGATTTCCACTTTTGCAGGTATTGTTGTACTCTTGTAACAAGAAGGGTACCAGTAAATGGGCAAAAAAAAGCACAGGTGCGACCAACATGAGTTTCCTATTGGGACAGGATCCCATACCCGCGGCCTAAGGACATTCTTAATGAAAACATGGTGAAGTCTTAAGATATTGGATTCTTGTCGTTGTGTAGAAGGGAAACACTTCAAAGAAGAGAGTTAGCATTTCTTCTATGTGGTAGAAGATACTTTGTGATGCAGTTTATGCAAGTTCGCTTGATAAAGCGTTCATCACGTCTAATTAGGAAATCCAATGTGATTACTATACTGGGGCACTTGGCTAATTTAACTGAAGGTTGTAAACCATTCAGAGATGAAGTGTAAGACTTGCTTGATGCAAAGGTCATTGATTTTTCACCAGTCGGTAAGATTTGAAGTCTCCCTTGACTCAGTGAATGTCAAGACTCCCAGTGCATCTTCTGAAGCAACAAGTACATAAGGAGACTAGTCTCCTCAATATGGTAATTTCAAATTACATTTGCATTCTCATTTGTAATCTTTCTTGTTTGGTTCAGTACTTTCTTGTATGCAAAACTTGCTTATTCATGAATATTAATCATAATGCATTGAATTTGGTTGTCTTGAATTAATCCATTCGTATTCACTCACTAATGTTTTTCTTTGCTTTTTGATACTTAACTCTTGTTAAATAAAGAAAAATACCTCTAGAGGGAGGATGATGAGAACTATACGAAAAATTTCAAACGATGTGCTTTTGAATAAAAACCCCGCTGACGATGTACATGTATTATTTCAAATTCTAAAACACCGGAGATATAAGGGAGTGAAACCCTCGTTAACCCATTTGATCCTTGAAGTAGAAGTTTCGTTTCTTATCAGAAAAAGCCCTCACATTTAACCCGGGTCAGGGTTGATTTCAGTTAATCTGATCGAGCATTCATAACTCATTAGGAGTGCGCATCTAAGGATACAACAATAGTTATCCACCAAAAGGATGAGGAAAGTCAAAACCTCAATGGTTACCCCTCATCTATCAACAGCGTGAATCAAAGAGAACGATATCCCAATAGGTATCTCTTGCACGTTAGGATGGTCAACAAATGACGATATAATAATGGTTATCGCTCATCTATCAAGAACTCTGGCAGTCACAATCACTCCCAACAAATCGAAGATGACATGAAGATCAATGACTTGTTCAAAAGGAAAGAAATGATGAAAGAAAGAGACAAAAAGTACCGCTAAGTTGAAACTTGAAAAACAAGTCGCATAGGAAAAAGTCAGGGCATCCAGCTGGACTTCAGAGTCAAATCTAAAATGAATTCATCTAGGCAAAATTTAAGGAAAGCGAAAGGCGAAAAAGGGGTTACCTAAGATAAATCCTAAAAGGAACAAAGTTGTGTGACCAGAAACACAATGGAAGAAGGTGAGTGACTGCCATGTCCAAAAAAAAACTCAGTGATTCCTCAACCATTCTAAACTCTTTTGAGAGATGAGCGCTTGCATCGAGTTAACTAAACTTAGTGCTAGAGAACATCATGGAGAATGGGTGGGAACCAAATATTTTGAGCCTTAAATCCTTTTTTCTAAAACAGTGAACTAGGCCACGTTACAATCCTTAAAATTCCTAACTTAAGCATGGGTTAATTCGAAAATGCACTGTAACGAGAATACGGTAATTTGACTCCTAGGAGGCTTGCTAAAACTTTTGAGTTGCTATCACTCCATTTTTTACTTTATTTTATACAAAAATTTGATGTTTTAACATCTCTTCAATTAAAAAATTTAAACTTCAAGACAAACATGAGCTTTGAATTAGAATTTTCATTCTTAGAATAAACATTATTTGCATATAATAAGTGCTTAAACATCAAGTGAGCTTGCATAATGAGCATAAGATGGAAGTTTAATTATCTCAAGGGACAAATTGCTTCAGGATACCATTGAAAGGTAAATCATTTTCAAAAATGACCTTAGTTTGGGGCAGACTCTCTATTGACTTTGTTGACTAAAAGAATACCAGTTTGAGAAATGATATGAAGCAGATTGCAAAAGTTGATTACCCAGAAGTCTTTGTCGAGCAATGCTGTATCACTTTCAGTTTGGTCCCGAGGGACGTATTTCTTCAAGTATCTGATTGGAGCATGAAGCATTGCAAGTTGACAAATACGGTTGTCCTAACCTGTTTTCAAGATGTAAGTCAATTACCTTGAGGAGGGGTTATCTTCATAAATCCACAAGCTTCTCATTTCTCCATAAGCATGGGATGAAGAAGAGGTTTGTCAAGACTTTGTTGAGAAGGGGAAAGCATGTTGAATACTCTGTTGAGTAAGTACTCAGCCAATCTGAGGCATTCAAGTCAGGATTTGAACCCTTAAAGTACAGTCAAACAAGGGCAGTTATGTCGAGATTTGACAAAGTTCTCCAATAATTTGTTCATTAGAAGAGAATATTTTTAGAAACTGAAGAAGCATGAGAATTCACTCAAGCATGGTTGGAGCCACTTCAACACTAATCATTCAGGGGCAGTGTTCTAAAGATCATAACATTAGGGGTTGTTTATCTTTATGGTACAAAATCTCTATCCTTGGCTCATCAGAGACTCAAGTCCATTTATTGATGTTCCTCCATCAGAAGTTAGGATCATTATCTCTAATTGAAGTTTGGATGGTTATCCTCAGCAGGATACGAGCAGGAACGTAAAGAGAAGGTGAGTTTATTACCCATACATGGTTCGTGATGGAAATGTTGTTTCCTAGGAGAACTCCTTTCCCCAGTAAAAGATCCATTGCTACATGAAAAAAGTCTATCTGCCAAGGGGTTTCTCTTCCGAGATATTTATTCCCCAACAAAGCATCCGCATTTCTCTGCAAGAGGAGAATGGTTCTTCTCCCCAAAAATTTAGAACATGTTTGAAGTCAAGATGATTTCTTTTCAGTGGACTGCAGATTATTTTTGCATCATTTTCTCCAAAGTCAACTTTTTAGTGGCATTTAACCTCGAAGTCGACATGTTGACGTTGCAATCTTGCATCACAGTTTTTACCCAGTGGTCGGTAGTTCAAATTGTGTATTCCTTAACAAAAGTTTGTCATTTCACACATGGGGCATATTGCCATAATTTCTCTTTTTGCAAGTAATGTTGGTCTTTTATGGCAAGAAGCATATGAGAAAATGAATCAAGAAGGGTATGTATGCGACCAACATGAATATTTCTGTAGAATGGCATCCAATTTCCCCAGTGAATGCTTATTTCTGCTCAAGACAGAATCATTCATCCCCAGTGAAGGTGTACTCTCGCCCAGACATAATCCATTATCTCCAATGAAAGCATACCCCATCGTAATCCCCACTGAAGTCGGCACTCTTGATAAGAGTTTGTTTAAACGTTTGTCTAGAGAGCTTATCTCCAAAGAAGTGCATTTCAACATGATTTTGTATAATCTTCTTCTTCAGCGCAATTTATTCTGTTTTGAAGAATCTGGGAAGGATCATTTATTTGGACCAGATACCTCTGTTATGTCCCCTTGAAGTTGATACCTTGCGTCTCCATGGTTTGTATTTATCTCCCTGGTGAGGTTATCTTTCGTCTTCCCCATAAAGTTATTATCTTTTCTCCCTGGGAAGGTTTTCCCTGTCAGGTTTTCTTGAAGAGATGTTTGATCAACATGCTTATCATGCCCCAGTGGAGCAAGCCTCCTATTTTTCTAGAGCGATGTGCATAGACGAATGTAATTTATGGTTCTTTTATCCCCAGTGATAGAGTATTGCTGGAATATTTCCTCGGTGGAGCTATGAACCTCAAGCTTATAGTTCAAAGATTCTCTCTTCTTCCCAAGTGAAAATTGTTAACCTCAGCGATAGTATCCCCATTGTGGTCTGGGTAGAATTCATTTATTTAAGAATTTCTATGATTCCCCAGTCGAAGTCACTTTTATTGAGGGTTTATATCAGAAGGTCCCAGTTCCTAGCAGGGTTCTTTTTATCCCTGGAAAGAGGTGTTGGATTTTTCCCCCAGGATGTTGGGAGTTAGACCAGAGTTCAAAATTTTCCCTTAACTGCAATCTATTTTTTTCAATATCCCCAGTAAAGGCGTTCTCTCGCTCGAGTATTCCTCCTTCTCAGTACAGTCTGTTTCTTTCCAGGTTTTCTCAAAAGATTCGTTTTATTGACCAACTGAAGATTCTTGATATACTCCCCTTGAAGTTAACATTCTACGGCTTCCCCAGTGAGGTTCACACTCATTCTCCCCATGAAGTATGCATTCTCCTCCTCAATAAAGGGTGCACTCTCTCTCCTAGTGTGTTCTGTCTATATCAGAGTTTCTTGAATAGATTCATGTTTACCTATGAGAGATTCTGGTTTGGTATCCTCATGAGGATGACCATCATCCCCAATAAAGTGATTTCTTCTCCCTTGTATAAAAATCCTTGTCGGCTTGAACCTTGCAGAGATGGCTACACCCAGTGCAATGGGTATTGTTGATGTTACCATCTAAAGTTTTTTGGCTCACCAGTGTAAGAGGTAGTCTTTATCCCCAGTCAAAGTCGAATTTCGAGGACCTGCCGAAGTAACTTATCTATTATTCCCCAGTGGAGCAAGTTCTCTTTCCCTAGTAAAGAAAGTGTCCTGTCTCCCAGTGTGGTGTATATGGGAATTCTAGTCATAACTCTTTTCATCCATGGTGATAGAAGATTTTGTTGATTTATCCCTAGTGGAGTTTCTGTCCCAGGATGTTTGTTTCTTTCCCAAGTGAAGATTTTTTACCCCTCAGCGATGTTATCCCTAGTGTGGTTTGAGTAGAATTCTTTTTATTTAATAATTTCTATACCCCACAATAGAAGTTGTCTACGTCAAGAAATTCTATGCAAGAAAGTTTCCATCCCCAGTGAAGCTCTCCTCTTTCTAACAGAAGATAAAGAATTTGTTCCCCAAGAAGTTGGGAGTTTGATTAGAATTCAAGATTATCTCTGAAATTGCAATTTATTTTTGCAGTATTGCTCTCCAGGAAGTTACTTCCTCAGTGATAACAATCTCTAGAGTTTGGTGTATCCGAATCGCGGTTCCCCATTGAAGTTCTGATTGCTTTCTCTCTATAGAAGATCAAATGTGCAAGAATAATTGTTTGGAAGTTCATTGTCTTCTTAGCAGCCGATTACTGACGTGCTTTCCCCAGTGCATTTCTAAACATGCAACATTATATTGCATCTACCAAAATGCGTGGCATTTCCCTTATATGGAGCATTACGATATAGTAAAAAATTCAAACATGCATTAACGTATAAGCCAATTATGTTTAATTGCAGTAACTAGATTGTTATGCGCTCAGATTTGAATCACCTTCACAACAAGCTCAGGGTGATCATAGTTTGTTTCCCCAGTAGAGTCTATTTTGATTTACCACCAGTAGGGTCTTTGGTATCTTCCAGTTCCCCAGTAAGTTATGGTTTTCTCTTTCCCTTGCAAGCCCTTGGTTATTTTACCCGTGATTTCTTTGCCGTCAGAGTGCGAGTAAGAGTCAGTGTACAACCTTTCTTATTTCTCAAGTATTTGAGTAGCCATGCTTGGTGTGTGGTAATTCAGACAATTTCCACTCTTGAAGAATTAATACCCCGCATTTGGTTCGAAGGATATCGTAATTCTTGTGTATTTGCAACCTCTTAAAAAGTCCAATATGTGTTGGCAATCCTTGTTAGAGTATCCTTCGGATGGTTTCTTTTGTAAAGTTCGCCTTTGATTTGGCGTTCTCTGGTCAAAATTCTTGTCCAGTTTCCCCAATGGAATTTGTCACGTTATATCCCCAGAAAGTTTGTCTTTGGTCAGTGTTATCTCTCCAAAAGTCTATCTTTGGCTAGTTTTCTTTTCATTGGTGGGTCCGGCTTTGATCGTTGTATCTTGATTTGATTCTGCTTTGGTCGGTCTATTTTCCATATATTCAACATTTCGATTAGGTTATGTTTTGATCATTTTCTCTGGTTTATCCGTTTAGATCGGGTTTACCTTCTGTTAGCTTAGCTAACATTCCTGGTTAGGTTATGTTTTGATCATTTTCTTCCCTTAATAAGTTTCTGTTTTGATCAGTTCCTTTTCTATGGTTTATCCATTTGGATCGGGTTTACCTTCTGTTAGCTTATCTAACATTCTTGGTTAGGTTATATTTTGATCACTCCCTTCCCTTGTTAAGGTTCTGTTTTGATCAGTTCATTTTCTCTGGTTTATCCGTTTGGATCGGATTTACCTTCTGTTAGCTTAGCTAACATTCCTGGTTAGGTTATATTTTGATCATTTCCTTTCCTTCTTAAGGTTTTGTTTTGATCAGTTCCTTTTCTCTGGTTTATCCGTTTGGATCGGGTTTACCTTCTGTTAGCTTAGCTAACATTCCTGGTTAGGTTATATATTGATCATTTCCTTCCTTTGTTAAGTTCTGTTTTGATCTGTTCCTTTTCTCTGGTTTATCCGTTTAGATCGGGTTTACCTTCTGTTAGCTTAGCTAACATTCCTGGATAGGTTATGTTTTGATCATTTCCTTCCCTTGTTAAGGTTTTGTTTTGATCAGTTCATTTTATCTGGTTTATCCATTTGGATCGGGTTTACCTTATGTTAGCTTAGCTAATATTCCTGGTTAGGTTATGTTTTGATCATTTCCTTCCCTTGTTAAGGTTCTGTTTTGATCAGATCATTTTCTCTGGTTTATCCGTTTGGATCGGGTTTACCTTCCGTTAGCTTAGCTAACATTCCTGGTTAGGTTATGTTTTGATCATTTCCTTCCCTTGTTAAGGTTCTGTTTTAATCAATTCATTTTCTCTGGTTTATCCATTTGGATCGGGTTTACCTTCTGTTAGCTTATCTAACATTCCTGGTTAGGTTATGTTTTGATCATTTCCTTCCCTTGTTAAGGTTCTGTTTTGATCATTTCCTTTTCTCTGGTTTATCCATTTGGATCGAGTTTACCTTCTGTTAGCTTAGCTAATATTCTTAGTTAGGTTATTCTTTGATCATTTCCTTCCCTTGTTAAGGTTCTGTTTTGATCAGTTCCTTTTCTCTAGTTTATCCGTTTGGATCGGGTTTACCTTCTGTTCGCTTAGCTAACATTCCTGGTTAGGTTATGTTTTGATCATTTCCTTCCCTTGTTAAGGTTTTGTTTTGATCAGTTCCTTTTATCTGGTTTATCTGTTTGGATCGGGTTTACCTTCTGTTAGCTTAGGTAACACACCTGGTTAGGTTATGTTTTGATCATTTCCTTCCCTTGTTTAGGTGTTGTTTTGATCAGATCCTTCACTTTGGTTTATCCGTTTGGATTGAGTTTACCTTTTGTTAGCTTAGCTAACATTTTTTATTAGGTTATGTTTTGATCATCCCTTGCCCTATTAGAGTCTGTTTTGACCAGTCTCTTTCATATATGTGTCTAGCTTTGACCGGAGACGCTATTGTATCCCCAGTTTGCCTTCAATCGGTGTTCTTTTTCTAGGATTCTATCTGCGGTTAGCATTTCTTGATTTAATATCTGGTTGAGATCACTTTGTTAGATCCCTTCCATTTCTGATATTTTTGTTAGAGTTTGTTGTAGTGGATCTCTCTCTTGAGTATTTGATCTTTGTCTTGTATGTCTAATCTTAACCTGGCATCCAAGAGATTAACCCAGATAACCACTGTAACCAAAAAAAGAAAAAAATTAAATACAAAAAACCAAAAAATATAATAATACCTGACTGTCTTTAGAGCACAAATTTTACGGTTCTATTAAATAATAAATCCTCTTCCACCATGATTGTTCAAAAGGCGTCCGCCAATCTCACCCTCTGGTTAAGGAAGATTGAATAGGGGCAGCTGTTGTACCCCAAAATTTCCCCTCTTACTTATAAACAAAATAGCTTATGCTTCATCATCATATTCATCATTTGCATTGTATTAACTCAATGACATGGGATCAAGTGTTTTGGCTGGGTGAGTATACACTACTCAAGAGAAGAAGCTTTACCTACAAGGATTGAATATATGAAGTCCCATCATCACAAGTACACTCCTTATGCATGTGACTCGTTGGTTCAAAATATTTGTCAAGATAACTCATTTGAATAAAGGTTTGGAGCTCTGATCAATTTCTTCCATATTACAGCGACTAACTGTAATGGTGAAAATCGAAGATCAAGATATTAATTAACTTGACTCACAAATAAGCAAGAGTTGCCACCGTGCTTTGTTATTTCCAAGGGAAAAGGGAAAAGTGTGATGGATACCCTTGCTTATTTGTGATTCAAGTTAATTAATAGCTTGATCTCTGATTTTCACCGCTACAGAATTGGCGACTCTACTGGGGATATTATAAATACTCTAAGTGGGTTAAACCTAATTTGTTATATTTGTTTTCGTTATTGTTGCTTGTATGCTTATATGTGTTATTTTGTGGTTTCTTTGGGTGTTGATTAAAAAGGACAAGTCTTGTACTTGGGCTAAGTACACTTAAGATAGGACATGCGGTATAGTCATGTTAGCTTTGAGGGATTAATCCCGAAGAAGGAGACATGAAATCCCCCAGTCAGTGGAGGTCCCCTTGAATGTAGCATTGTTTACCGAGTAATTAGGAAGACATGTTGCTTTCGACCTGGGAGTTAGAGAAGTTGAGAGTCGTAGAACCCTTAACCCATCTTGGCCTTTTAATATGTAGTACGAAGACTATGACGGAGTAATCCAAATGTAGTTGACACGCGATGCTGCACTCAGACGAGTTTTTTCCTGAGAATATTACTAATTATCGAGTGATTGGGACATTGGTAATATCCGAAGGAAAGATGTATACTCTGAGAACATTTTAGAACCTTGTTCGGCAGGTGATAAACCCTTAGTACATACCTTGCGGGTTAATTCTCACCCTTTGACTCCATGCTCATGATGTTAAACCTTTGAACCTTGTATGTGTTTGTTGCATAGCCATACATTCGTGCATTCATAAACATCATGACATGCTTGTGACATACGTGGTCATTTCATTTCTAGGGAACTTTATCTTTGATTCTCGTATCAAGCTCATTACTCATAAATGGACACTAGAAAAATTAGTACCATCAGCTATAATGTTTGGACGCCAATTCAAGTTGATGTCATGAAGTCTAAAGATGAAGGTCAGGAAGAAGATTTCAGTTATAATGTTTGGATGATAGTTCAAGTTGAGGTCATGAAGTATGAAGATGAAGATCAGCAAGAAGAGTTTTACGGCCTTTAGCTTCAAGAAGAGATTGATCATCTGGAAAGCATTATCAATAGAAGGGATGTACTCATCAATGATCTAATTGAGATATCAAAGATCAAAGCAACAAAGGATATCTTTAAAAGGGCCCAAGAGCGGAGTAATAAGAATCTAGTTTAGGGTACCCTTGCTGACGTAGAGTTTGGGGAAACATCTTAGGGTTTATGATTTGTATTTTAGATGATCACCGTCAGTCTGATGATTTGGATCTCTTGGCTCTGTACCTTTGTAGCCTTTAAGCTCTTAACTTTGTACTAAACTCATTTGTCACATTTTGTTGTTAATTATTTCTCGCTTGAAGCTTGAATCAAAATTTGAGGTCCTTAGAAATGAAGTGAACTTACCATTTGCATAGTCATGCATCATTATACATTTTTGTTTGACTTTCGAAAGTCATTCCTGAGTCTTATTTTTCCTTTGGTTCCGTTGTACAATGCTCGTGATAAGAGAAGATGGAAAATCTTGAACAAGAGAATCGCAAGTTGTGCAAAGAAGTTACTGCTTTGAGAGCTGGTATGGCCAATTTAAATGCTTTAGTGGAATCGTTGGTGATTGCTCAAAATCAACCATTACCTGATCCTCCGTCTCCTCATGCTACTCAGCCACGACAGACAACTGTTGCTTCTGAGGTTCTGTCTGTTCTCATGTTTGTTACTCCAGTTATTGTTGCTCAATATTGTATGCTTCAGGGTTACCCGTCGGGAATGCCTGAAAACATCATGCCAGAAGGTGATAATTTTGATTTTCAAGCTGCTTCTATTCCTGCACCTCCTGTGGTGCACATTACTCCTGCTGCTAAAAATGAGATTCTTACATTGCACCTCCTACAGTGAATGGCATGCCATTTGTTAATGATGAAGTTTGTCGTCCTGTTCCTCCACCAAGTGAAAGTGTAGGCTTCTATGTCCAATTGGATGACTTTCAATACCAATTCGTTGAAATGTATAAAGCGATAAAGGCCCTCAAAGGAAAAGATTTGTTTGGACAGAACGTCAGTGAACTCTGCTTAGTTCTTAACGTAAAAGTGCCAGCGAAGTTTAAGGTGCCATAATTTGAGAGGTACAAGGGAAACTCTTGCCCCCATAACCACCTGGTAATGTATATCATAAGGATGTCCACTCATATTGATGAATAACATTTGCTTATTCATTTCTTCTAGGATAGTTTAACTGGTGCTTCTTTGAAATGGTATATGTGATTGGACAATAGCAACATCCGCACATTCAATGATTTGGGTAAAGATTTTATCAAACAGTATAAGTACAACATATTTATGGCACCTGACTGTGACTAGCTGAGAGCAATGACTCAGAAAGATGAAGAGTCATTTAAAGAATATGCACATAGATGGCGTGAAATAGCCACCCAGGTGATCCCTCCAATAGAATAGAAAGAAATGACAAAGATCTTATTGAAAACTCTCAATTCCTTCTACTATGAGAAGATGGTTGCAAGTGCTCCCACTGATTTTGCTGAAATGGTAAGCATGGGAGTCCGTTTAGAGGAAATTGTCCGTGAATTCCTCTTATCTAAAGATGGGGACTCATCAAACGGTGCTAAGAAGTATGGTGATAGTTCTTCCAAAGAGAAAGAGCAAGACTCATACGCTATACTTTGTTGTAGGAAAGGGAGATCTTATAATAGGAATCAACATGTTGCTTATGTGATTCCAGTCATCAATGTGTCTCTGACTGCTTTTGCATATCAGAGGGCACCTCAACAAGGTAATCAAGGGAAAGGTAATCATATGAAAATGAGTTTTGATCTAATTCCAATGACAAACGCAGAATGGTATCCTTCTTTGTTAAAGAAGAATCTGGTTCAAACTCGAGTTCGAACAGTTGTTCCTGAAAAACTTCCAAGAGGATATAAGGCTGACGCTTCCTGTGCCTTTCATCAGGATGCTCTTGGGCACGATTTGGAAGACTGCTTTGCTTTGAAGGTTGAATTTCAGAGGTTGGTCTAAAGCAGTATCTTTTCATTTAAGGGCATTGGCCCTAATGTTCAAAACAATCCGTTAACAAAGCATGAATGAATCTCTATTATTGGTAGTTCTAAAGTTTGGGAAATGTTTCCTTCAGTGCAAGTCCAGATAAGAAAGTCTTCTTAGTTTATTATCATTTTTACTGCCTTCTCATTTGTATTTTTTCTTGTTTATCAATGCATTATTTGCATGTAAGAATTTGTTTGCATTTGAATGATTATCTTAATACAATGAATATGTTTGTCTTGAAGAAACCCATTCGTTTCACTCGTATTTGTTTCAATTTTAAATTTTCTTTTTGCATTATGATACCAACTTGTTACTCATTATCTTACCTAGGCAGAGATTAGAAGGAAGGATGATGACTTTAAAACACAAAATTTATGGTTTTATGCTTTTGGATAAAACCATGTTTATGATGTACATGCATTCTTTTAAATCCCCAAACACCGGAGATATAAGGGAGTGAAACCCTCATTAAACCCTTTGAGCCTTGAAGTAGGAATTTATTCTTTATTCAGAAAAACCCTCAATTTTTAACCCGGGAAAGGGTAGAGTTTTCAACTAATTTGATTGAGTATTCAAATCTCAGTGTGCGTCCAAGGATACAACAATGGTTATCCATCAAAAGGTTGAGGAAAGTCAAAACTGCAATGATCAATCATCGCCTATCATTAGTGTGCATAAAAATAAAATGATATCTCAATGTGTATCTCTCGCACATTAGGAGATCAACAGATGATGATACCACAACGGTTATCCCTCATCCCCCAAGGACTCAGGCAGTCACAATTCTTCCAATAAGTCACATACGACTCGAATTCACACGACGTGTTCAAAAGGAAAGAAAAAGTGAAATGAATAAAAAAAGATGAAAAAAGAAAGAGACAGAAAGCCCCGATAATTCGGAACTTGAAAAACAAGTCGCTTAGGCAAAAGTCAGGGCATCCCTCTGAACTATCAATTCAAAAGAATTAGTTCAGGCAAAAGTTAGGGAAAACAAAAATTCGCAAAGAAAGGATTACGAAGAAACGTCCTTAGCAAAGAACAAATTTGCGTGATGACAAATACAAACACTAGAAGGGTGACTGCTACTCTGAAAGCCTTATCACTTCTTTAACAATCATGAAATCTTTTTCTGAGAAATGAACACTAGTATCAAATTAACTGAGTATGGGACTGAAGAATATCATGAAGCGGGTGGGAACCAAATATTTTGAGCCTTACAATCTTTCTTCTAAAAAACCGTGAACCAGGCCACGTTACAAACTTCAAAAGTCCTAATTGAAACATGGTTTATTTCAAAAGCATACTCCAAGGAGATAAAGTTCTTGACTCCTATAAGTTTTGCTAAAATATTTGTGTATGTATCATATGCTTTTGTTATCTTTCGTACAAAATAAATAATGCGCTAATTCGCAAGCTATGCGACATCTTTTCCAAAAACAATCTTCAAGACTTACATAACTATTTCATTAGAATTTTCATTTTTAGAATAAACATTTACTGCTTGTAAAACAATTGCTTAATGTCAAGGAAGCTTACATATAAGCACCAATGATTATTTTAATCTTTTAAGGTCTAAAACTATGTTAAGTAATTGGCGAATCATGTTTAAGAATGATCACAACCAAGGTCATGTCACCTGAAGACCTTCAGCATGGACAAATTGTTTCCTTCATAGTTAGTTTAACCTCATGGGGAAAATTTGAAGACTTTGTCTTGCTAAGTACAATCAATATGGGGCAGTCACGTCGAGATCCAAAGAAAATCTCCAAGAGTTTAAAGACACTAGAGCATTTTGGATGTTAGGTCTTTTATAAAATCCTATTGAGATGATTTCTTCTTGTAAGCCATGTAACTTGAGGCATTTAAGAAGTGAAGTTATTCAAAAGAATTGTCGTGCATCATGCAGTTTATCAGCAGTAAACTTAGTTTCATCCAAAAATAGTTCCGGGGGAAATCCAGATTTGTCAAGATATGTGACATGCTTTGCACACATTATTAGATGGTGGTGTTCCCCAGTATTTCCATCTAAGCAATATTTTTTTCCATCTGAA
The DNA here is from genome assembly GCA_948472305.1 of Vicia faba. Taxonomy (NCBI): domain Eukaryota; kingdom Viridiplantae; phylum Streptophyta; class Magnoliopsida; order Fabales; family Fabaceae; genus Vicia; species Vicia faba. The sequence goes on along the minus strand of OX451739.1, from coordinate 1,448,402,083 downwards.
GTGTTGTTATCCTTTCAATGGACTATTGATTGGATTTTGAGTATCTTCTTCACAGGAGAGATTAGAGCCTTATAGCATAAATTTGCTTTGCCGATGGCTTTTTTTCTGTCTCCAGTAATATTCCCATCTTGTTGAGATTAGTCGAGTATCTGTTTATAGTCTGATGTCTTTTCATCTCCAGTTTATCTATTTTATCTGTTTTGTTAGCATATACATGACATTCATTCATTCATTCATTCACACTTACATCATTCATGCATATTCACATGTCTCGATTTTTTTGGTCCATCTACTTCGATTGTGTTTATCCCCAAGCAGCGTATTTCCTCTTTCCAATAGAGTGATAACCTAAGCACAAAGTGTACATCCTCTCTAATTCCCCACTGAGTTTATTCCTCGTGGAAAAGTTTTGTTTTAGCTTTCCCTTTCATCTCAGGATAGGATACGTCCCAGTTGAGTTTATTCCTCATTTGGTAGAGTCTTGTTCGGTTGTTTCTCTCCATTTTGTTCTTGGATTGAAGTTCGTCTCCTATAGATGTTACCCTGTGGATTTCTCTAGGCTATAAAACCTAGATTGAGAGTACATTTATTTTGCACCTTTATATACTTTTGTCTCCTCGGGAAGATTCAATTCATGGTCCACCATTCAAGATGAACTTTGTTCCCCAATAGTGTTGTTGCAACACTCTTTTGGAATCTCAACATAATGATAAGTGGAAGACTCTTTATTTGAGCAGCTTGATTATTTATGAATTTCCTCTTTTATGTAAAATGTCGGTATCTTCATGAGCAGTTTGTCTATCCCCGATGAAGTTATTGGTTCTCTTTCCCAACAATGTCTTTATAACACTATATTGAAATATTTTTCCTGGCAGCAAGTGGCGTCCTCTTTATTTGAGCAACTTGTGTATATCCACCATACTTTTACCTTTCGACAAATGGTGTCTCCTTTGAGAAGTTTTTCCATCTCCAACATATCAACTCTGATTTTTTATCAAACGATATCTCTTCGAAAAAGTCAAGCAGAGAAGTTTGTATATTATCCTTATCAGGTGGAAGACTTGATTAAGAATAAACGGAGACTAGTTTGTGGCTTGTGACCAGGTTCTTGGGGAAGTTTACCTAGCAAATGGCATCTCTTCGGAAAAGTCTTGCAGGGAAGTTTGTATATTATCCTTATCAGGTGGAAGACTTGATTAAGAAGAAACTGAGACCAGTTCGTTGCTTATAACCAGGTTCTTAGGGAGGTTTACTCAGCAAACGACATCTCTTTGTAAAAGTCCCATGGAGAAGTTTGTATATTATCCTTATCAGGTGGAAGACTTGATTAAGAAGAAACAAAGACCAGTTTGTGGCTTGTGACTAGGTTTTTGGGGAGGTTTACTTAGCAAACGAAATCTCTTTGGAAAAGTCCCATGGGGAAGTTTGTATATTATCCTTATCAGGTGGAAGACTTGATTAAGAAGAAACTGAGACCAGATCGTGGCTTGTGACCAGGTTCTTGGAGAGGTTTACTCAGCAAACGACATCTCTTCGAAAAAGTCTCGTGGAGAAGTTTGTATTTTATCCTTATCAGGTGGAAGACTTGATTAAGAAGAAATTGAGACCAGTTCGTGGCTTATGATTGGGTTCATTGGGAGATTTACTCAGCAAATGGCATCTCTTTGAAAAAGTCCTATGGAGAAGTTTGTATATTATCCTTATCAGGTGGAAGGCTTGATTAAGAAGAAACCGAGACCAATTTGTGGCTTATGACCAGGTTCTTGGGGAGGTTTACTCAGCAAATGGCATCTCTTCAGAAAAGTCATATGGGGAAGTTTGTATGTTATCCTTATCAGGTGGAAGACTTGATTAAGAAGAAACTGGGACCAGTTCGTGGCTTATGACCAGGTTCTTAGGGAAGTTTACCTAGCAAATGGCATCTCTTCGGAAAAGTCTTGCGGGGAAGTTTGTATATTATCCTTATCAGGTGGAAGACTTAATTAAGAAGAAACTGAGACCAGTTCGTTTCTTATAACCAGGTTCTTAGGGAGGTTTACTCAGCAAACGACATATCTTTGTAAAATTCCCGTGGAGAAGTTTGTATATTATCCTTATCAGGTGGAAGACTTAATTAAGAAGAAACAAAGACCAGTTCGTGGCTTGTGACCAGGTTTTTGGGGAGGTTTACTTAGTAAACGGAATCTCATCGGAAAAGTCCCATGGGGAAGTTTGTATATTATCCTTATCAGGTGGAAGACTTGATTAATAAGAAATTGAGACCAGCTCGTGGCTTGTGACCAGGTTCTTGGGGAGGTTTACTCAGAAAACGACATCTCTTCGAAAAAGTCTCGTGGAGAAGTTTGTATTTTATCCTTATCAGGTGGAAGACTTGATTAAGAAGAAATTGAGACCAGTTCGTGGCTTATGATCGGTTTCTTTGGGAGATTTACTCAGCAAATGGCATCTCTTTGAAAAAGTCCCGTGGAGAAGTTTGTATATTATCCTTATCAGGTGGAAGGCTTGATTAAGAAGAAACTGATACCAATTTGTGGCTTATGACCAGGTTCTTGGGGAGGTTTACTCAGCAAATGGCATCTCTTCAGAAAAGTCATATGGGGAAGTTTGTATATTATCCTTATCAGGTGGAAGACTTGATTAAGAAGAAACTAGGACCAGTTCGTGGCTTATCACTAGGTTCTTGGGGAGGTTTACTCAGCAAATGACGTCTCTTCGAAAAAGTCTCGTGGGGAAGTTTTTATATTATCCTTATCAGGTGGAAGACTTGATTAAGAAGAAAATGAGACCAGTTCGTGGCTTGTGACCAAGTTCTCAGGGAGGTTTACTCAGCAAACAACAACTCTTCAGAAAAGTTCCATGAAGAAGTTTGTATATTATCCTTATCAGGTGGAAGACTTGATTAAGAAAAAACTGCGACCAGTTCGTGGCTTGTGACCATGTTTTTGGGGAGGTTTATTTTCAGAAAACTAAGACCAGTTTGTGGCTTGTGACTAGGTTCTTAGGGAGGTTTATTTAGAAAATGGTATCTCTTTTGCTAAGTACGACAGTGTCTCCTTCCCTAAGCTGCGCTTAAGGTCATATGTCAGGATGATTCAAACCCACACTATTGACAGGAATTTGTGGGTACATTTCTTCCAGGAGAGTTCGTCAGGGACTCAGCTGGAATGGTTCTATCAACTGGAGAGAACCAACGTTCGCAATTGGGAAAATTTGGCTGCTGCTTTCTACAAGCAGTATCAATATAATGCTGACCTCTCCCCGACCCGTACACAGTTGCAAAGTATGTTAATGGGTTTGGCGAGGGTTTTAAAGATTATGCTCAAAGTGGAGAGAACTTGGGGGGAAGAGTCCAACCTCCGTTGACTGATAGGGAGCTGGTAGACATGTTCTTGGGCACGTTGTATGGTCTGTTCTTTAACCATCTGATTGGGAGTTCGTCTGTTGGGTTCACTGAACTGATACTGACTGGTGAACAGATAGAGACTGGCATCAAAAGTAGTAAAATACAAAGGGATGCATCCTCCAGTACTGCAAAGAAACCATTCACAGGAAAGAAGGAGGTTAACACCGCTTATGGCCAAAGAAATCATAACAAAACTGAGCATCGTTTGACGGTAGGGGTTGTTATGATTTCCAATCCTGCCTCAAACCAGCAATGAAATAATCAGCGCATACCAGATGCCCCTAGAAGATAGTTTACTCGAATCAACATGATCCTATCCCAGGTTTTGCCACACCTGCTGAAGTCCAATTTGGTAACTCTGAAGGAGGCCCTGAAGAATCCTAATATTGCCTCTCCCCGATACAAACCAAATGCTCGACGTGCCTACTATTCTGAGACTCCGGGACATGATACAAATGATCTTTGGGCTTTAAATAATAAGGTGCAAGATCTCATTGAGGCGAAGGAGATTGAGCTTGACCTTCGCGAGACACCTAACATAATAATTGCACCAATGCCCAAACATGGCCAAGGTGTCAATGTTATTGATGATGACCGTTTTGTTTCTTCCGTGGATGAATTAACTACTCCTCTTTTGACTGTCAAAGAAAATCTATTGCAAGCCAGTTTATTTCTGGGTTGTGGTGAAGGTTGTCACTTATGCATGTCTCTACCAGATGGGTGTTTATTATTGAAGATGGGCGTCCAACACCTGATGGTTAACAAAGAAATCTTGTTCGAGAAAATTCCACTTTCCAGAAATTCATGTGAAGATGTTTCGATAATCAACATTTCCGACAATCCTCCCAGGGTCTCCACCAAAAGACCCGTCAGGATTACATTTGTTCCAAAGTTTTCTCCCCTGATCATCACCATGCTCGGGCCAATACCATATTCCTCGGATAAAGTTGTTCCCTGGAATTATGAGGCTGACGTCTATTACCATGGCGTCAAGCAAGACCTGTTGGCTATCAAAGAAAAAGTTGCTGAAGGTATTGATCCTGACATCGACAATATTGTTGGGACCAGTGTAGCGGTAGAAATGTTCAAGACTAAGCCATTGGATTGACTAGCCTTTATACAAATCAAAATAAGAATCGCCACCGCGCTTTATTGTTTCCAAAGGAATGGGAAAAGAGCGAATAACCCAAAAAAGGGGGAAAGATTAAAGGTAAGGGGGTTGGTTATGCAAAGGGAAGGTATTAGCACCCTAAACATCTACGATACTATGCAGGAACCTCTTTGTAAAATCTGTATATTTTGGCTATGAAAATGTGTTGTATAGGAATAGATGGTGGAGGTAAGAAAAGAAGTATTTTTTATGATTTTTGCACCCGCCGCAGTTGCGAACCTTCAGTGCCTACGTACCACCTTTCGTGTAATAGGGGATCAGGGTACACGTAGTTCCTCTTTTAAAAATTTGAAACACAAGTGTGTTGGTTAATTTTATGAGATAAAACATCATCGTCATTGTCCGTGTGGAAAAACATACTTACTACCCACAATCATGAGAAAGGGGAATTTACATCATCTCAAAGTGGAGGATATGGCTTGGATTTTAAAATCAACAATACCTCACTCAACACCCAAGTGGAAAATATCTCACTTCACTACATATTGTAGAAGTATAGTTGTTTGTATCACTACAAGGATTGACAAGAGCCTAATCTTTTAAGGAAAGTTTAAAGGTAAAAGCCAAAGTTGCAAAATGGTTTGAAATGAGATTGATTGATTTTTAGTCTTCTCACAAAAAAGTGTCAAAGTATTATTAAATTGATTGAAGTTTATTTATGAAAATGATTTTTGAAAATGCATGGACCTAAGTCCAAGTTTATTATGAAAGTGTTTAAGTTTCAAAACAAGAAGGGTTCTCAAAAGGAGGGAGAAGATTTTTGAAATTAAAGAATATGGGAGGAGAAGAAGAGGCTATCCTAAAGCATAAGGTAAAAGTTAAGGATAAGGACCATCTAACCAACAAGAAGCCAAAACTTGACATTATGAGCCAAGATAGAATTCCCATTCTTTGGAGTGAAACCAAGCAAGCAAAGATACTATACCTTTTCATGTGTATTAAGTCTTCACAAAAATTGGGTAGAGTAACGGCTGTATACGGTTGAATTCCAAATTACAGACAAAGGATCTAATCACAAAACCTGCACACACAAAAAAAAAGCAACCTAATGTCCTGAGGTAAACCTCAAGAGCTCCAGAAAAAGTAATCAGATAAGATCACAAGGTCTCCAAGATAGGGCAAGGTTTCTAATCCTAAGTCCAAGAAAAAGTCCCATGCTCTATAATGCCAAGGATAGTAACTAAATAGTCCAAGTACCATTAAGAGTTTTTTAGGGTTTAAGTTGGTTTATTAAGTATCTTAGGAAAAAGAAAAAGAAAAGCTAAAGTGAGCAAAGTAGAAATGACAAGAAAATAAATGCTCAAATGAGCAAAGATGAAAATGGCATGAAGTGTAAATACTAAAAGTAAATAGTGTATAAAGCATAAAAGAATAAAAGCATAAAATAAAACAAGTCAATAATTAGTGGTTAGTTGGATGACCATCTTGAAACTTGCATTTGGAACTCATTAGAGGATTGGTAGAACAAAAGCCTCCACACAACAAGTTGCATTTGATTTTTGTCAAGTATATCATCCATTTGGAATTCTCACAAGTACCATTTAATGATCAACGATGTTTAAGAGATCCGCATTGACCAAAGGTGTTGTAGATCCATTAGAGGATTGGTAGAACCAAAGCCTCCACACAATGAATCTCAAGGCTATTGGATCAAAGAGATCAAATTAACATACTTGGGCTTGCAATCATAAGTTTGGACCACGAATGATCATTTATTCGAATCGGGACAAAATTTAGCACTATGTTAAGCAATCATAAGTGGACTTATATAGAAGTCGCACCTATTTTGAGGCCGGTCAATAGCAATCTATGCACCATTTGTTTTGAGACATGATATAGAGATCATGCTCCAACAACATTTAGTGCAAGGAGAAGCGGATGAGATGAAGAGGAATTAGGGTAAAAAAGAAAACCACATTTGAATTAATATTTAATCAAACTATTATTAAAATCATTCATCCATTTTTATGGAGTTAAACTCAACACCATGGATCCAATGATGTTAATAAAGTCATGACTAAAAAATCAACCCAAGACAGCCAGAAAATATTCACAAAATGATATAATATTTAATATATATATATATATATATATATATATATATATATATATATATATATATATATATATATATATATATATATATATATATATATATATATATATATATATATATATATATTAAAGGATGGAAAATGTTAAAATAAACTAGAAAATAATGAGGAAAATATCAATTATATTCAAACTAATCAAGAAATGAAAAATAAGGCCATAGAAAAATCAGAAAAAGGTCCAAATATTTTTATAAATTTTTTAGTAATTTTTAAAAGTCAGAAACTATTTTTTAACCATTTAAAATTGCTGAAATAAACATAAAATAGATCAAAAATAGTAAACCTCAACATAAAATTCCATAAAATTTCCAGAAAGTCAAAAATATGCAAAATAATATTTATGATTTTTTTCAGAATTAAAAAATGTTAGAAAGTATTTTTTAAGTAATTAAAAAAAAGCAAATAATACAAAAAATATAAAAAATACCAAATATTAAAATAAAAATGTAAAAAAAATCATGAGATCATAAATAATTCAAAGTATTTTTTGTGAATTTTTCATAATTTTTGGATAAAAAATAAAAGAGTTATGAATTTTTGAAAATTTAATCAAATAAAATATAAAATCAGAAAATAAAATAAAATAAAAAAGATGTGGACCATCAGATCAAAGTCAAAACGCGTTAGTAAGCTAATCCAATGGACCAGACGCGCTGTGCTTGATATGGACCTTAGTGAAACACACATGTAATCAGAAAAAGGGCAACCAATGAAATTAAAACGCTTGACACACTATCATTGGCTGAGACGAGACATGTCATCATCTTCAACCTCCAGACACCCTGCAATGGGGAGTTTGTGAGATCCTTCAAATGGAAAAAATAGGATCCCTGGCTAGCATCATTGAACTCGTCTCTTCAAGACGATTCTAACACAACCATCGCGCCAAATTTATGTAAAGTATGGAGAGAGATATGAATCAAAACACAAAAATAGTGAGCACCTTCAATTTGAGATTTCTCTCTCAATTCTTAATGGATTTAAAAATTGTAAGCATCATTAGAATCAGACAAAGGAGTAGAACAGATTAGTGCTTGATTTGGATCCAATTGGTGGAGAATTCTACCTTTTCGAAGTTCAAGTAAGAAGCTCTGAAACTGGACTTCTGTAGCTTGGATTATGGGTCGTTTTGATTGGTTTAAGTGCTGGAGAGTTTTTATGAAGTTCAAGGATGATGAATACGTAAAGAATTTTGGAAAAGGAAGCTTAAATTTCAAAAACTGAATTCAACAAAAGTGGGTTTGTGTGAAGTTTTAGCAGGGTGTTCTTGGCTCTCTAAGCTTGGGAAATTGAATGGGGGATGACCCTCTATTTATAGGGAAGTGAATGGGAACGAAAAATTGAAGAAACAAGGAAGTTTGGAGGGAAATTGAGTAAGGGTCGAGCACGAGTGAAGTGTGACTTCATTTCCATCAAAACTCAGCCAAACCTTGCGTTTTGGGGTGCTAATCACTTCTGGAAAGTTTGACAATTAAGTTTAAATCAAAAACACGCACAAATCTTGTGTTTAGAAGTCACATTATGGATTTCAAAATTCTGACTTTGTGCAAAATTCAGTTTCAAACTACCAAATTCAAATCTATGGCATTTCCATATCAAGGGGCCTTAGGGCATAATTCTTGATGCTTTGGAAAGATGGGGTTACAAGCTTTGAAATGGAAAAAGAATTGAATCAAATGGATGCTTGAGCTGAAAGTTACATGGAGTCAAAGTTGAAGAAAAAGAGTTGACTTTCCATACTTAGAAAATTTTCAAACTCTTCTTTAAAAATGACCTATAATCTCTTGCATCCAAACATGGCCTTCCACTTAGAATTTGCTCTTGACCAAAAAAGATGGAATGAAGTAGACCTCTTGAATGACACTCTGCAATTTGAACCACTCAAAATATTCAAGAATTGAGCAAGTTATGACTTGTTGAAGTTGGCCAAAAATCATGAAATGACCTATAATCGTTTGCATTCTTAAGGCAACTTCCATCAATTTTTTCACTTTGCACATAAAAGAAGGCATGAAGTATACATCCTTAGGATCATCATGAAAAAGGAATGGGCTCAAGTTGATAAAAATTGACCAAGTTATGATCATTTGAAATCACATTATGAAAAATTGGGGATTCATCTGGATGACTTGTAATCTTTCCTCTTCACCAAGTTTCTTCCACATGAAAAATTCTTGAAACTTTTGAAGTTATTTGTTGGTATCTCTTTGAAGAGAAGAATGATTTTGGAATCACTCAAAAATACCAAAATATGAGCAAGATATGCCCCTATGAAGTCCAAAACCCTAGCTTCTAGATCAAGTGAATGCTTGGTGGAACTTTGTCAAGTTTGAACAAACTTTTTGTGCCAATATTCTTCCTTTGTGAATAGGATTTGTTGAGGATGATGAGGAGGACTCATGGCCACCAGAACTACTTCCATACCATCATCAAAACAACTTCAATGGTGAGGTTTGGATCTCTCAGGCTTTTGACTAGGGCATGGAAATAAACTCATGAACCCATGATGCAACTTGCTAAACCCATTGCCTTCACCTACATTATTAACAGGTGAGACAAACCAATATTGTATTTGTTAATTTAGAGAGAAAATCAAAGCAAAATATCCATGATCACCAAAGAAAACAAGTCAAGGTGCTTGGTGACTCCTCAAAGAGAAAGGTTAAAGATAGGGAGAGGAACCAAAAGCCCTAATGTGATTTTGTGGTGATTGAAACAATACGGTATGATGAAGGGATCTTAGGGGCAAAAATTGGGGTACAACAACCAGTAAAATAATGAGAAGTGGAATATTTTTCTCCCGCGAGATCTCTCCAAAGACCATTGCTACTCCTGTGATCATCCCTATTGTTACTCCTGCTAATACTCCTATTAATACTCCAGTGATTATTCCTGTTGCTGCTCCATTCAGTATTCCCATTGCTGCTCCTACTGTTAGTCCTACTATTATCCCCACTACTGAGTCGGCCGAGACTCGGGGTAAAGAGATATTGGTTGAGCCTGTCCGGACGAAGGCGCATCCAGAAGTTATTCTCGAGGCTTCTAAAAAGGAAATGGAAGAGATTTTAAAGATAATCAAGAATAGCGATTATAATGTCATGGAGAAATTAGGGCAGACTCCCTAGAAAATCTCAATGTTGGCCTTACTACTGTGCTCTGAAGTCCATGCCAAGACTTTAGTAATATTCTTGAAGTCTGCCCACGTGCCTCAAGAGACCTCCGCTGATCAATTTGAGAATTGTGTGGCTAGTTTGACAGCTGACAATAGCCTAGGGTTCTATGATGCAGATTTAACTCCCAAGGGAAGGAAACACCATGATGCCCTGCATGTGTCCATTGAGTGCAGGGGAACTAGATTAGCCCATGTTCTAGTGGATACGGGTTTATTGTTGTATGTCTTACCCAAGAATGCTCTAGACAGGTTAGATTGTGAAGGACTCACGCTAAAACCCAGTAACATTGTGGTGAGGGCCTTTGACGGTTCTAAAGAATGGTGCATGGGGAGGTGGACATCCCTACAAAGTGGTTACTCAGACTTTTAATTCCACTTTCTATATGATGAAGCTCCGCCCATATTACTCTTGTTTACTGGGTCGACCTTGGATTCATGGGACTGGTGTTGTTACTTCCACCCTACATCAGAAGCTGAAGTACCCAGTCAATGGGAAAACTATTACAGTCCATGGGGAATAGAAGTACATGGTGAGCCACCTAAACTCTTTCAGGTACGTTGAAATGGACGGCGGGTTCATTGAGACCCCCTGTCAAAACTTTGAGGAGTTTCCATAGACCGTTGCGGCAACCAAGACCACTGCCAGTGTTCCAAAGGCTACTAGACCTCCGCTGAAGATGGCTTCTTTGAATGATGCCAAGGCAGTAGTCGAAGAAGGTGGGTGTATAATTTAGGGCCAACTTCCGGATATTCCCTACAAATATGACAAATTTGGTTTGGGTTTTACTTCAGAAGCCCAGAGAGCTGTTCGTCGTGCTCGCACCGAGGGACCACCTTTACGGATCAACAACCATGGAGTCAATGACTTGAAAGACGATGATAGTGACTATAACCGGGACAAGTGGATATTCCCAACCATCAATAGTGGACTCAGCAATTGGGAGGCTAAAGACTTTGTGCCTATTACTTTTATTCAAGAGTAATTTGTCTTTTTTGTTTTTAAGGAAATGAAATATTTGAACAATTGAAACATTAAAGCCTTGTGTCTTACGCGAGTCACAATGGTCTATTTGTGAGGGTCATTACTTCATTTTCATTAGTCATCAATAAAACATTGGACGTTTTGCTACAAATTTTTACGCTCTTTGTTTTTCTTTTCTGTTTTCTTACTCTATCAAAAATATAAAGCTATGCTCTTACACACACCCACATATCAAACTACAGATCCACATCCACTCTGGATCTCATTGATAACGGTCCTACTATTGCTCATTATGACTTTGAAAATATGATCTATCAATCCGAGGACGAAAGTGAGGAAGATTTTGAAGTACCAGGGGAACTTGCCAGACTGTTACAACAGGAAGAAAGGGCAATCCAGCCTCATGAAGAGCCGTTTGAGACAATTAACTTGGGTACTGAATAGGACAAAAAAGAAGTCAAGATAGGTGCCAATTTGGAGCATAGTGTCAAAAAGCGGTTAATACAGATGTTACATGACTATGTTGAGGTTTTTTCCTGGTTGTACGAAGACATGCCGGGACTTGACACCAATATTGTGGTTCATTGCCTACCGACGAAAGAGGATTTCCATCCGGAGAAACAGAAGGTTCGTCGTATGCGGCCAGAGATATCAGAAAAGATCAAGGCTGAAGTCATGGAACAGTTCAACGCTGGTTTTCTAGCCGTTACCTCTTATCCATAATGGGTTACCAATGTCATACCAGTACCTAAGAAGGACAGTAAGGTACGTATGTGTGTGAATTACAGAGACCTGAACAGGGAAATCCCCAAGGATGACTTTCCGCTTCCACATATTGATGTTCTAGTTGACAACATTGCACAACATAAGGTATTCTCTTTCATGGATGGTTTCTCCGGGTATAATCAGATCAAGATGGCACCTGAAGACATGGAGAAGATGACCTTTGTCACACAGTGGGGCACTTTCTGTTACAAAGTTATGCCACTTGGGCTAAAAAACGTCGGGGTAACCTGTCAGCGTGCCATGGTAGATTTGTTTCACGATATGATCCATCTTGAGATAGAGGTCTACGTTGATGACATGATATCTAGGTCTCAGACTGAAGAGGAGCACCTTGATAACCTACAAAAACAGTTTGAAAGGATGAAGAAATACAAACTGAGGCTGAATCCGAATAAGTGCACCTTTGGAGTAAGATCTGGTAAGCTCTTGGGTTTCGTCGTCAACGGAAAAGGCATTGAAGTGGACCCTACAAAGGTTAAAGCTATACAAGAAATTCCAACTCCTTGCACTGAGAAGGAGGTCAGGGGACTCTTGGGACGTTTAAACTATATTTCCATATTCATTTCACATCTGACTGCTACTTGTGAGCCAATCTTCAAATTACCAAAGAAAGATCAAGCAGTAAAGTGGAATGATGACTGCCAGAACGCCTTTGACAAAATCAAGGAATATCTTTAAGAGCCTCTAATTTTAATGCCTCCAGTCGAAGGAAGACCTCGGATCATGTACTTAACCGTATTAGAGAACTCAATGGGGTGTGTGATGGGGCAGAATGACGAGTCTGGTCGAAAAGAGCATGCAATATACTACCTTAGCAAAATGTTTACTGACTGTGAAACAAGATACTCACTGCTCGAGAATACTTGTTGCACTTTGGCATGGGTTGCTCGCCGACTGAGACAGTATATGTTGACTCACACTACCTTGTTGATATCTAAAATGGATCCTATCAAGTACATCTTTGAGAAGCCCGCTCTCTCCGGGGGAATAGTGAGATGGAAAATGATCCTGACCAAATACGACATTCAATACATAACCCATAAAGAAATTAAGGGAAGTGTACTAGCTGGTCATTTAGCTTATCAGGCTATGGACGACTACCAATCCATGAATTTTGAGTTCCCGGACGAGAATATCATGTTAGTGACTGATTGTGAAGAACCTGGACCGGATGAAGGACCTGAAAAAGGATCCTAGTGGACTATGTTTTTTGGCGGAGCTTCCAATGCTCTTGGAAATGGCATCAGAGATGTGATCATATCTCCTGAAGGCTGTCATACTCCTTTCACTGCCAGATTATATTTCAATTTCACGAACATAATGGCTGAGTATGAAGCATGTATCATGGTTCTCAAAGCTGCTATCGACTTGAGGATCAAATTCTTGAGTGTATTTGGAGACTCGACTTTAGTAATTAGCCAGATCAAAGGAGAATGTGACACGAAGCATCTTAATCTTATCCCTTACAAAGAGCATGTGTTGACATTGATTCCTCATTTTGAAGAAATTACCTTTGAGAATTTTCCAAGAGAGGAAAATCAACTAGCGTACACACTAGCTACTATGTCATCCATGTTCAAGGTTAAGGTGGGATAATGAGGCTCCTCAGATCACTATTGAAAGGATGGATGAACCAGCATATTGTCACAAGATTGATACTGAAGAAGTAGTGGACAAGCCTTGGTTCCATGAAGTCAAAAGACATCTCAAAGCCCAAGAGTATCCTGAAGGAGCTTTAGTCAATGATAAGAAGTTCCTAAGAAGGTTCTCTGCCAAATTCTTTCTCAGTAACGGGATCTCTACAAGCGCAATCATGATTATACCTTGCTTCGGTGCATAGACAAGAGTGAGGAAGAACATATTATGGTTGATTTACATGAAAGTACCTTTGGCACTCATTCTAGCGGCACACGATGGCTAAAAAGATCCTACGCACAGGACACTACTGGTCCACTATTGAAGCAGACTGTTATCAGCATTCACAGACTTGTCATAAATGCCATATCTATGTTGATAAGGTGCACGTGCCTCCGGTTCCTATGAACTTCTTGACTTCTCCTTGGGCATTCACAATGTGGGGCATCAATATGATTAGGGAAATGATACCTACAGCCTCTAATGGGCACCGCTTCATCCTGGTTTCCATTGATTACTTCACAAAGTGGGTCGAAGCAGCTTCATTTGCTTATGTTACCAAGAACGTTGTGGCCCATTTCATCAAACATAACCTTATTTGTCAGTACGGTATTCCATAAAGAATCATCACGGATAGTGGTACCAATTTCAATAACACTATGATCACCGAGCTTTACACGTAATTCAAAATCCAGCATCATAACTCTTCTCCTTACCAGCCGAAGATGAATGGCGTTGTTGAAGCTACTAACAAAAACATTAAGAAAATCATACAGAAGATGACAGTGACATACAAATACTGACATGAGATGTTACCATTTTCTCTTCATGGTTATCTTACCACGATGCACACATCAACAAGGGTAACTCCTTCCTCTCTGGTATACGGGATGGAAGTGGTCCTACCCATTGAAGTCCAGATCCCTTCCTTGAGGATCATGAAGGATGTAGGTTTGAAAGAAGACGAATGGGTTTAGACTCTACTTGAACAATTAAACCTGGTTGACGAGAAGAGGCTCGCGGTTTTCCGCCCTGGTCAGATGTACCAAAAATGTATGATTAAAGCTTTTAACAAGAAGGTCAGACATCAAGTATATCGTGCCGGTGATCTGGTAATCAAGCGCATTATATTGCCACAAGGTGATCCCTAGGGCAAATGGACTCCCACATACGAAGGGCCATTTATGATCAAGAACATATTTTCTGGTGGGCCATGATCTTAACCACTATGGACGGTGACGACCTTCCACACCCGGTAAACACGGACATAGTTAAAAGATAATACGTATAAACAAAGACCCTCTAGGTTGACTGGCCTAGGAAAAATTAGGGCATCCCGGCGAACCAAAAGGGTTCGGGAAAAAATTAGGGATATACATAAAAAAAAATTTGTACAGCCGGCAAGTCAAAAACCTAAAAAGGCGGCTTGGGCAAAAAAGGGTGTCCCGATGGACTGAAAACCTGAAAGGGTGGTCCAGGCAAAAGATAGAGATTTAAAGCGTATAACTATGTCTCATTGGATCACTTTACAGCCAATCTTCAGTATCAACTATCGAGCTCAAGTGGTACTAATCAATCCAGTCAGCTTCGGACAAGCAGCGAAAGAGACGAGACGCTCAAAGACATAAAGGCAATAGCAGAATGGGAACCCAATGGGATTATTTTACATAGTTGTTTTCTTTGTATACTATTTTTTTATAGTTTCCATTCTTACGACAGAATTCTCTTACTAGGATGTCCGTCTCCTTGTACAAAAATGCTTATTCAAATTAACACAAAGTTATCTCTTGGAAAGTGCAAAACTTCTGTTTTTATTTTTCTATTTTTGTGTAAAACGTCAAGTGATTATTTTTGAACATATGAATTTGAATGTGATTACTGCTTACAAATATACACATAAAATAAACAGAAAGACAGTTACTAATGACTTTAAGAGATGGGACAATATCTAAGGGCCATCCACAAAATCCCCGCAAATGTTTTCCCCAGCAGATACTTTCTCCAACAAGTACAGAGGCAAAGACATCCTGCTACAAGGTAACTGCCGTATTCTCAGCATACAGCCTAATGGTGTCAGTTTCTCATATCCCCGACAAAAGATCCCCTAGTGAAGTTGCTAAGCTTCTTAGGATTCCCCAACAGGAATTCAACAAAATCCCCAAACAGTTCACAGAGTTCACCTTCCCCAACAAAGTTTATTTCTCTGACAACGGAAGTTCATCTCCCAACGTTTAAAATTCAACAAATCTGAAGACCTACATTCTTCACGCCCAGCAACAATCAGGGATTTTTTTCCCAGTTCAATAACACTGCAATAGAACAGTTGACATGTTCATACATTGCACTCATACATCATTTCTACAAACATCATAGCATATATCACAATCTCATTTATTTTGAGAGCATTATGCAATTTATACATCATGACATTGCATGAAACTGATTTTACCTTTGCAGGTTAAATTAGCAAACATACAAACGCCATCAACTTATACAGCAGGCCACAAATTAATACCCGAAACCAGATGAGGAACTATCCATATGACCAACATTGCCAAGTTCCAGATTAATTCCTGTAATAAGCCAGGAAAACTATATGTGAATGACCGACTATAGATTAATACCTGTAACAAGCCAGGAGAGCTATCTACATGAGGAGATTGAAGATTAATACCTGTAACAAGCCAAGAAAACTATCTTTCTTTCTTAGGTCAGAGATTAATACATGAAACTAGATAAGACAACTATCTCAATGACCAACAAAAACAAGTTCAAGATTAATGCCTGTAACAAGCCAGGAAAACTATTTGTGGATGACCGACTGTAGGTTAACACCTGTAACAAGCCAGAAAAACTATCTACATAAGGAGATTAAAGATTAATACCTGTAACAAGCCAGAAAAACTATCTTTATTTCTCAGGTCAGAGATCAATACCTGAAACCAGACAGGACAACTATCTACGAACAGATGATTTGTAGATTAACACCTGAAACCAGACAAGAAAACTATCTACATGACTATACAAAGCAATCTTAAACGGGTTTCTTCTCAGGATCTCCGAGATGCAGTCTAACACGGACTCATCTTGAAGCAATCTTACACGAGTTCCTTCTCATCATCCAGATGCAATCTAACACTGAATCATCCTAAAACAACCCCACATAGGCTCCTTCCCCTATCTCTCCAAATGCAGACTAACACGTGCTCATCCTGGAACAGCCCTTCACAGGCTCTTTCTAATACATTCTCAGGTAACGGTTAATTCCAGCAAGTTACTATGAAGCCTGGATTTCAATCAGAAAACAACAAACTTTCATCTCTCCAGAGATAACTCTTCAGCATAGCCTTGGATAATTGAAATTCCTAGACTTCATTCCCCACAGATTTTCCTCAAGCAGGAGAACAACATAAACCCATATTCCCCAGCAGAGTCCTCCTCAGATAGCAGGAACGGGAATCCCCACAAAGAGACCCCTTAGGAAGTCAGTATCTGCTTTGGATGACATCTTTAAGCCCATCTCTGAGGACTCTCAGTCATCTTCTCCAAATGGAATTTTTAAGCCCATTCCCTATGCAGTCAATCATCATATCATGCGAGTGCAAATTTCTGGGCACTTTAGTGTTCAATCATCTTCCACCTTCAGATCACGAAAGGCAAATAAGCCAATCTAAATCTTCAGGTTTAAGAAGATTGAACAGGGGTAGCTGTTGTACCCCAAAATTTTCCCTCTCATGTTTTCCAAGATTGTCTCTCACATAGATGGTTACAAACACTTGCCTAAAGAAAAAATAAATTTTTGAAGATAAACCAAGTATCTTCCGATTTGGCTTATGAACAAGGTACTTCGATTGGGCGTTTGGCACTTTTCGATCATGCTTTGATTAGTGAGTTTCAATTGGGTATTTGGCACCCTTCGAGCAAGCTTTGGTCCACGAGTATCATTCTAGCAGTGCCCTCTGTACTTTCCTTCAGCGCACTAGGCAAATACTCCCTTTGTGCGTGCCTTCAGCGTACAAAGTAAGAATCCCCTACAAGTTTGTTTCGATTCACCAGCAGTACAAGCTTCTATTGGGCACTGAGTCTCATTTGATAAAGCTTAGTTCATAATGCTTCCACTGGGCAAAAGGCCCCTTCATCTTGTCATCAGCACACGTATGCCTCTTCATGATTGTCTTTAGCCTACTAGGTTAAAACTTCCTCGTGCTTGTCCTGGTTTCACAAGGCAAAGACCCATCAGCTTGCCTTTGATCTATAAGGAAAAAGGCCCCTTTCATTGGTCTTCGATTCACAAGACAAAGGGTTTCCTCAGACATGCCTTCAATTCACAAGGCAAAGGCCCCCTTTTCAGCTTGCCTTCAGCACACAAGGCCAAGACTTCTTCAGATTTGCCTTCAATCCACTAGGAAAAAAGCTTCCTTCGACCCACAAGGCAAATACCTCCTTCATTCCTTATTCAATTCACTAGGCAATGGCCTCTTTTATGCTTTCTATGACCTGCCTCATGCTAGCGCCGACAAGGCATTGGCTGCCTTTGTGCCAACTTCGACTAGGCAATGGTCCCATTTGAAATAGTTTTTCACACTTCGACACGCATGTTAGTCCCTTGGAAGGCGCATTCACGAGGTCCCTTTGAAGAAGCATTCATTGGTCCATTCGAAGGACACATGATTACTGAATACAAGCTTGTCTAATGATGGGTCTTGGTCCTACATGTGGCCAGACCCAGGTCTCTTGTACAATGGCATTCGAAAGTGGTGATAAAGGAGGCTTCGATTAGCCAGAATGAAGTTTTCATTTGAGGTTATTTGAATCAAGCATCTAAGGAAAATATATGGTTCCAATCGAAGGATCCATGAGGAGCAAGTCATAGCCAATCGAAGAGCAAGGATAAGGTGTACTTCGAAGGCATATTAATAAAGTGTCATTTGATTGGCATATCAGAGCAGGATGTCTTTAGATAATCAAGCAATCAGTGCAGAAGCTGACTGTTCGAAGAAGCTCTAATAAAGAAGTTTTTGAACACTTCGAATCAGAACTCTAGGCTAATCGAAGAGAAACACTGAAGGGCATTCGAAGGAGCCAAAGTGTCTAGGTTCATGCAACCTACAAAAATGGAAAGAATGTAACATAAATGGATGATTTTAAAAATCATGAAGGCCATGTTAAAGAATTTATTCTTTCCATATTTATCAAGCTTCGACCAAAGGTATTCCAGGATTTCGATTCCCATCAAGTTATAAGCCCAAAACAACTCAGAGCAAGCTGGAAGAAACACATGATTGGATTAAATATGGCAAGTTTTCATGAAAAATCAAATAAAATCTCTCCCTCATGATGACCAAAGATTTGGTACCCAAATGTTGACCTAAATCTTTGCCTATATAAACCCAACAATTCCAGACACAAAGGGACGACTCATACACGCATACACACTGCCTAGAGAGCTACAGAAAATTGCCAAAAATCTAGCAAAGTAGTGAAATTCGAACAACCAATTCCAGCCGCATTCAGTCTGTTCCAGGTGCCCCATCACCACCTTGAGGATCCCAGGAGTGCCTACCAGCCCTCCTTGACATTTAAAGCATCTTAAAACAAGCAGGTTTTGTTGCTCCGGTAGGGTAAAATTCTCACTCTCTAATCTCTCAGTTCATGCAATTTAAATAAATTTGATGCACAGATCCATACTCATGTTGTTGTTTAGATTTGTTTTGACATAACACATGCCATGTTGAGGAAGGGATCCAGAAACACCATTGTTAGGGTAGCCTGCAATGTTTTGGTCGTATCTCCCTGTACAAACCCCTTCAGTCCAAACCAGTGCTATAGTTTTAACACCTCGGTATTTTATGATATTTCAAATATATTGTTTTCTGGTTGTTTGTCTTATTGATTGAGCAAATGGCCCAGTGGTGAAGTATGTGTGTGTAAGCTAGGAGAGACTGGGTTTCGACACCAGGTCTAGGTCGAAAATCACTTCCTTTCCCCGGATCGAAGGAGACAGGAGGCAACTCACACCCTGGATCGAAGGAGGCAGCTCATACCCTGGATCGAAGTGGACGGCTCCCACCCTGGATTGAAGGATCTCTATTCATTATTTTATTTTTGGTTTTTTTTATTTCTTTTGTTTTCTTGTTCCTTTTTTATTAACATTAAAACAAAATCACAAAAAAATAGGTCTAGTTTGTTTTTTTTAATTAAAATTATTAACTAATTAATTTAATTACTTTAACATTTTTCTTAAAATAAAAATGAAAGACTTAGATTTATTTCATTCAAACCTTTCTTAACAAAAAATACAAAAAATATTAGAATTAGGTTTAATTTCATTTGATATTTATTTTCTTAATTAAATTTAGATTTAAGATAATTTTAAGTATCTTCTTAATAAACACAAAAACAACTAAAAAAGGATTTTTATGTTTACTTAGCAAATTCTTAGGGTCTTTAGAAGGTCGTCTCTATTTCGCCCGCATTATCTTGTTCTCGCATTTTTCATAATAATGTATCTGCTGAAAGTATGTAATAGATTAAGCTAGCCATTTATCGCTTTTCTTTATTTTCTTTCCCCATTTGGATATGTAAATACCCCCTCCCTGAAGCACTGTAATAACATAGATTTAAATTCCCGCACTTTAAATTTCTGCAAAAATATTAACTGCTAGTAATTAAGCTTGTATGGCAAGATTGAAATCAAACGTTAGCGAACCTAATAACAAAGATAAATAAATTGAATTGAATCACTTACACACATACACCTTTAGGGTACCCCACTTTGGTTTCCCTCGGAAATAAAACAGTCATGTCCCTCGAAATGGGGATACTTTAGCAAAGACCTGTAAAACAAAAGATCATTGTCCCTCGATGACCCTACAGTTGCCTCTCGGTAAATGATCTAGTCCCTAAAACAAAATTGTTAAAGCGTCTCCATATGTTGCCTTTATGACTTTAAGTCCCTTCGATTGTCCCTCATACATCCAACGATAGGGATACCTACTCACTAATAGTAGGATAGCATTGTCTAAAGGATAGGAGGAAAAGAAAAACCTTTTTGAGTACAAGTAGATAGTTGTTAGATGTTATGCTCAAAATAAACTGTTTGCACTTACACCTTTCAAAAACAACTTTCAGAAACATTTGCTTTATCAACATTCTTGAGGACTGATACAAGAGTTATCATAAAGTGAATCGCCGCACTAAGGCATTTCAAAACATTTTTTCAAAATACACAAAGCACAAGGTATTTAAAAAAATGGGCTAAGCATCTAAGAGCCCGTAGAAAACTAGGGATGGAAAGGGTACTAACACCTTCCCTTTCCATAATCTACCCCCCTTACTCAGACAACTTTCCTTAAAGAAGTGAACCCATAATTTTCTGTCAGCAGTATGGGGTTGCATCTTCCGAACATAGGACCTCAGATGAAGTTTCGAATAAGAAACACCATCAGTAAAAGCAGGGACTTTGAACTTGTGAGGGACAACTACTCTCGGAATAAGACTTAGATCTTTAAAATCTAATATAGGCACTTTCTGGATTTCTATGGCCTTTAGGCGATCATCCAGTTGCTTGTATATGTCGTCAGTAGGGGATATTGTTTAGCGGAATAATATTCATCAGAATCTTATACAGAACCAAGGTTGTTGTTTTCTTCAGATTTCAAACTTTCGTCAACTTTCTCTTGGCTATCTTCTTCATTCAGGGGGACCTCAAAATCTAAAGCTCTTCTGACTGGACCCTTAAATCTTCTACCCATATTAAGAACGATTGTTGGCTTTTTAGTTTTCTTCTTATTCCACTTTGTGATAAGGGTGTTCAACTCGTCTTGACCCTTAGCTAAGTCCAAGAACATTTGCTGAAACTGAGTGTTCTGAGCTTGAAGTTCTTTCACTGTTTGCTCGAGTGCCATCTTTTACTGAAATAAACAGCAAGAAGATGAGAAACATGTCTAGAAGGTACCTATTATGTGATGATATGCATGATATTCAAATGCAAGTGCAATGTTTTCAAGGACCTTTACGGGATTTAAATTTGTTTAAACAAAAGGAAGCAAAAGAAATTTTAGTAAAAATCTCAAATTATAATTGCTTTTAATAAAAAGAGTTATAAAATAACAAAATATGAATTCAAGTCTCCCATGGACTCTTCCTCTTTGTATTGACATATGCATTAAGGCTTTGTTCTTCGTGGGGTCATTTTATCAGCTCCAATACTTTGTTCTCTCTAGCGTAGAACTGAGCTTCGAAGTTATCTCTTTCTTTCTCGAGCTAAATCCAGGACTTATGTAGCTCTTAGAAGTCAGTAGGCATATCGGGATGGAGAACGGTATGAGAAACACCCCCTTTAACAACAGGCTCTATGATAACTTGTAGGATATGGAATTTTAAGATTCTAAGCACGAGACCGCACCCATCTGAGGTAAGGTTCTAGAGGAATGGAATTCTTGTGTCCCAAAGTCTTGCTATCAATCTTGTTGACCATGCCCCAATCATGTATAAACCTTTGATGGTAATTTTGAGGATCATTCTCGTAGTCGAATATAATACCTTGGATGAGCATATCATGAGTACCATCCCTTCGAGCATAACCAAACTGACGCGGACTAGAGAAGGGTTGTAAGTGATATCCCCTCTTATACTAAGGAGTGGTACATTAGGGAATTCCCCCCATCGGTCAATAATAGTGACATCTGCCTGAGATCAAGAACACCAATGGATATCTGCATGAGTGGGTGACATCAACCTTTGATATCACCTCAAACCTTGTTCATTCTTTATCACAGATCGGGGAAGGTGCAAAATAAACCACCTGGACAGTAGAGGTATGCAACACATAAGAGTTCCTCGCTTCTTTATAGTACGAGTGTGGAGGGAATCTAGGACATCTCTGAGCAAAGTAGGTACCAGATTACGAGTGAGAAATATTTTGATGGCATTCATATCTATGAATTGGTACGGATTAAGAAATAATACCAAACCATAAATCAGCAAGGCCAAAATATCCTCAAATGCACGAAGATTCATGGAATTTAAAAACCATTGAGCCTTATCTATCAAAAATTTAAGAGAGAAATCCTTGACTTCATTCCTTGTTTCCCAATTAGATACAATATCTGATCGTTTCAGATGTAGGGCTACTGCAACATCTTCATGTTTTGGGACTTGCTCTAAATTGGTGAAGGGTATCTGATAAAGAATAGGAACTTCGAGCAACTTTTCCATTGTGGGCACCAACTGATAATCCGGGAAGGTAAAACATTGATGCTTCGGATCAAAGAATTGGAAAAGAATGCTCATCATGTGTTCTTGAAAGCCAGTAGTAACCAAACTGAGTAGGTGACCCTGTCTCTTGGTGAATTGAGAATTATCGGGAACCTTTGAGACTAATTCCTCAAGCTTGGATGGTATCTTGATGAAGTTGATCCGAATGGTATTCCTACGACTAGAAGCCATGACCCTGAAACACAGAACAAAGATAAATACCTTAGATCCTTGAAATGGTTAGTCCTGATATGATGTTATGATGTCATGTTTAAACAGATAATCAAACACAAGCAAAGCACACAAAGGCCTCAGGTTTAAGGCTTGCATGGAGTTTATAGGTAAGTACCCTCTTGAAGTTTAGTTGGCTCAACCTGTCCTAGAGAAGTAACCGGGTTCTAGGGATCTCAATATCACTGATTTTTTCGAAAAGTTTCGTCTAGCACGGAAACTGACTTGCCACCAAACA
Source organism: Vicia faba (assembly GCA_948472305.1). NCBI lineage: Eukaryota > Viridiplantae > Streptophyta > Magnoliopsida > Fabales > Fabaceae > Vicia > Vicia faba. The sequence continues at coordinate 1,448,379,093 of OX451739.1, read as the reverse complement.
AAACTCGAGAGTCGAATCTCAATGAGTTTATTATCGAGTATCAACCAACTTTAGACTGCACCAAAGTTGACTATCTCACTACCTTCTAATGGCTAAGTTGGGTCAATTAAGATTCTAAGGTCAGTTAGTGCTTATGACACCATGCGACAACCTAGTATGCTCCCCGACTGACTCGAGGGATACCAGTACAAACCAATGTGTCGCACTAACATAGCCATCACTTAAACCATATTGGTATATGCAGTATATTTTCCATGATCTATTTCTACTTACCTAAAATGTTCCCCAGATCCGGATATAGGATATTTGCAAGAAATAACCCAAACAACCCTTTAAAAGTAAAGCAGACAAATCAAACAAGGAAAGTGTTGTACCCTAAAATTTTCCCTCTTTTCATACACGCATATTATTGGTTTTATGGTTATGGAATAAAGGTATATTTATCAAGCTTCTTCAGATTACAAGTAACGTTTATTTCGTCAATGGATATTCTCAGAGTATTTTCCGTGCTGAAGATCGGTTCGCTGTTTTGCAATGATTCGGGGTTCAAAGATTCATAAGTCCAACCCGGTGTGTCATATTCAAGTGTTCTTTCGCCAAGATATCTATGATAACGTATTCTCTAATTTAGGTTCAGCTCAAGAGTAAATTCTTTAAAGAAGGTATCCGAATGTGTGAGTTTTCTCGAAGAAATATGGTGAAAAAGTGTGTTGAAAGTGCAGTTTTTACGCACTAAAAAATTCATAACTTAAAGATCGTGGCTCGTTTTGAACCCGTTCCGGTGGCCAAAATTCCGTCTTGACGTCATATACGTTTTTATCTCTCACGAATGGAAGCCAATTTCGATCAGAAGGTCTTCAAAAATGCGGATTTATCAAGTATTTTTGTACAGAAAATTTGTGACAAGTTTATTTCTGTCATGTTCAGAAAATCATAACTTGGTCAATTTTCATCGTATTGAGCTGGTTCCGGTGCCAAAATTTCAAAAATTGAGTTGGCTACATTTTAACAGAAGTTATTGAGTTTGAACGGTATCAAGAGGGCCTTCGTTATTTGCTCAGAGTTCGTGTGACGCGTCGAAAATCTTGAATGCTGAATATTATTTCATCTGAGTCGAAACTTCGAAAATTCATAACTCGGTCAATTTTTATTGGATCGGGCCCATCTTTTTACACAAGGTCACTGACTCAGAGATATACAACTTTTAATACAAAGTCGAGACCGGATTATGCTTCGATCAATACCAGTTTTTTATTGAAGAACGTGTCAGAGTCGACACTGGAGCCCAAAATAAGTTTGTCTGAGCTGAAACTTCAAGAATTCATAACTAATTCACTGTTTATCCGATTGAGCCTATTTTTGGACAGGAGTTAGTTCTCGATGTCGGATACATTTTATTTTCACATTTCAACTTCAAAAATTGCACTTAAGCCCCTGCGATTTGGCCTGGAACGTGATGGACTCAAGTGAACATTGGAGGCCCAATTGCACATTCAAAGCCCATATCTTTGCTCTAATTTCCATTATATAATCTCATTCTTTTCATACAAAGAAAAGGGACGAAAGATAAAATCTTTGCCACAACCCTGTCAGAATATCAAATTCTTTCAAAAACCCTAAAACCTTGAAATCCTTATTACAAATCCCCATCTCACTACAAACAAGTCATCCATGTTACAAACCCACATCTCACTACTTCTCCAGTAAGGGTAAGGCTAGTTTGATCTCCATGATCAAAAGGGTATAGAAGCATTCATCTTACTACTTCTCCAGTAAGGGTAAGGCTGGTTTGATCTCCATGATCAAAAGGGTATAATCATTCATACATGCCATATCGGTTTTAACATTAAATTTTTTTCATATATTTGCTTTATTTGTATTTCATGATATATAGTAATTTATTTAATGTGTTCATGAGATTCAACACTGCAGATTTAGACAGGGTCCCATGCATGTTCATTACAGAACGTTGAGGCCAAAACACTAATGGTTAAAATAGAACAACCACCAATGCATGGCAAGGCAGACATCCTGAGAAGGTTAAGGGCGTGGGTTCAACAATCACCCATATTGGTTTTAGTTTTCTATCCTTTTACCTATTTTTATTCTTTCTGTTTAAAACTTTTTTTCCATAAAACATAATATTTTTCACAAACCTTTGATTTTTCATAATAAACTCGAATAATTAATTTTAAGGTTTTTTTAATCTAATTTTAGGTTTTAAATTAATTTTTGGTTCAACACCCACCCCTGACATTTGCATTATTTGTATTTTCTAATCCTATTTTTTAACCCTATTTTTCATTGATGTTTCTTCCCCTATCTATTTTTTGGCAAACTTAATTCTTTCTTATTAATCATTACACATAAACTTTTTTTTCAAAATTAACTTTTTTTAATTAAAATTAATTAGGTTTTAGTTTTTTTAATAAAGTTTTTTTTTCAAAATTAACTTTTTTTAATTAAAATTAATTAGGTTTTAGGTTTTTTAGTTAACCTTAACATTTTCAAAATTAACCTTTTTTTAATTAAAATTAGTTAGAATTAGGTTTTTTAATTAACTTAAAATTATTTTCTATAAAAAACACCAAAAACATTAACTTAGAATTTTAGGTTTTAATTTTTCCTTAATTTCTTTTTATTTATTCTTTTACATTTTAATTTCTAGAAAAATTGTATAGGTCACATTATCAATGTAATAGTGTAGATTTATCTTTTCTCGCATTTTTTTCTAATTATGTAACTGCTCCGAGGTTGTAATAGTAATTAGGGTTTTAATTCCGCATTTTTATTTTAAGTCCAAGTTAATTATGTATATGCAAAAGCCTTGTAATAATTAGATTTACTTTTCCGCTTTCAATTTTCGTAATCTTTAACTGTCTAGATGTATGGCTAATAGGATTGTATGGCAAGAATGTCTGGAAAATTAAAACAGTAGATCACCTAATATGCAAAGATTAAATAACTGAAATCAAACACATGCACATGCTCACTCTTAGGGTATGCCTCACTTGGTTGCCTCAAAAATCAATGGTCATGTCCCTCGAACATAGGGATACCCTTAGCAGAGACCCTCGGTTAAAATCATCATAAAGATCATGGTCCCTCGATGTCCCTCGAAGTTGCCTACGAATATATGATGACAATCCCTTTGAAATGCTAAGGTATCCTTACATGTTGCCTTCAATGACCATTACGTCCCTTTCGAATTGATCCTTACAAATTCCAGCGACGGTGCTACCTATTTCTCAATAGTAGGATAGCGCTGTCTAAAGGAAACAAGAATAGAAACGATCTTTTTTCGAGTGGGTAGATGCTAGTAGGTACTTGCTCAATTCAAAACTTTTCACACTTACACTTTTCAAACAAATTTTTCAAAACAACTTCGTCACACCTTTGAGGACTGATACAAGGATTATCACGAAGTTAAACTTTTCAAAAAAAACAAAGCACACACACAAGCAATTTAAAAATGAGCAAGTACCTAAGAGCCCGTAGAAAACTACGGATAGAAAGTGTGCTAACATCTTCCCTTTCTATAATCTACCCCCCGTACTAAAAATCTCGAAAAAAGAATTTTTCTGTGCTTTTTTCCTTTCCAATTGGATAAAATAAAAGTCGGTGGAGATTCTTGCTTACCGCGACATTTTGCGAACAAAAAACGCAAAACGCAAACCAGTATTAAACAGTCAGTTCTGCCACCGTATCACAGAACTGGCGAATCTGCTGGGGAGTTTATAAGTGGGGTATACCTTAGGATCTAGGTCATCATAATTGCTTCTCTTGATTGCTTTGCTTGCTTTACTTTTAAGGGTTTTGTTTGGGGTTACTATAGATCCTACACCCAGATTTGGGGAACACCTTTTAGGTAAGTAGCAATAAACTGTGAGGGAACTGTACGGCGTAGACCGATACGGTTGAAGCAGTAGCTGCATTGATGTGGCACATTGGTTGGTACCGGTATCCCTTGTGGAGAAACGAGGAGAATACGGGGCCGCCGCGTGGTGTCGTTAAGCATCAACCGACCTTAGAACCTTTAATCGACCAACTTGGCCATTAGAAAGTAGTGAGGTAGACGACCTCGGTGTAAAGCTGAGAACTGGTTGATACTCGATGCTACACTCATTGAGATTATACTCTCGAGATAGTTCCGGCCGCAAGAAAATATTGCGTGAGCTGAAACCATGACTGATGGAGGATGGTCAGTGATATTGAGATCCTCTAGAACCCGGTTACTTTTCTAGGACAGGTTGAACCAACTAAACTTCAAGAGGGTTACAACCTTAAAACCCATGCAAGCCTAAACCTAAGGCTGTTTATGTGACTTATGTGCTTTCAACTTGAACTACTTGCACATTTTTATTATCTGACAACATGAGTTCCTTGCAGGTTTTGTTTATAGTCCTTATCCAATAACTTGGATTTCTTGCAGAGTTTACTTGCTTACATCACCTCGCACTTTTGCTTAAACGCATAGCATACACATCATAACATCATACCATAGCATTTCCTTAACCATTTCAAGGATCTCAAGGGCCTGTGGTGCAGGTTATGTTGAACCAAATGTCTAGAAAGGGGCAATGGGATTTATTTTCCTCTAGCAATGTCGTCAGAAGATCAAAACTTAACAACTTGATTCAGGCGCTATGACCCACTTGATATGGTGAGCTTGACTCTCGTAGAAGGACTCTCAACGATACAAAGTTCTTCAATCAAAACTGCAAAATTCAACTTCTTACATTTTCTTGTTTACCCTGTGAGATCCTTGAAAGAATTGCATACATATCATACATATCATTGCATAAGCAGGTTTCAAAGCAGGTGTCTCATGTTCTCACTGTTTATTTCAGCAATGGCTCTCCAACAAGACAACAGAGATCTCCAAGCTCAAGATGCCCAATTCAAGGAATTTCTCCTGAATCTATCTAAGGGGCAAGAAGACCTAAAAACACTCTTCACCGGGAATCTGACCAAGGAACGTCCTGACAACAACAAGGATGAACAATTGGAACAATTGCAAGCTGAGGTAGAAGCAATGAGAATCCAGATGCTGGGGTAGATGGCTCTTATCCAAAACTTAGCTCGAGGACAAGAAGGGCTAAGAGCCTTCCTCACAAGCTTCACCAAGATGGATGCAGATCCATGAAACAAACAGTTAAAATTGTGGATCAAGGCATTAATCAGCCCCCAATGAGAGAAGAGGTTGGGAACAGACCTTTCCAGATTACTACTACATCACAAGCCCAACCACCACCTCTCCAACGACAACGGGGAAATCGGCATAAGAAGAATACATCTGAAAGACGCTTCACCGAAATCAACATGTCATTGGCTCAAGCATTGCAACGCATGTTGAAAGCAAGTTGGTTATGTTAAGGGACCCTCCTCAGAATCCCAACATAGCCTCCCCAAGGTACAATCCAAATGCAAGATATGCATACCACTCCAACAGTCCTGGACATGACACCAACAGTTGTTGGGCGTTGAGAAATAAAATTCAAGACCTGATTGATGAAGGAGCGCTAGAATTCGCACAAGATGGTCAGGCTGAGTTCTTCTGCCATCCCTCCAAGGCATACCATCTGAAGTGACAAGTTATCACAAGAAGGCTTTTCATTCCTTAGAATTTTCAATGTGTAATTTTATTTTGATTTGTTTGAACATTTATTCATATCAAACCTAGTTATTTCATCAATGCATTGCACATGTTTGTCTTGAATCAATTCATTCGTATTCACTATTTCAAAAATGCGTTCTTATTTACTTTTGTGATATTCAACTCTCGAACAAAAGCTCTGAGCCTTTAGAGGGAGGATGACGAAAATGATATCAAAATCTCTACAGTATGCTTTTGAACAGCCCCCGCTGACGATGTACAGGCGTTGTTTCAAATCCTAAACAGTGGAGTTATAAGGAAGATAATCCCTCATCAACCCCTTCGAGCCAAAGAAGTTGGAGTTTTTCTTTTCACACAAATTAAAACCCTTAATCATAACCTGGGGCATGGTAGTTTTCTCAGTTAATTCAGATGTGCATTAAGTCACAATCTGACGCTTCGTACACAATGAATGGCATCGAAGACATCCTTCCAAATAAAAAGACGGTGATGGTTCCCTATAATCATCAAGATAGGCAATCATTATCTCTCAAAATAAAAGCCCGTTAGGTCAAAACCTATGAAGGAGACTTAAGAGAAAAATTGGGGCATCCCGCTGACTGTAATCACAAAAGAAACTGTTCAGGCAAAAGAAGGGATAACGAAAACTAAAAAAAAGAGGTTAATACAAATCCTCGACAAAAAGAAGATTACAAAAATGACTGCCTTTTCAAAACAAATGTTTAATTTCTGAACCATCGCCAAGTATCAGAGCAAAGATTCCAAACTCAATCGGGATCTAATCGCGTAATTAACTAAGCATAGGACTGAAGAACATCACGAAGAGCGGGTTGGGTACACATAAAATTTGAGCCTTTATCCTTTGTTTCTTGAACCATGAACCAGGCCATGTTATAACCCTTAAAAGTCCTAGCTGAAGCATGGGTTAGTTTGAGAACATACTGTTACAAAGGTATCCTGACTCCTGTAGGCTTTGTTACGAATCTTGAGTTGATATCACATTCTTGCAAATTTCATTTTACTACACAAAACACATTTTCAAAAAAATTTCAAGACATACATGAGTTTTGCATTCTTTAAATGACATTGTTTGCATATGACTAATTGTTTGACAGCAGAGAAATCCGCACAATGGATATTCAATGAAGAGACATCCTCTCAATGGACAGAATCACCTCAGCGGGAAAGACACTTCCAATAACAAGTCTTCCACAAGCAAGGGGCATGACACGATGTCTAAACACACCAGGGGCAGTCTCTCCAAAAGTGCCAAATAACTAGGGGCAGATCTTCATCTGAATCGCTTGAGGAATTACGCACGCATTCCAACAACGAATCATGTGCCATCAAGAAAAAAAATTTGACAGTACTACAACACAACACTATGGACAGTGACAACTCTCTACATCCTGAAAGTGTGGATATAGTCAGAAAATACTACGCATAACAAAGACCTGCTAGGTTGACATACCTAGGCAAAAATAAGGGCATCCCGGCGAACCAAAAGGGTTCGGGAAAAAATTAGGTATAAAAAATGAAAAAATCTGTACACCCGACAAGTCAAAAACCCGAAAGGGTGACTTGGGAAAAAAAGGGTATCCCGGTAGACTGAAAACCCGAAAGGGCGGTCCAGGAAAAAATTAGGGATTTAAAATGTACGACTATGTCCCGTCACCTGTCTATCAGTGGAAGACTTATACCTTGATCAACATTCATCAAGAGCACCAGAATTCAGATACAGTTCAGATATGCTCCAGATAAGGATGCCATTCTGATACTCATTCAGAATCAGCTTTCAGATATAGTTCAGATACGCTCCAGATATGGATTCCATTCTGATACTCATTCAGATTCAGCTTTCAGATACAGTTCAGATACGCTCCAGATACGGATGCCATTCTGATACTCATTCAGATTCAGCTTTCAGTTACAGTTCAGATACGCTCCAGATATGGATGCCATTTTTATACTCATTCAGATTCAACTTTCAGATACAATTCAGATACGCTCCAGATACGGATGCCATTCTGATACTCATTTAGGTTCAACTTTCAGATACAGTTCAGATACGCTCCAGATACGGATGCCATTCTGATACTCATTCAGATTTAACTTTCAGATACAGTTCAGATATGCTCCAGATACAGATTCCATTTTGATACTCATTCAGATTCAGCTTTCAGATACAATTCAGATACGCTCCAGATACGGATTCCATTCTGATACTTATTCAGGTTCAACTTTCAGATATAGTTCATATACGATCTAGATACGGATGCCATTCTGATGCTCATTCAAATTCAACTTTCAGATACAGTTCAAATACGATCTAGAGACGGATGTCATTCTGACACTCATTCAACACATGTTTCAAGTACAATTCAAATACGATCCAGAGACGGATGTCATTCTGACACTCATTCAACACATATTTCAAGTACAGTTCAGATACGATCTAGAGACGGATGTCATCCTGACACTCATTAAATACATGTTCAAGTACAATCACGATATAGATCCATCCACAAAATCTCTGCATGTACTTTTTCCAGCATGGTACAAGGGGCAGAGACAGTTGGAAGCAAAGTCATTATCACGTACAAGCCAGTGATACCTATACTCCCCATAGAGTCGAAACAACCAAGGTCCGACTTCCGTATCCCCAAGCAGGATTCCTTCCCCAGCAAGCTCTTTCAGAAAGCTAATGTCTGTATTCCCCAGCCGAGCTTTATAATCATAAACAGTTTATAAAGTTTTCTCCCGAGCAGAGTTTATTTCTCTGACAACGGAAGCTCAATCTCCAACAGACCTCTTCTCTCCAGCAATAGAAGTTCATCCCCAACTTAGAGTATCTCTCTTCCCCATAGAGTCATTCCCTCGCAGGATTATTCTCAGACAGAGTCTCCTCCGGCAGAATATTCTCAAGCAGAATGGATGTAAATCCCCAGCTAATCATCTTCGGTCACTATCCCCAGCGGAAACGAAGAACTCAACTCCTTATACTCTCCAACAACAGTCTAGGATTTATTTTTCCCAGCTAGAGAATATCACAATAGCATTGCATATCCATACATCATGGCATATGCATACATATTATACAACACAATCTCATTTATTTTGAGAACATCATTACTCAATACATTTCATACATCATGACATTACATACGACTAACTCTTTACCTTTCAGGGAAAGATGTAATCAAGTTCTCACAAGTTCTCTCTGGTTCAGTCAAACCGATACCAAGGTTTCTATTCCAGTTGAAGATAGTCCAACACTTTTCAAGATTTTCTCTGGTTCAGTCAAACCGAAACTAAGGTTTCTATTCTAGTTGAAGATGTTCTAAGACTTTCGTCCGGGTCAGCCGAATCGCCACTAAGATTCCCATGATTTCTATGCCAGTCAAAGTTAATCCGAGACCTCTCTCGGGTTCAGTCAAATCGATACTAAGATTTCTCTCCCAGTTGAAGACAACTCGAGACCTTTCCCTGGTTCAGTCAAATCGATACTAAGATTTCTATTCCAGTTGAAAAAGCTACGAATCCCAGAAACTGGCCGGATAATAGTCAACCAACAATACATCATACTGTGAAGCCTGAAGCACGACCAGATAATAATACAAAATACTATGAAGCCTGGAATCGACCAGATAGTGGTATATCTCAAGCTATGAAGCCCGGAAATCGACCGGATAATATATTAACAGTACAAAATGCTATGAAGCCTAGAACCGACCAGATAGTGGTATATCTCAAATTCAAGCTATGAAGCCCGAAAATTGACCGGATAATATCTTGATTTCTCCAAAATACTACGAAGCTTGGAATCGACCAGATAGTGGTATAAGACACCGTGAAGCCTGGAATTGACCAGATAACGGTAAAAGACACTGTGAAACCTGGAGCACAACCTTATAACGGTATAAGACGATGTGAAGTCTGGAGCATGACCAAATAGCGACAAGAGACACTGTGAAACTTGGAGCATGGCCAGATAATAGTATGAGGTACTGCGAAGCTTGGAATTTGACCAGATAGTAGTTTACTCGGCCAATTACTATGAAGCCTGGAAACGATCGAATGTTAGTATGCCTTAAATTCAAGTTGAAACCCGGATGCGACCGATAACCACTTAATTCCTTCTGAAGCCTGGAACACGAACAAATAACAGTTTTTGAGATTGCAAAGCCTGGAGCACGACCGGATAGCAAGTGTAATCTCATCTCCCTAGTAAGTCACTGTAAAACCTGGAGCACGACCAGATAGCAGTCAGTCTTATTATCCTCAACAAATCACTGTAAAGCCTGGAGCATGACCAGATAGCAGTTCATTTTCATCTCCTCGACTAAGAGATGATTCCCCAGTAGAGTAACGGATAACTAAAGTTCCTAAAATTCCATTTCTCCCAAGGCAGAGACCAACACTCCTCAGCAGATTCCTCCTCAACGACAGGAACAGGAATTCTCATCAAAGGACTATCTCGGGAAATCAACATCCTCTAGATGGCATCTTTAAGCCCATCTCCGACGATTCTCCGTCATATCTTCCGGATGACATCTTTAAGCCCATCTTCGGTGACCTTCCGTCATCTCCTCCAAATGGTATCTGTAAGCCCATTCCCGATACTACCTACATAGTAAAGCATCATTACAGACGAGTACAAATTTCTTGGCACTCTAGTGTTCAATCATCTTCCACCTTCAGATCACGAAAGGCAAACGAGCCAATCTAAATCTTCAAGTTTAAGAAGATTGAACAGGGGTAGCTGTTGTACCCCAAAATTTGCCCTCTTTTCATACACGCATATTATTGGTTTTATGGTTATGGAATAAAGGTATATTTATCAAGCTTCTTCAGGTTACAAGAGACATTTATTTCGTCAATGGATATTCTCAGATTATTTTCCGTGCTGAAGATCGGTTCACCGTTTTGCAACGATTAGGGGTTCAAAGACTCACAAGTCCAACCCGGAGCTTCATATTCAGGTGTTCTTTCGCTAAGATATCTTTGATAATATATTCTCAAATTCAGGTTCGACTCAAGAGTTAATTCTTTAAAGAAGGTATCCGAATGTGTGATTTTTCTCGAAGAAATGTGGTGAAAAATGTGTTGAAAGTGCAGTTTTTACGCACTAAAAAATTCATAACTTATAGATCGTGGCTCGTTTTGAACCCGTTCAGGTGGCAAAAATTCCTTCTTGACGTCATCTACGTTTTTATCTCTCACGGCTGGAAGCCAATTTCGATCAGAAGGTCTTCAAAAATGCGGATTTATCAAGTATTTTCGTACAGAAAATTTGTGACAGAAGTTTATTTCTGTCATGTTCAGAAAATCATAACTTGGTCAATTTTCATCGTATTGAGCTGGTTCCAAGGCCAAAATTTCACAAATTGAGTTGGCTACGTTTTCATAGGAGGTATCGAGTTTGAACGGTATCAAGAGGGCCTTCGTTTTTTGCTCAGATTGCGTGTGACGTGTCGAAAATCCTGAATGCTGAATATTATTTCATCTGGATCGAAACTTCGAAAGTTCCTAACTCGGTCAATATTTATCGGATCGGGTCCATCTTTTTACACAAGGTCACCGACTCAGAGATCTACAACTTTTATTCCAAAGTCGAGACCGGATTATGCTCCGATCTATACCAATTTTTTATTGAAGAACGTGTCAGAGTCGACACTGGAGTCCAAAATAAGTTTGTCTGAGCTGAAACTTCAAAAATTCATAACTAATTCACGGTATATCCGATTTAACCCATTTTTGGATAGGAGTTAGTTCTCGATGTCGACTATATTTTGTTTTCACATTTCAACATAAAATATTGCACTTAAGCCCCTACGATTTATCCTGGAACGTGACGGACTCAAGTGAATATTGGAGGCCCAATTGTACATTTAAAGCCCATATCTTTGCTCTAATTTCTATTATATAATGTCATTCTTTTCACACAAAGAAAAGGGACGAAAGAAAAAACCTTTGCAACAACCCTGTCAGAATATCAAATTCTTTCAAGAACCCTAAAACCTTGAAATCCTTATTACAAATCTCCATCTCACTACAAACAAGCCATCCCTGTTACAAACCCACATCTCACTACTTCTCCAGTAAGGGTAAGGATGGTTTGATCTCTATGATCAAAAGGGTATAATCGTTCATACATGCCATATCGGTTTTAATATTAAATTTTTTTCATATATTTGCTTTATTTGTATTTCATGATATATCGTAATTTATTTAATGTGTTCATGAGATTCAACACTGTAGATTTAGACAGGGTTCCATGCAGGTTCATTACAGAACGTTGAGGCCAAAAAACTAATGGCCAAAATAGAACAACCACCAATACATGGCAAGACAGACATCCTGAGAAGGTTAAGGGAGTGGGTTCAACAACCACCCATATTGGTTTTGGTTTTCTATCATTTTACCTATTTTTATTCTTTCTGTTTAAAACTTTTTTTTTCATAAAACTTAACATTTTTCACAATCCTTTGATTTTTCATAATAAACTCGAATAATTAATTTTAAGGTTTTTTTAATCTAATTTTAGGTTTTAAATTAAGTTTTGGTTCAACACTCACCCCTGACATTTGTATTATTTGTATTTTCTAATCCTATTTTTAACCCTATTTTTCATTGATGTTTCTTCCCGTATCTATTTTTTGGTAAACTTAATTCTTTCTTATTAATCATTACACATAAACCTTTTTTTCAAAATTAACTTTTTTTAATTAAAATTAATTAGGTTTTAGTTTTTTTAATAAACTTTTTTTTCAAAATTAACTTTTTTTAATTAAAATTAATTAGGTTTTAGGTTTTTTAATTAACCTTAACATTTTCAAAATTAACCTTTTTTTTAATTAAAATTAGTTAGAATTAGGTTTTTTAATTAACTTCAAATTATTTTCTACAAAAAACACCAAAAACATTAACTTAGAATTTTAGGTTTTAATTTTTCCTTAATTTCTTTTTATTTATTCTTTTACATTTTAATTTCTAGAAAAATTGTATAGGTCGCATTATCAATGTAATAGTGTAGATTTATCTTTTCTCGCATTTTTTTTCTAATTATGTAACTGCTCCGAGGTTGTAATAGTAATTAGGGTTTAAATTCCGTATTTTTATTTTCAGTCCAAGATAATTATGTATCTGCAAAAGCCTTGTAATAATTAGATTTACTTTTCCGCTTTTAATTTCCGCAATCTTTAACTGTCTAGATGTATGGCTAATAGGATTGTATGGCAAGAATGTCTGGAAAATTAAAACGGTAGATCATCTAATGTGCAAAGATTAAATAACTGAAATCAAACACATGCACATGCTCACTCTTAGGGTATGCCTCACTTGGTTGCCTCGGAAAACAATGGTCATGTCCCTCGAACGTAGGGATGCCCTTAGCAAAAACCCTCAGTTAAAATCATCATAAAGATCATGGTCCCTCGATGTCCCTCGAAGTTGCCTACGAATATATGATCACAGTCCCTTCGAAATGCTAAGGTATGCTTACATGTTGCCTTCAATGACCATTACGTCCCTTTCGAATTGACCCTTACAAATTCCAACGACGGTGGTACCTATTTCTCAATAGTAGGATAGCACTGTTTAAAGGAAACAAGAATAGAAACGATCTTTTTTCGAGTGGGTAGATGCTAGTAGGTACTTGCTCAAATCAAAACTTTTCACACTTACACTTTTCAAACAAATTTTTCAAAACAACTTCGTCACACCTTTGAGGACTGATACAAGGGTTATCACGAAGTTCAACTTTTCAAAAAAAAACAAAGCACACACACAAGCAATTTAAAAATGAGCAAGTACCTAAGAGCCCATAGAAAACTACGGATAGAAAGGGTGCTAACACATTTCCTTTCTATAATCTACCCCCCGTACTCAAAATCTCAAAAAAGGAATTTTTCTGTGTTTTTTTCCTTTCCAATTGGTTAAAATAAAAGTCGGTGGCGACTCTTGCTTACCGCGACATTTTGCGAACAAAAAACGCAAAACGCAAACCATTATTAAATAGTCGGTTCTGCCACCGTATCACAGAAAGCATTTAAAAGTGATCTAACTCTAAAGGTAATCTTACTTTTAGTTCTCCCCAGCAGAGTCTCCAGACTCTAATACGGTAGAAGAATTGACTTGTTTTTGTATTTTATCGCAAATGTTGTGGATAGCAAGAGTCACCACCGACCTTTAATTTATCCAATAAGGAAAGGGTTAAAGAACATGAAATACCTTCAAGATATTTTGAGTTCGGGGGGTAGGTTATGAAAAGGGAAGGTGTTAGCACCCTTTTTATCCGTAGTTATCTATGGGCTCTTAATCATTAGCTCACTTTAGAAAATTCTTTGTGTTGTGTATTTGAAAATATTTTGAATGTGTTTGTGAGAAAAAGTTTTGTTTTGAAACGTTTGTGAGAAAGCGATTACAAGCTATCCACCTACTCAAAATTCTTTCGTGTTATTCTCCTCCTCCTTAGACAATGTTATCCTACCATTAGTTAGTAGGAATCCCATCGTTGGATGTGAAGGGACATGCGAGGGTCATTGAAACAACCGACAGAAAATCATCAAAGATAAAATTCAATAAAGTCGCCATCAAACATCTTTTATCCCACAGGATGGGAAAGGTAAACATCGAGAAAACCTGAAGGGATGAAATCAAGGTCTTGCGACCATAGAGATCAGGTAAGGAAGTCGGTTACGTGAGGGGAAGGTATTAGCACCCCAAACGTCTGTCGTACTCTACAAGATCTACTTATGTTTGTTCTGATCTAAGGGTGTGAATTCTATGTCTAAAACTTAAGAGATAAAAGATATAAGAGGGGGAATGCATGCAAGATAAAAGGGAAAATAATGTAGGGAAAATAAAAGTTGTGCTCATTCGGGCCCTACCCCAATTCCTACGTATCCCTTTTAAGGAATAATAGCAGTCATAGTTCGGCTTCAAAAGTTTTGTTGGTTTGTATTTTTTAATAAACAATATTAATTACACCTTATGCCTCAACTCGACCTTTGGAGACTTACGCGGAAGCACAAAAGTGAATTAACATGTTCTTTTGAAAAGTGTTTGAAAGAAAATCCCAAAGGCAAAAAAGTTTGCATTGGTTGGTGTTCTTGTTGTAGATAACAACTAGTTGATCTAAAGAGAGAGATATTAGCCACTTCTCCACTTATTCATGAAATGAGTCTTTGAGACTTGAACCATACCAAGGCTTAGAATGTAAGAGCAATAAGATCAAAAAGAAACACGCTTATCATTTCCCATGCTCAACAAATGTATGACTCTCATCAGTAATTTTTTAAAAGTGTTTTGAAGTTTGCCAAAAAAAAAAGTTTTGTTTTAAATGCAAGGAAGCAAAAGGGAAAAAATGTCTAAGGGGAGACTAACCTAAATCTATCTACAATGTTATCATACAATGATTGATCCTATAGTTGAGTTTTGAAGAGAAAACCCTACCCTATGTTAGCGTACATAGATATAAGCTTATGGTCCATTCAATTCACACTTGGAGTAGAGTGAAATTGAAAACTTAAGGGGAGCATACAAGACATGGATCTAATAGAGAAGAGAAAAGAGATGGATAAGCATCAAGATCAATCAACACTATCAAACAAAGCAAGGGATGAAAGTCTTAAACACACCAAGAGAGATGGATAAGAAGTAAATAAGATTGGATATGAGATAAAGGTGCTTGAGGTATGAGAGAATGAGGAAAGATAGAATCAAACCCTAAACATCTAAACACAAGCAAAGGGTCAAGGTAAAACCCTAATATGTTCTCTAATAAAGATCAATTTGGAAAAAGATGAAGAAAAGTTTATAAAATTGAGTCAATTAAAACCTAACTTTCTAAAGGCTTGTAAAAGTTAGAAACATGATTAATATTCCTTGGATTTAATTGAGGGATTAAAAAATGATTCGGAATTACTAAGAATAGTTAATAAAGGGGTCAAACTAGAGACCTTTAGTATAATATTGGTGAAAAAAAATACAAAATCAAAAGTTAAAAATTAACAAAAATGATTTTTGTGATTTTAAAGTATCCAAGGAAATTAAACATATTTTCTCCTGATTTTTCAAGTAGAGAAAATTAGGGTTTCAAAGGTTTCTTCTAGCTTAAGCAAAAAGAAAGTCTAAAAACTATCATTAGTTACTAAAATTTAGAAAAATAGGAAAATTAAAATGTAAATTCAATTAAAAATTGTAGTAAATTGGTTTAATACATAAGGTTTAGCAAGTGTATTTTTATGGATTTTTTGTTAGAGGAAGATACCAAAAGAAAATTATTTTCACACAACAATAAAAAAAAATAAAGGAAAATATATTGTCAAAGATTGATTTTATTTTCTTATCACAAATATTTATAAAATAAAAAAAAATCATTTTCATGAATTACACTCAGAATGGAACCTAATATATTTTTTGGGGATTTTTTATATTAGTAAAACTTAAAAAATAAAATTCTAAAAAAACAATGGTGAAAAAAACCCTAATTTGATTAAAGGTATTATTTAATGCTCTAAAACAATAAAAATAAATAAAAGAAATAAAATTCATAAAGTGAAAATAGACTAAAAAATGATCCTAATATATTTTTTTTGGTAATATTTTAGGGATAGAAAATATTAAAACAAAATTAAAGAAACAAATAAAAATTATTTTTAAACTCAAACATGCCAAGATCTATTACACCTATTTTTAAACAACGCGTTGTAAAAGATTTCAAATCATGTTCAATTAACACGCGCCACGTCATAGTCTCTACCACTGAACCATGTCCTAAGACATGTTGATCAGTTTTTTGCACTGGAATCAGATCATGATATCTCCTTCGATTCTTGATGAAAACGCACGAATTTGCAACCAAATTAAAGATATCATGAAGTAGATCAATGTAGGATCAATAATTTTCAAAAATGATTCATGATGCATGGAGAAAATTGCACGTGAAAATTAATGGTTGCAAGCATCTCAAATTATTAAAAGAATACAGATCCAATTCTCAACTTTCAAAACTGAATTTCTACCTCAATTCTTGACCAAAACTCATGATTCAAAGCGCAAATCAAATATCTCTTGACACTCTACACCATACATCTTGTGAAATTTAAAATCATCAAAGGATCTAGTAGAGATCAAAACACAAAAATGACAGAAACTCACATTTTCGCAGATTTTTTAGAACTTCATAACTTGATTAGCTCTTCAATTTTAAGTAAATTTATACATCAAGCCTAATGCTTGGCTAGCTATGAATTCATAATCAAGCTTTGAATCAATTTGAACATGCTGGAATGAAGAATTGTAGATCTGAAATCATACCTTGTGAGTTGAAAAATAAATTCAACCATTGCCTTTGAATTTGTATGAAAACCACTTCGATCTTGTATGCTATGCTTAAATGGAAGTAAATGGATAAATATGAGAGCCTTAGTGTAAAGGAAAAGAAAATCAAATGCAAGCATAGAAGAAATGAGAACTGAGATCTGTTTTTCGTGCAGAATTTCCTCTCTTTGCAAGTGAGCGTGAAGTGAACTTTTATAGTGTGAAGAAGAGTGCAGAGGAAGCTTTGATAAGGATATAATAGTATTTGTTATCTAGAAGACCGTTGGAGGGAAGTTCCATCACATCTAGCAGATTTGAGTGAAGAATTATGTGGCATGCATTTTGTGTTGTTTTAGCTTAGCATTCATAGTCGTTTTGATGGAATTTTAGGAATGAAAATGAAATGGAATAAGTACATTTGATGAGTTGTCTTTATCTGCACATGGGGAGTATACTTGAAAGGGGTAAAATTGTCAATTCTAGCAAAAGAAATGAGGAACGCGTGCATGGCATGAGATAGACTTGCTTGTTTTGTTTTGGCAAAGAGGCATAGATGATGGTGCATGATACGAAACTGGCTGTAAGCTACATGCCAATAATCTTTAATCTGATTGCATGCCAAGTACATCAAACAACTCCCTTTCTTATCCAATTTCTCTTAGTTTGCTTGTGGGATTTATTTTCTTAAGAGGCCTTTGAAAAGCTCTTTCCATGTAGATCATTATAGGGATTTGAATTATTTAAATTGAAGCCTGGAAGTGAGAGATATTTTAGTGAGAAGTTTGGAAAAACAAATTCTGGAAGCCCAGGGCTCGCGCGCGTGCATGTCTTGCATGCTGGGCAAGAAATTCAACTTTGTGATCTCGTCTTCATATGATCATATCTTCTTTATTATTTGTTCAAACAAAGTGATTCAAAGATCCACGTGAAGCTTACATATCCCTTTGAAACTTCTCTTTGAATTTCAAACTCAATTATCATTTGTATAAAATATAGATAATCATGAATGGGGGCACACCATGTGTTTATGGAAATGTTGGCTT
Organism: Vicia faba; assembly: GCA_948472305.1. Classification (NCBI taxonomy): domain Eukaryota; kingdom Viridiplantae; phylum Streptophyta; class Magnoliopsida; order Fabales; family Fabaceae; genus Vicia; species Vicia faba. The sequence continues at coordinate 1,448,361,108 of OX451739.1, read as the reverse complement.
GGGCGTGCAAGCATGACTTGCAACTAGCCATCTTTACGCCCTAAACTCTTAAGTACAATAACTCACAAATGCTTCATTTTTCAGATTTGAGTACACATTGACAATCTTGTAGGGTTATTCTCAAGCTTTCCAAGCATATAAGATTTGCCTCCATTGGATAAAAAATGAGAAAGTTATGAATGTCCATAATTCAGTACTATAAGGCTTAAGGACTTAGAAATTTTCCTAAAATAATCAAATAACTTCTTGAACAACTTATCTCTATTTTGATCTTTTATCTTGATTTTGTGACACCAATGATCATGAGATATAAAAATAGAATTCTTGAATTGGTGGTTGACCAAAAGTCCACTTGGTCAACTTTGACTTTGGTTGACTTTTGGTCAAAATGACTATTTTGCCCCTTTTGATCAATTGAACTTCTTTCAATCAAAATTGATAGTCAAACTTTCATTCATAGATGCTCAAAAACATGCTAAGAAGCATGGAATCAAATCTTGCCCAAAAAATCAAAGATTTCTTGATTAAATCAAAAACCCTAATTTTGGCTCTTTATGTTAGGAGATGGTGACCAAGCTTCAAAAACCTAATTCTTCTTGACATGTTTGAGAAATTCCTTGAACAAAGATGCCTCATATTATGATGAGAAAGTAATGCCTTACATACTTGATTCTTACAAACCTTAAACTCTTCAACTGATTAAAACCCTAATCTTGAGAGATGAACAATGGAAATGTGATTCTTCTTTAAACTTTGCAAACTTCCAACTTCTAATGATCATATGGAAAAATTAGATGTCTACCAATATAATAAACCATTGTAGCTTAAGAAAGTTTAAAGATTGAAGACATGAGATCCTCTTTTTCACTGATTGACCAAACAAACATCCTCTAGAGCTTGTAGAAGAACTTAGGAACCAGGTTACCCTAATCCTTACCATGAAAATGTATGAATATGTATGATGAAGCATAAGCCATGTATTTAAAACTGAATAGGGAAAATTTTGGGGTGCAACATACAGTCATAAAGGAAACTCGTATGGGCGCTTTAGAAATTTATCATAAGGGACTAAGATCGTTTACCGAAGGCAGCATCAAGAGGGTCATCGAGGGATTACGATCTTTCTAACCAAGGGTATTTGCTAAAGTGTCCCCACATTTGAGGGATATGACTGTTTTTATTCGAAGGCAACAAGTGAGGTTACCCTAGAGGTGAGTGTGTGAAAAGTGATCCACTTCAGTTATTTGATCTTGATTAGGGTTATCTAGTGTTTTGCTTTAGATCTTGCCATACATGCCTAGTTACTATACAGTAATAAGGAAAGCGGTAAATTGCGGAAAGTAAAGGTGCGAAAAGTAAACCTAAACTATTATAGGACTTCGGGAAAGGGGGTACAAAACCATACAACTGGGGGAAAATAGTAAACCCTAATTAATACTATTATAAACCGTAGCAGTTACATAATTGGGAAAACAGACTAATGTGAAATTAAATACGCGAAGTGGTAAGATAAAGGGAAAAAGAGAATTGTTTAATGATTTTGATAAAAAAAATGATTTGATGATTAATCTAAAAAACCTAATTGATTTTGATTTAGAAAAAGAATTAATTGATTAAAAAAACTGAAGTTGATTTTAATTAATTAAACCCTAAAAACTAAATTAATTAATAAAAAAGGTTAGGTTAATTTAATTAAAAAAGTTAAGTTAATTTATTAAAAAACCTTAAGTCTAAAAATGTTTTAATAAATTAAGTTAAAAATAATAATTATGTTGTAAAAATAAAGAAAAGTGATAAAAAAATATGTTGGGCCTAAAAAAACGGAGGGGTGTGAGGAAAGAAAATTGCTAGGCCCAAAACATGCAAGCCCACACCCTATATGAGATTCGGTGTGGATGGCTCCAGGAAGTCCATGGTGTGCGTGTAGGTTCTGGCGCGTTGATCTTGAATCAGTGGAGATCTGATGGTGATGAGATGAGAGCGTATGGTGGATGCCTGAGCTAGCTTGCATTGGATCTATAAAAATCACAAAACATGAAAAGAAAGTTTTGCACCAGGATCGAACCCGTGTATGGGCATAATAATGTCTTAGAGGCAAACGCGCTACCACTGGGGTGGCCATACATCCATTAAACTATGTCAATTCATAAATATATAATATAAAACAAATTCCAAAAGTCAGACAATCAAACACGCACGCATGAGTAGGATCCATGTATTTTGTATGGACCAATCAGAAGATCATGTTGTGCCACGCGTCTTTAAACGACGGTCAAACCACCCTGGACGGTGGTTTCAGTCATCTTCTCCGATTGTATAAAAACTAAAACCTACAAAATTCAATCAAAATGAAAAATAAAATAACCCTAGTTGACTAATTAAGGTCTTGCGATTTCAATGGTATGGTTAGCTTGGTGTAAAAATGCTTGTATCGTGAGATCTGAAGCTTCAAAAGCTTCGTGCCTTAACAATGGCACGATTCTGTTTCTGCACCAAAACTTACATGTAAGACATTAGAACAATTCTAATAATGCATATGAGTTATGTTGGCATGTTAACAACGACTGAAATCATGCTAAACCTTAAAAAATCAAAACTCACAAACTTACCAACCAGAGTTCACGCAGGGAATGGTTCTGAGGTTGATTTGCGATGGATAAGGACCGGTATCAACCCCTGGAAGCTTCAGGAAGATGATGTGAAGCTCAAAATTTCTTGAGAGCCACTGGAGAGTAGGGTTTGTCTTTTCCCTAATCTTTAGAATTTTTGAGAACTTTTTTAGGGTGTTTTGAGGCAGCTTTCTCGTGTCTTGTTGGTTTGGAATTGTTAAGTATATATAGGTCTTGAGATTAGTTCAACAAAAATTGAAGGAATCAAGCATTATTAGGAGAAAAAGATTTGATTTGGAATTATGTCAAACTTGCTATTTTGGCCAATAATTGATTCACAAATTTTCCGCATGGTTTTGCCAGCTCAAATACATGATTTTGGGGCCCCAATATGACTGAAATCAAAAGAATTGTGTCTTAGTCCAGTTATTTTATGTTTTATTTAATTTATTTTTGGATTTAATTGAATAAAAATCAAAATAAACAAAATAAAAATAAAATATAATTCATGAATGGACTTATTGGTCTTTAAACATGTCATGAACACGTTTGGACCTGAAAATTTAGGCCCAATATCCCAAAACTATAAATTTGCTTAATTTGGAATTCATGCATTCTCTCAAAATTTCCTAACTTGCACTGGCCATAACTCTCTCAATTTTCAACTTTTGAATATGATCTTGGACATTTTGGAAATCTCAAGATGTCCTTTATAACCTCTATGTTGATCATTTTTGCTTTTTAATACTTCATCTTAATGCAATTGTCTTGACAAAAAGTGTCTTTATGTTGACTTTTTAAATGACATGTAATGTATTGGCTCATATCTCTCAAATGATGCATTTTTTGGACTTGAGTTTAGAGAGACAAAGTTTTAGAGAATTGAATTCCCTTAAAAATAAGCGTTGGTTGGGGAAAAACTGATGAAGCATGTGAAAGTTATGTTTGGTCAAAGTTCAGTTGACTTCTCCCTAATTTGGAAACTTTTGACCTTTGATGATTTGAGGGCTTTTATTGAGGAATCATAATCAACCCTTGATCAAATTATGAGTATGACTTCAAAATCTTGATGTTGACTAAAAAATCTTAAGGTTTGACTGTATGTTGATCACAGTTGACTTTTTACCCAAAATAGTTGATTTTCCATCATTTGAGCAATTGACTGAGCAAACTTGTGATGCAAGGCATGAAACTTGATATGAGAATTCTTAGGGACATATAAATAACCATGAAAACAACCTAATTCCTTAGAAACCCAATCTTCCTTGAGAAATACAAAACCCTATTTATGAGTCCATTGCTTAGGAGGAGAATTTGTCTGATCAATTCTTGAGCAACCTTGAGCATTTGAGAACCCTAAGAGAATGTCTTGAAGGAAAATGGGAGGAAAATTTTTGGGGTACAACATATACCATATGTCTGCCACATCCTTATAATTATCACGATTTCTTAAATTTGTTACATAGGGATCGTCATCATGATGATACCTCATAGACCTAAACCTGATTTGAACATCATTCATGTCTACAATCTTGCATCTAGACTTCAATACAGCACTTCCATCTTTATTAACCAGTCTTGGGTCATAACCATTCTTATTATTTGGCTTCTTATTTTGAACTAAAGTGTAAGAACAAGAAGTGTTTCTACATCGGGCCTTAAAATTTTGATGATAACTTTACATGTTATGTTTAAGACCGATTGTATACTGTAATGGTTTATCTTAGTGTGTAGTTGTTGTAATGTTCTGACTCTGGTATCAAGGCGTGTGATGCCATCAGGTTCTGAGCATACACTACTGGAATAAAACATGTGGTTACGTGTTACAGTTGAAGTCAAGATTTTGAATACATCTTCTACAATGTGTCTAAGGAACTTTAGTACAAGAGGTTCTAATCGTGACTTTATGGTTAAGCTTTGGAGGCCTTATAAAGCTTTACTTATGTGTGTTACAAGTTCTGAAGATTATGAAGACAGAGTTTTGCTGAACAAGTTATGATGATCTGAAGAAAAGAAAGTTCTTACAACTAAGTGTTAAAGACTCTGAAGACAAGGTTCTGATAGGACAAGTTCTGAAAACTCCAAGACTTAGGTTCTAAGACTTAAGAAAGATTCTTCTACAATAAGCTTCAACGTTCAACATTCAAATATCCAAAGCCTCTGAAGATAAGAAGAAGTTCAAAATGGTTAACATGTGATGATGTACAAAAGGTACATAAAGTAGTATGTGACTTCTACCCTCTAGGGGGGCGTTAGGACAGTTCTTTTTGTATTATACAATAACCACTCTCATTATGACTGTTGAGAACAAACAACTAGATTTCTGATTACCTTTCTACCCTTTCAACAAATTTATTTTACAAGTGTTGTACCCCAAATTTTTCCCTCTCATATTTCTCAACACATGGCAAGTGAGATCCCCAAATTGCTCAAGGAAGTTCAAGAGTTGACCAAACAAACTCTCTGCTAAGGCAGTCTATCTCTAATTAGGGTTTCCATCTTCATCAATATGTGTGAACCACAAAGGAATCAAATGATCACCATTTTACTAATATGTTCTCAAGATCATCCATGTCAAGTTTCAAACCTTGCAGAAGAAGTTTGCTCAGTCAATTGCTCAAATGCCTGAAAATCAACTGTGTTAGGTCAAAAGTCAATTGTGGCCCACATATAGTCAAACTTCAAGATTTTTGGTAAAATTACTCATTTTGAAGTATTATTCATCATTAGATCAAGGGTTGATCATGATTCTTCAAGGATTGCTCAAAATTCATCAAAACCCAAAAGTTGTTAAATTAGGGTTTTACAAGAAAAGTCAACTCAACTTTGATGAAGCATAACTTTCTCATACTTTAACAAAAATGACCCATCCAAAGCTCATTTTGAAGAGGATGAAATTACCTATAATTCATCTTCATCTCCCAAGTTCAGAATATGCACTCACAAGAAGATATGAATTTTGACATTATAGGTCCTTTTGAAAAGGCAACAAAAACACCTTTTGGGTCAAACCTTCATACATGAACATGGAAGACTCAATTGATATGAGACCAAAGGGTTACTTAGAGGACATCTTAAGATTTCTAAAAAGTCCAAGAACAACTCTCTAGGTTCATAATTGAGAGAGATATGCATTGGCCAAGTTGACCCTTTTTGCAAAATTGTCAAAAGTCAAATGTGCTCAAATTTGCATTTTTTGCTAACTGGGCCCAACTTTTTATGCTTGCACCTAAATTATAATGTGGTCCACGACTCAAATACTTATCCACACATTATTTGCTTCATTTTTCAATTTATTTTTATTTTTCATTAATTAAAAAGTGAATTAAATCAAATAAATGATGAAAATCATCAAAGATATGATTTGATTTGTTTTTTTATAAATGGGCAATCAAAATATGCTGAGCTTGGATGATCAATTCAAATCAATGGCAATTGGTACAAGAAAGGCATGATTGGTATGAAAATAGAATGATATCATAAAAATTGAAAATCAAATCAAATCTCATCAAAGCTTCAAGATTCAATCTGTTTTGCAACCCTAATTCATTGAGGGATATATAATGAACAAGAACAAAGCAAAAATAAAAAGGTCAGAGGCGTGAAACGGTTAGATCAAAACTCAAAAATCTTGACAAAAAGTGAGGTTATGATTTCAGGATAGAGGACCTTTGAGAACAATTCAAGGCCATAAATCCATTCCTAGGCATCTCAGTAAGCTTCTCCAATCGCTTGCACACCCCTACACGTCCAGAATCACGCCCTATCATTCTCACGATTTGCAAAATTATCCAAATTCGATTACTGTAATTCTTGTATCTTTAGCATGTTTAAGTTACATATTTATGATCATCATCATGTTTTCAACGTTTCTGGATAGTTTGATTTAAGTTACAGTGCAGGAACAAGCTTTTGCCATGGTTAGGGTTTCGTGCTCCAATTTGGGGTTTTGGGTTTCAAGCAAAATTAGGCTTGATAATGGGTACCATGATGATCAGAGCTTCAAACCCAGTTGATTCATGGTCCCCAATTGAATTTATATTGCGTGTGCTTGATTTTTGAATGACACAAGTTTCAGCAACATACCTGCGTCTGTAGGTAAAGGTTCAGAGCCTAAAACGACGGTTCCAGGGAAGAAGACAATAGCGTGTCACAACCTGACTGGCTGGTTTAAGTTCTGGCATATTATTCTGGCTATTAACTTGTTTTCCAATATATTATTTGTTTTTATTATATTAACAACTTAACATCCAGCGCAGTTGGTCAGAGGAAGGGAGTCCGAAGCTCATGTCCTGGGTTCGATCCCAAGCGTGAGCTTTTGGTATTTTCTCCATTGTTTTCACCAGATCCAGCACATACCCCTTCCGAGGGTCATCATCTTCTGGATCTATCAGCCAGAACCACATCCAGCACATACCCCTTCCGAGGGTCATCATCTTCTGGATCCATCAGCCAGAACCAGATCCCGTGCATCCCATCTTCTGAGGGTCATCATCTTCTGGATCCATCAGCCAGAACCAGATCCAGTGCACCCCATCTTCTGAGGGTCATCATCTTCTGGATCCATCAGCCAGAACCAGATCCAGTGCACCTCATCTTCTGAGGGTCATCATCTTCTGGATCCATCAGCCATAACCAAATCCAACGCACCTCACATTTTGAGGGTCATCATCTTCTGGATCCGTCTCCAGCCAGATTTGCTGACAGCAGGCCCATTTGGTTATTTCTATTGTTTTTCTTTAATTTCTCCTCTTTAATTATTTTGTTCTTTTTTCATTAATACAAAAGTTATTTTATTAAATTCACCAATCAAAAATCACAAAAAAAAGATTTATTTTCTTAATACAGGTTTTTTTAATTAATTAATTTAATTAATTTAGGGCAACTTTAATTTCTTTCACAATTAAAATTCAATTAGAAAATTAGGTTAACTTTTGATTTAATTTTTCTTTCTTTCTCAAATAAATGAAAAAAAATACAAAAATAGGATTTTAGAATGAATTAATTTATTTTATCTTAATTTAAAATTAATTAGAACTTAGGATTTTCATTTTAATTCAATTATTTCATTATTTTCTCAAATAACAAAACATGACAAAGACATCATTTTTTAATCAATCGCAAGTAGGATTAGTCAAAGGGTCAAAACCCTAATCGTCTCGCATTTAATCCGCCGCGCGCTTATTATTATTTTTCCAATATTTTTGTAACTGTTCATGGTTTGTAATAGTTAATTTAGGGTTTTATTTACTGTTTAAATCCCCGGGTTTTTGGCTATGTAATTAATCCACCTCACCGAAGCCTTGTAATAGCGTAGATTTATTTTCTCGCATTTCTAATTCCTGCAAATATTTAACTGTCTAGATGTATGCTAATAGGATTGTATGGCAAGAATGCGTGACAAATTAAAAACAGTTAGAAAACCCTAATGTGCAAAGATAAATAACTGAAACAAATCACTCGCACATATCACTCTTAGGGTATACTCTCACTTCGGTTGCCTTCGGTAAACGGTCATTAAGCATAGGGTGTCTTAGCGATTGCCCTCCAGTCTAAAAAGATCAAAATGTCCCATTCGAATGTTGCCTCGGAAATGTTGCCTTGAATATGATCTTAAGACTCTAGGGTTATTACTAAGGCGTCCTAATATTGCTTTAGTGATCGTACGTCCCTTTTGAATTGACCCTTACAAATTCCAACGACGGTGCTACCTATTTCTCAATAGTAGGATAGCGCTGTCTAAAGGAAACAAGAATAGAAACGATCTTTTTCCGAGTAAGTAGATGCTAGTAGGTACTTTCTCAAATCAAAACTTTTCACACTTACACTTTTCAAACAAATTTTTCAAAACAACTTCGTCACACCTTTGAGGACTGATACTAGGGTTATCACGAAGTAGAACATTTTCAAAAACAAAGCACACACACAAGCAATTTAAATGAGCAAGTACCTAAGAGCCCATGGAAAACCATGGATAGAAAGGGTGCTAACACCTTCCCTTTCTATAATCTACCCCCCGTACTCAGAATATCTCGAAAAAGGATTTTTTCTGTACTTTTTTCCTTTTCGGTTGGATGAAATAAAAGTCGGTGGCGACTCTTGCTTACCACGACATTTTGCAAACACAAAACGCAAAACGCAAACCAGTATTAAACTGTCGGTTCTGCCACCGTATCATAGAACTGGCGACTATGCTGGGGATTTATAAAGTGGGTTTTACCTTAGGATCTAGGTCGTCAAAATTGCTTCTCTTGATTGTTTTGTTTGCTTTATTTTTGAGGGTTTTGTTTGGGGTTACTATAGATCCTACACCCGAATCTGGGGAACACCTTTTAGGTAAGAATCAATAGACTGTGAGGGAACTAGATGGCGTAGCCCGATACGGTTGAAGCAGCAGCTACATTGGTGTGGCACTTTGGTTGGTACCGGTATCCCTTGTGGTGAAACGAGGAGAATCCGGGGCCGCTGCATGGTGTCGTGAAGCATCAACTGACCTTAGAACCTTTAATTGCCTAACTTGGCCATTAGAAAGTAGCTAGATAGCCGGCCTCGGTGTATAGATGAGAACTGGTTGATACTTGATGCTACACTCATTGAGATCATACTTTCGGAATATTTCGGCCACAAGAAAAGATTGCGTGAGCTGAAACCATGACCGATAAAGGATGGTCAGTGATATTGAGATCCTCTAGAACCCGGTTACTTTTTTAGGACAGGTTGAACCAACTAAACTTCAAGAGGGTTATATCTTAAAACCCATGCAAGCCTAAACCTAAGGTTGTTTGTGTGACTTGTGTGCTTTCAACTTGAACTACTTGCACAGTTTTATTATCTGACAACATGAGTTCCTTGCAGGTTTTGTTTACAGTCCTTATCCAATAACTTGGATTTCTTGTCGGGTTTACTTGTTTACATCACCTTGCACTTTTGCTTAAACGCATAGCATACACATCATAACATCATGCCTTAACATTTCCTTAACCATTTAAAGGATCTCAAGGGTGTGTGATGCAGGTTATGGTAAGTCAGACGTCTAGCAAGGGGCAAAGGGGATTTATTTTCCCCTAGCCAATGTCGTCAGAAGATCAAAACTCAACAACTTGAGTCAGGGGCTATGACCAACTTGATATGGTGAGCTTGACTCTTGTAGAATGACCTTCAAAGATACGAAGTGATTCAATCAAAGCGGCAAAATTTCATTTCTGACAGTTTCTTGTTTACCCGCGAGATCCTTGAAAACATTGCATATATATATCATACATATCATTGCATAACAGGTCTTCCAGTACAGGTCTCTCATGTTCTCACTGTTTATTTCAGCAATGGCTCTCAAACACGACAACAGAGATCTTCAAACTCAAGAAGCTCAGTTCATGGACATATTCCTAAACCTATCCAAGGGGCAGGAAGAGTTGAAAACACCCCTCATTGGGAACTTGGTCAAGAAAAGTCCTGAAGACAATAAGGATGAACGGATGGAACAACTGCAAACTGAGGTAGATGCAATAAGAACCCAGATGCTGGGGCAGATGGCTCTTATCCAAGGCCTAGCCCGAAGGCAAGAAGAGCTGAAAGCCATCATCAACCAACTTCATCAAGACAGATACAACAATATGAAGCAAACAGTTGAGGCCGGGGACCAAGTCATTGATCATCTTCCAAGAGGACAAGAGTTTGGTTTGGTGAAGAGTGGACCTTTCCAAATTTCTACTACCTCATGGGTCCAACAACAACCTCTCCAAAAATAATGGGTTAATCGGAGTAAGCCAGATAGACCCAAGAGGTAGTTTACCAAACTCAACATTCCACTGTCTCAAGCTTTACAACACATGTTGAGGATGAATCTGGTTACGTTGATAGGACCTCATCCAAATCCCAATACTTCTTCGCCTAACTACAATCCTGATGCAAGGTGTGCATATCACTCCAATAGTCCGGGGCATGATTCGGACGACTGTTGGAGGTTGAAATACAAAATTCAAGACCTGATTGACGAAGGAGCATTGGAATTCACACAAGATGGTCAACTGGAATGTTTATGTCAATCCTCCAAGGCCCACCATTTGAAGTGAGAAGTTCTAACAAGAGGGCTTTTCGTTCATTAGAATTTTCAATTTGTAATTTTCTTTTGATTGTTCGAATATTTATTCATGTCAAACTTTGTTACTTTATCAATGCATTGCATATGTTTGTTCTGAATCAATTCATTCATATTCACTATATTTAAACTCCGTTCCTTTTTGTGATATTCAACTCTCGACTAAAAATCTGTAAGCCTTTAGATGGAGGATGGTGAAAACGATACCACGATCTCTACAGTATGCTTTTGAACGGACCATGCTGGCGATGTACAAGCGTTGTTTCAAATCCTAAACAGTGGACTTATAAGGAAGATAATCCCTAGTCAACCCCTTTGAGCCAAAGAAATATGAGTTTTTCTTTCACACAAATTATAACCCTTAATCACAACCTGGGGTAGGGTAGTTTTCTCAGTTAATTCAGAGGCGCATTCAGTCACAATATTCCGCTTCATACACAATGAATGGCCTCTAAGATGTCCTTCAAAAATAAAAGACGGTGATGGTTCCCTATAATCGTCAAGACAGACAATCATTATCTCTCGAAATAAAAGCCGATTAAGTCAAAACCTATAAAGGAGACTTAAGAAAAAAACTGGGGCATCCCGCTGACTGTAATCACAAAAAGAAACAGTTCAGGCAAAAGACAGGGATAATAAAATAAAAAAGAAAGAGGTCCTACAAACCCTCAACAAAAATGACTTCCTATTCAAAATAAACTGTCAATATCCAAACCATCACTAGAATATTAGAGCAAAGACTCAAACGGGATCTAAATGCACAATTAATTGAGCATAGGATCGAAGAACATCATGAAGAACCAGGCCACGTTATAACCCTTAAAAGTCCTAGCTGAAGCATGGGTTAGTTCGAAAGCATATTGTTACAAAAGGTATCCTGACTCCTATAAGGTTTGCTATAAATCCTGAGTTGAGATCACACTTTTACAAAAAAAAAAACTTGTTTTACTAAAAAATGAATTTTCAAACTTCAAGACAGACATAAGCTTTGCATTCGTAAAATAACATTTTTTGCATATGACTACTTGTTGAATAGCAGAGAAATTTGCATGACGAATATCTAGTGAACAAAAACCTTCTCAATAAAAAGGATCACCTCAAGTGGAAAAACACTTCCAACCAAGGGGGACGGCATGATCATTGTCCATCATCTGGGGAAGTCAAGTCAAGATTCAAGGAATCTCTCAAAGATGCCAAATAGCCAGGGGCAGATCTCCATCTGAATCACTTGGGGGCATGGGGCATGAATTCTAGCAACAGATCTTGTACAATCAAATAAACATCTTCTGGTAGTGTGGCAACACAACATTACCGACAGTAACAACTCCCTACACACTGAGAGCGTGGACATAGTCAGAAAATACTGCGTATGAACAAAGACCCGCTAGGTTGACTGGCCTAGGAAAAAATAAGGGAATCCCGGCAAACCAAAAGGGTTCGGGAAAAATTAAGGATAAAAACAAAAAAGGTATGTACACCTGGCAAGCCGAAAACCTGAAAAGGCGGCTTGAGCAAAAAAGGGTATCCCAGTGGACTGAAAACCCGAAAGGGAAATCAAGGCAAAAGTTAGGAATTTGAAGCGTACGACTATGTCCCGTCATCTTATCATTTGTTTATAAATAGAAGACTTATCATCCTAATCAGCATCCACAAGGCCTCCGCAGGCACTTTCTCCAGCTGGTACAGGGGCAGAAAAGTCTTGATACGAAGTCATATCCTCAACATGCATTCTGTCATACCCCAATTTTTGACCTAAGATCCCATTTTCATTTTTGCATTCTTATACAAAGGTCAAGGTCACTAAATACTGTCAATTTTATCCTCTCACCTTCGAGCTTTGATTATGCAGAAATTGTCAAGTGTTTTGAACATCCTTAGCCTATGTATCACTAACTTCTAATCAAGCACGAAATGTGTGTTTTTTGTTTCTTTGATTTCATGTGCTGACAGGTCTCTTTCGAATGCAACTTGGATTACATCCTTCGTTTTGAGCAAGAGCCTCCTTCGATTCAGCCTGCTTCGATTGGACAAGTTCACTCCCTGCAAGCCTATTTCGATTCACCAAGCATGCTTCCTGCAAGCCTACTTCGATTTGGACAAGTTTACTGCCTGCAAGACATGCTTCAATTGGGCAACATTGCTTCCTTCGAACACAAGATTTCGTTTGGGCAATATGTTTGTTTCGATCCACATTCTTCGATTGGGAAACATTGCTTCTTTCGATTCACAAGCTTCGATTTGGAAATACAGTCTCCTTCAATCACAAGCTTCGATTTGGCCATGTAGTTTCCTTCGAAGTGACCCCCTTCGATCCACGAGCTAGAAATGTGATTTCCTTCAAGGTGGTCTCCTTCGATTCACAAGTTGGACCACTAAACCCTTCGAAGCAACGTACTTAGAGCACACAAGTGGCCTCCCATATACTGACAAACTCAAGAGAGTTGTGCTGCTACGCAGCAGTCCTGCGCCAACCAGCCACTAAGCTCCAAAATACTGATAAAGCCTGCATTGACAGTCTTGTACTTGCACAAAAAAGGAGTGCACAAGAGCTGCACTGAAGAAAACAAGGGGTAGTATACCCAAATAGTTCAAATATTATTTCGTTTTCCCCCCAAAACCACATCAAAACTCGCCTATAAATACAAGGCTTCACAACATGTTCAAAGGATGATTTTTGGCACCAAAGGAACAAACCTCCCAGATTTTCTCAAACACAAAAAATCTCTCAAGTCCCTTCAATACTTGTGAGAACAAACCCAGAATTCCCAAACACTTACTGCCTTCGATTCTGAAGAACAATCACACTTCAGTCTCCTTCGAATCAAAGAAGCATAACACTTGCTTTTTCTTTTCCTTCAAATCCAGCGCTCCCAGCACAGCCTGTGACCCCTCTTTTGAATCCAGCATCCAGGGCCACCACTCAAGGCCCCACATCCATTCAAAGCCTCCAGCAAGGTAAGTCACTCCTACCTTTGAACTTTTCGTTTCATAACATGTAAATACAATCCCTTTTCGTTTGAAACATTGTATTACCACTGTTCTTTTGTTTCCACCCTGTTAACATGTTTTTTATTAGTTAACCCTTTCGTTTTTCCTTCTGTTTATCTGAATTAGCTTTAATTGTTAAATTGTTTACCAAACACATACTAGCATGGCCTCAGGCCATGTTATCATTTAATGTTTGAATTGAAAGAAACAAGAAATAGGGAACGAAGCTTCTGGCTTCTGCCATCTTTCTCCAGGTCAAACGAAAGAGACAACCAGGACGCAAACCATGTCCAATAGAATGGCATTCCCTCACTGCTGTTAACCCCCAGTCGAAGAAGGCAATAAGGCAGAATCAAAATACTTCGCCATACACTGACTTCCAGGCCAATCGAAGGACAGAACCTCACTGGTGCGAAATCCCAGTCGAAGGATACAACTTGCTGCTGCCTTTGCCCAGTCGAAGTATACAACTTACTGGTGCCAGCCCCCAATCGAAGGACAGGACCTCGCCCCTGCCAAAGCCTAATCGAAAGACGTGACCTCACTGATGCCAGCCCCAATCGAAGGAGGCCAACAAATGCCAATCGAAGTGTGCTCCTTCCTGGTCGAAAAACACTCAGTTTTCTTACTTTTTTTCTTTTCCTTCATATTTTTTATGCTTTTTTTGATATGTTTGTAATAGTGTAGGATTTTATCTTTCTGCATTTTATTTACTTTGTACAAATGCTAGTAATTAGGCAAGATAAAATCAACAAATAAACAAACCAAAAAATCCAAAAAAAACACTCTTTAATCATTACTTGAATATACTTTAAAATATGCAAAAAACACTCAACAAATCAAAACTCCCCCAAGGGCATGTTATCCCCGTTCTACCGCGATATCGGCAGTGCCTATTGCTAGAATGCGTGCGTTAATGTCTCCCACTAAAAAACACAAACAAGTCAACTTTTTCTAGAGGAACTACGGTGTTTGGATTCCTTCGTTGGATACGTAGGCAAAGGGTCACGAAACCCTCACGAACGCAATAATAAAAACTCATTTTTCCCCCTTAAACAAACATAGTTGTAGATAAATACACCCTTGTATATAACAAACAATTTTAACCAAAAAATGGATATTTCAAAAGGTTCCTGCGGAGTACCGTAGATGCATTGGGTGCTAATACCTTCCCATTGCATAACCAACCCCCGAACCCTCGATCTCTTTCAAAAACGCATTGTATTTTCATTACTTTACATTGCATGTTTTAGGGTTTTATTTCGCTCTTTTCCCTTTCCCCTTGGAAATAATAAAGCTCGGTGGCGACTCTTGCTTTTGCGAGTCGAGTTAATTAATAGCTCGATCTCCGATTTTCACCGCTACACGTCCCAGTAACACATACACTCCCCACAGAGTAAAAAGTATCCAAAGATAGTGATGTTAGCTTTCCCGAACAGGACATAACTCTCCCCAGCTGAGGTTCACAATCGCGAGTGAGTCGGGAAATTTTTCCCCAAGCAGAGTTTATTTCTCTCACAAGCAGAAATTAAATCTCCAACAAAATTCATTATCACCAGCAACGGAAATTCATCCCCAGTTGAGTTTATTTATCCAAATCAACAGATCTATCAACAAAGTATCTCCTCTCCAACAGAGTTATTCTCTCGTGAGTTATTCTCAAATAGAGTCTCTCATCGGCGGAATATCCGTAAACGAGGGGAAAATCTCCAGCATAGTCATCTTTGTTCACCATCCCAAACAGAAGTAGAGGAACTATGGTTCTTTACAAGCAGTCAAGAATACTATTTCTCATACTCTCTAAACATCAGTCAGGGATTTATTTTCCCGGACTCAGACTATTACGTCAGCATTTCGTGTTTACACATCATGACATGTGCATACATTACATATAACATAATCTCAGTTATTTTGAGAACCTCATCACAATGCATCTCATGCATCGCACATAACTAACCCTGTATTTCTTTTAGGAAAGACAATTATCATCAATAATTTCCAGTAGGGCCATGACCAACACTCAAAGCTAAACAGAGTAATCATCGGTGCGACAGATACAACCTTACCCAGGTTTCTTCCAACAGTCCTACACCGACTCATTACAAGGCAACCTCACCCAGGTTCCTTCTGCAGTTTTACCCAAATTCATATTGAAGTAACCCTACTATCCAGGTTCCTTCTCACAGCCCTATTGTCCAGGCTTTTATATCGAAGTAACCCTACTATCCAGGTTCCTTCTCACAGCCCTACTATCCAGGCTTTCATATTGAAGTAACCCTACTATCCAGGTTCCTTCTCACAGCCCTACTATCTAGGCTTTCATATCAAAGAAACCCTAATATCTAGGTTCCTTCTCACATCCCTACTATCCGGGCTTTCATCTCGAAGTAACCCTATTATCCAGGTTCCTTCTGCAGTTTTACCCAAATTCATATTGAAGTAACCCTACTATCCAGGTTCCTTCTCACAGCCCTACTATCGAGGCTTTCATATCGAAGTAACCCTACTATCCAGGTTCCTTCTCATAGCCATACTATCCAGGCTTTCATATTGAAGTAACCCTACTATCCAGGCTCCTTGTCACAGCCCTACTATTCAGGCTTTCATATTGAAGTAACCTTACTATCCTGGATCCTTCTCATAACCTTACCATCCGGGTTCTTCCTCTCTTATCCCCAGACAACAGTCCACAACACTATAAGACCGGGTCCTAATCAAACACAATTGATTTAACATTTCCCTAGAAATTCACGGTGCATCATATACCCGGACCAAACACATAGTTCACTTCCCCTTCCCAAACCGGAATTACTCCCCAGTAGAGTAATGGACAACTGAAGCTCCTAAAACTAAATTTCTCCCAAGACAAAGACTAGCATTCCCCAGCGTAGTCCTCCTCAACAACAGGTACACGGGTTCTCGCAAAGTAATCTCTTATGCGATCGACACTCCTTCGGATGGCATCTTTAAGCCCATCTCAGACAATTCTCTAGAAACTACCAAATGGAATCTATAATCCCATTCCCGATATCACAAATCAAGTATCACTTCATCTGAGTGCAAAGTTTTGGGCACTCTAGTGTTCAATCATCTTCCACCTTCAGATCACGAAAGGCAGATGAGCTAATCTACATCCCCATGTTTAAGAAGATTGAACAGGGGAAGCTGTTGTACCCCAAAATTTTCCCTCCCATATTTCTCAACACATGGAAAGTAAGGTCCCCAAATTGCTCAAGGAAGTTCAAGAGTTAACCAGACAAACTCTCTCCTAAGGCAGTCTATCTCTAATTAGGTTTTCCAAATTCATCAAGATGTGTGAACCACAAAGGACTCAAATTCTCACCATTGTCCTAGTATGTTCTCAAGATCATCCATGTCAAGTTTCAGACCTTGCAGAAGAAGTTTGCTCAGTCAATTGCTTAAATGCCTGAAAATCAACTATGCTAGGTCAAAAGTCAACTGTGGCCCACATACAATCAAACTTCAAGATTTTTGGTCAACATACTCATTTTGAAGTATTATTCATCATTTGATCAAGTTTTGTTCATGATTCTCAAGAATTGCTCACAATTCATCAAAACCCAAAAGTTGCTAAATTAGGGTTTTGCAGGAAAAGTCAACTCAACTTTGACCAAGCATAACTTTCTCATACTTTATCAGAAATGACCCATCCAAAGCTAATTTTTAAGAGGATGAAATTCCATACAATTCATATTCAGCTCCCAAGTTCAGAATATGCACTCACAAGAAGATATGAATTTTGACATTATAGGTCCTTTTCAAAAGGCAACAAAAACACCTTTTGGGTCAAAGCTTTATACATGAATATGGAAGACTCAATTGAGATGAGACCAAAAGGGTTGATTATAGGAAATCTTAAGCTTTCTAAAAAGTCCAAGAACACCTCTCTAGGGTTAAAATTGAGAGAGTTATGCATTGGCGAAGTTGACCCTATTGCAAAATTGCCAAAAGTCAAATGTACTCAAATTTGAATTTTTTGCTAAATGGGCCCAACATTTCATGCTTGCACCTCAATTATAATGTGGTCCATGACTCAAATACTTATCCACACATTATTTGCTTCATGTTTCAATTTATTTTGATTTTTCATTAATTAAAAAGTGAATTAAATCAAATAAATGATGAAAATTATCAAAGATATGATTTGCTTTTTTTTTATAGATGGGCAATCAAAATATGCTGAGATTGGATGATCAATTTGAATCAATGGCAATTGGTACAAGAAAGGCATGATTAGCATGAAAATAGAAAGATATCATACAAATTGAAAATCAAATCAAATCTCATCAAAGCTTCAAGATTCAATTTGTTTTGCAACCCTAATTCATTGAGGGATATATAATGAACAAGAACAAAGAAAAAATAAAAAGGTCAGAGGCGTGAAACGGTTAGAACAAAACTCAAAAATCTTGACAAAAAGTGAGGTTCTGATTTCAGGATAGAGGACCTTTGAGAGAAATTCAAAGCCAGCAATCCATTCCTGGGCATCTTAGAAAGCTTCTCCAATCGCTTGCACACCCCTACACGTCCAGAATCACGCCCTATCATTCTCACGGTTTGCAAAATTATCCAAATTAGATTACTGTAATTCTTGCATCTTTAGCATGTTTAATTTACATATTTGTGATCATCATCATGTTTGCAACGTTTCTGGATAGTTTGATTTAAGTTACAGTGCAGGAACAAGCTTTTGCCATTGTTAGGGTTTCGTGCTCCAATTTGGGGTTTTGGGTTTCAAGCAAAATTAGGCTTGATAATGGGTACCATGATGATCAGAGCTTTAAACCCAGTTGATTCATGGTCCCCAATTGAGTTTATATTGTGTGTGCTTGATTTTTGAATGACATGGGTTTCAGCAACAGACCTGCGTCTGTAGGTAAAGGTTCAGAGCCTAAAACGACAGTTCCAGGGAAGAAGACAATAGCGTGTCACAACCTGACTGACTGGTTTAAACTTTGGCGTGTTATTTTGGCCATTAACTTGTTTTCCAATATATTATATGTTTTTACTATATTAACAAGTTAACATCCAGCGCAGTTGGTCAGAGGAAGGGAGTCAGAAGCTCATGTCCTGGGTTCGATCCCAGGCATGAGCTTTTGGCATTTTCTCCATTGTTTTCACCAGATCCAGCACATACCCCTTCTGAGGGTCATCATCTTCTAGATCCATCAGCCAGAACCAGATCCAGCATATACCCCTTCCGAGGGTCATCATCTTCTGGATCCATCAGCCATAACCAGATCCAGTGCACCCCATCTTCTGAGGGTCATGATCTTCTGGATCCATCAGCCAGAACCATATCCAGTGCACCCCATCTTCTGAGGGTCATCATCTTCTGGATCAATTAGCCAGAACCAGATCCAGTGCACATCATCTTCTGATGGTCATCATCTTCTGGATCCATAAGACAGAACCAAATCCAACGCACCTCACCTTCTGAGGGTCATCATCTTCTGGATCCGTCTCCATCCAGATCTGCTGACAGCAGACCCATTTGGTTATTTCTATTATTTTTCTTTAATTTCTCTTCTTTAATTATTTTGTTTTTTTCATCAATACAAAAGTTATTTTATTAATTTAACCAATCAAAAATCACAACAAAAAAAAGATTTGTTTTCTTAATAAAGGTTTTTTTAATTAATTAGTTTAATTAATTTAGGGCAACTTTATCACGAAGTAGAACATTTTAAAAAACAAAACACATACACAAGCAATTTAAATGAGCAAGTACCTAAGAGCCCATGGAAAACCATGGATATAAAGGGTGCTAACACATTCCCTTTTTATAATCTACCCCCCGTACTCAGAATATCTCTAAAAAGGATTTTTTCTGTACTTTGTTTCTTTCCGGTTGGATGAAATAAAAGTAGGTGGCGAGTCTTGCTTACCGCGACATTTTGCGAACACAAAACGCAAACCAGTATTAAACTGTCGATTCTGCCACCTTATCACAACAAGCTATAAAAGGAAGACTTGGAAGCCCAGGAAAAGTAAGAATCAATATTACACAAAATATATCAAATTAAATCAAGCTCAAGCCAAACTACACCAAAGCGTTGTGCAAACTCTTTAGAGAAAATCTTCTATGTATAGTTTTGTAAATAAGCAAGGAGTTGTTGCTCGTATCTTACAGTAGAACACTTAGGTGTTTTTCTTTGTACTGAAAAGTTTGTGTAATCTGCTTAAAAGAAGCAAATTTATAATACAATTAAAGTACTCAATTGTTGTTGAATGATACCTTGACAGACCGAGTGAAGTTCTGATCTAAAGAAGACTGTTGCTGCAGTTTTAGTGAATTTTCATTAAGGATCGATGGAATTATTAGGGGTGCCAATAAGGTTGATTAGAATTATAGTGGATTGTTTGTAATCAGTTTGGTTATAATGGATTAAGTCTTTGTTGAAGGAGAAATCATCCTTGAGGGGGTGGACTGGAGTAGCTTAGTTAACAGCAAACCAGGATAAAAATAATCGTGTTCATTTACTGTTATGTTCTAAGCTAACTTGTTCTGTCACAAACAAAAAGATTTAATTTGGTGAAAACCAATTCAACCCCCCTTTCTTGTGTTTCTCACACCTTCAATTGGAACCGGAGCTTCGGTTCTGGTATTGATAGTTATCAAACACTTAATTGTGTTAGGTAAATATCCAGACAAGTTTTTCTTTGAAAAAACACATTGGTTGAACCCTAACCAGCTGTTGCTACATCATATTCAAACGACAAAAGTTATAACGTTAAACCTCTAATCTTTGATAGAGAAAAGTTTGAGTACTGGAAAGACAAACTAGAAATTTTTTTCTGGGTCATGATGTTGATCTTTGGGATATGGTAGTCGATGGCTACGTACCTCCCACATATGATACTGGAAAAGAGATAGCTAGGAGAGCAATGACTGATCAACAAAAGAAAGATTGTAAAAATCATCATAAATAAAAAACCATCTTACTGAATGCGATTTCTTATACTAAGTATGTGAAGATGACAAATAGAGACTCTTCTAAGTCTATATTTGACTCTCTCAAAATGACTCATGAAGGAAATGATCAAGTTAAAGTAACCAAGGCACTGGCCTTGATTCAGAAATATGAAGCTTTCAAAATGGAGATGGATGAAAGCATTAAAGTCATGTTTTCAAGATTTCAAACCTTCGTTGTAGGATTGGAAGTTCTGAACAAAGGTTATTCAACGACAGATCATGTGAAGAAGATTATCATAAGTTTTCCATCCAAATGGAGGCCTATGGTAACTGCACTCAAGCTTGCAAAGGATTTGAACAACACTTCTCTAGAAGAACTGATAAGTTCTTTAAGAAGCCATGAGATTGAGCTAGAACAAGATGAACCTCAAAGAAATATAAAATCTATTACGCTCAAACATGTCAGAAAGTCTGAGAGGTTCAAAGCTTTTCAAGCATAAGAGATTGAGGATTCAGAAGGAGACTCTGATGATGAAGAAGATGAGTTGTCTCTGCTAACCAGAAGATTTAACTGTCTCTAGAAGATAAATTAAGGCAACAAGTTTAGAATTTCAAGAAGGACCGGAGGTTGCTTCGAATCAACGTCTAGTCAAAGGAAGTCCAGTGGTGATGAAGTCATTCGTTATAAATGCAATGAGCCAGGGAACTACAAGAATGAATGTCCTCGGCTTCTAAAGGACATACCAAGGAAGAAAGCCCTCAAAGGTGAGAAGAAAAGGAAAACAACAACAATGGATGACTCAGACTCAGAAGGAGAACATACTAACATGATGCTAATGGATGATGTTGGAACATTCAACGAAGTAATCTCTCAAGAATATGAAGCTGATTCTAAAACAGAAAGTATCTTCTGCAAAGAGACATCTTTAGAAGCCCCGTTAAAACACCAATCATAATATCTAGACTCTGGCTGCTCACGACACATGACGGGAAAAAGGCATATGTTCATAAGATTGGATCTTAAGCATGGAGGCATCGTAGGTTTTGGAGTAGATCAAAAAGGGAGGATCATAGGCTCAGGATTAATAGGTAACGACTCTCTTCCCTCTATAACTAATTTTTTACTTTTTGAAGGATTAAAGTATAATTTATTTCTATTAGTCAATTAAGTGATAATGGTTATGATATAATCTTTAATCAAGATTTCTGTAAAGTTGTTAGTTAAAAAGATGGCTCTGCCTTTTTCAATGAAAAGATAAGAAACAACAAGTACAAGATCAGACTTTCTGACCTTAAAGAATAGAATGTAAAATGTATCATGTCTGTTAATTAAGAGCAATGGACGTGGCCCAAATGGTTAGGTCATGTTAGCTTGAGAAGGATCTCTCAACTGAACAAACTTGATCTTGTCATAGGCCTGCTAAAACTGAAGTTTACTTTAGATGCTCTTTGTAAAGCATATCAGAAAGGAAAATTTTCAAAAACCTCTTTCAAAGTAAAATACATCGTTTCCATTTCTAGACCATTGGAACTTCATCACATTGATTTGTTTGGATCAATGAAAATTGTGTTAATTAGTGGAAAGAAGTATGGATTAGTCATTGTCAATGACTATAGCAGATGGACTTGGGTGAAGTTTCTCAGACACAAGGATGAGTCACATTCTGTTTTCACTACCTTCTGCACTCAAGTTCAAAATTAGATGAGCCTCAAAATTGTCAAGGTTAGAAGTGATAATGGTGGAGAATTTGAAAACAAATATTTTGAAAAACTATTTCATGAAAATGACATTTCCCATGATTTCTCCGGTCCAAGAACTCCACAACAAAATGGGGTTGTTAAAAAGAAGAATAGGACTTTGCAACAAATGGCCAGGACTATGATTAATGAAACTAATATGGAAAAGTACTTTTGGGTAGGGGCTGTAAACATAGCGTGTTATATCCAGAATAGAGTCTCTATTAGACATATTCTTGAAAAGACTCCTTATGGACTCCTTATGAATTATGGAAGAACAAGAAACCAAACATTTCATATTTCCATCTATTTGGATGCTCTTGTTTTATTCTGAATACTAAAAAAATCTAAAAAAGTTTGACTCAAAAGCCCAAGGTTGTATCATGTTAGGATATTATGAATGCTCAAAAGGCTACAGAGTATATAACACTGAAACACTTATTTTTGAAGAATCAATTCATGTTAGATTTGATGATAAGCCTGACCTCGAAAATTAAAAGATGGTTGATAAGCTTGCAGATGTGGAAATCACTTATTCATAATCAGAAGGTAAAGAATCTGATGTTGAAGTTTAAGAAGTGAAAGACTCATAAATCCCTCAATCAAAAGCTTTTAATGTTCAGACTCCTCTAAAGAGGCTAAAACAAATCCTATCACATTCTGAGGAACTAATTCTGGGAGATAAGACATAACCAGTCTAAACCAGATCTCACTTTAAACCTTATCAAGAAATGCTTCTAAGCTTAGTATCAATGGTAGAACCTTCCTCTACCGATGAAGCTCTTCTTAATCAATCTTGGATCCAAGCCATGGAAGAAGAACTCAAGCAATTCTCAATCAATGATGTCTGGGATCTAGTACGAAGGCCCAAATGAACTCATGTGATTGGAACAAAATGGGTTTTTCGGAACAAGCTAAATGAAAAAGGTGAAGTGGTAAGAAACAAAGCTCGATTGGTTGCACAAGGATATAGTCAACAAGAAGGAATAGACTATACATAAACCTTTGAACCAGTTTCCAGGTTAGAACCTATTCGTCTTTTTAATTTCTTTTTCTGTTAATCATAACATCATCTTATATCAGATGGATGTTAAAAGTGCGTTTTTGAACGGTTACATATAAGAAGAAGTTTATGTACATTAAACTTCTAGTTTTGAAAACAATTAAAATCATGATTTTATTTTCAAGCTTAAAAAATATTTGTATGGAAGATTAAGCAACTTTCTTTTAGAAAACAACTTCAATAGAGGAAAGGTTGACACTACTCTGTTCTGTAAAACTTTAAAAAATGATATCTTAGTAGTTTAAATATATGTTGATAATATTATAATTGGTTCTGCTAATGCCACTATGTGGGATAATTTTGCTAAGTCTATGCAGGATGAGTTTGAAATGAGCTTAATGGGAGAACTCAAATTCTTTATCGAAATCCAAATCAATCAAGGAACAGATCAAACCTTCATTCACTAGAGCAAATGTGTCAAATAAATTCTAGAGAAGTTCGACTTATCTGAATGTAAGACATCGAAGAATCTTATGCATCCTACGTGTGTTTTAAATAAGGATGAGTAAGTGGCAAGGTTGATCAAATGTTGTACAGAGGTATATAGGTTCTTTATTATATTTGACTTCCTTTAGGTCTGACATTCTATTTAGTGTATGCTTATGCGCTAGATTTCAATCAGATCCTAGAGAATCTCACTTGTCTGTTGTCAAACGGATTTTTAGATATCTGAAAAATGCTGCTAACCTTGGTATGTGTTATAGAAAATCAAGAGAATACAAGTTAGTAGGTTATTCTGACACTAATTATGTTGGTGATAGACTTGAAAGGAAGAGTACCTCTGGAAGTTGTCAATTTCTAGGAGAAAACCTTATATCATGGTCCAGCAAGATACAATCAACAATTGCTCTCTAAACTGCAGAAGCTGAATATATCTCTTTAGCAAATTGAAGCACTCAAATTCTATGGATGAAAAGCCAGTTAGAGGATTATCTTTTATATGAAAATCATATTCCTATCTTTTGTGATAATACCTCTACCATTTGTTTATCTAAGAATCATATCATATATTCTAGGGCTAAACACATTGAAATTAAACATCATATCATCAGAGACTATGTCCATAAGGGTGTTCTTTCTTTAAAATTTGTAGACACTGACCATCAGGGGGCTGACATCTTTACAAAACCCCTTGCTGAAGATAAACTTATTTTCATTCTAAAACATTTAAACATGGTTCCATGTCCAGAATGAAAAAGGTGTTATTTTAATTTGATGAAGCACTAAAAGTAATATATGCTTCTGAAATTTAAAGGTGTTGGGTTCTGAAACATGTGACTTTTAATTAATTAAATTCTTCATGAATCAGATGTACTCATGAATCATCTGTTCTTAGAACGGATAATTCCTATGAATACTGAAGAGCCTACTTTATCAAACAAGTTACTAAAAAGTAAAAGGATTCTTGTTCGGATAAAAGAAAGTTGTCGTTCCAGATCACCTTTGACTTTTTGTGACATCTTGAGAAATATAATATTCTTGCGAATATAAAAAACTCTTCATGATTTACCCAAAGTCAGTAATTTCTCTTGTCCTGTCTTGTATTTATGTGAGACACCTTTTTGGCCTATGTCATTTGTCAGGTAAATCATGTCTCCCATGTTTCATTTCCTTTACCTCTTATCCATTTCGCTGTCTAAACATCATCTCTTATAACCATCTTGCACCTTTATTCATCATACATCTACAAATCTCTCTTATTAATAGCAATTCCTTATAGACATCAATTATCCATCATATGGCAACTGTTTTCTTCAAAGTTCATTTCTCCGTCTCTTTTGCACCTTTTTGATTACTGACAAAGGGGGAGAAAGTAAAATGATTTTGAAAATGTTTATTCTCATAATATTAAACTCAAACATATAAAATGTTGTTGCTACTAAGTATTTGTTTGCTGTTTCAATCCAGGAACTCTAAACAAGTTCACGGAGTATTTTAAGACAAGTTGAAGATGAAGATCCTGATGTTAAGGTTGAGAACCTTATGGATGAAATCAACTCTAATATCATATGTAAAAAGTTGTACACTTTATAAATATATGAATATTTAAATAGATGCACCAAACACAATTCAGAAGTTATAAACTTACTGAAAGTAAGGTAATCTTGCTTAATATCATAGTGACCGGACGTTGTGAACTTTCTGAAAGTATGGAATTCAAACTTAAAGCTCCAGAAGTTGTGCTCTCCTGAAAGGAAGACAAGTAAACTTTCTGATGCTTGCTCTCATATAGATATGCCACTAAGAAGATGTGCTTCGATACATGTGCTTTTGTAACGTATGCTCTATTCAGAAGTTGTGAACTGTCTGAATGATTGATATACTAGAAAAATCTCAAGTCAAACATTGATACTTAAGAAGTAGTGAACTTCTCCAGAAGTATAATGTTTTGGTTTTGATATCATAATCATGAAATAGAAGTGCTGATACATAATGCATGGAATTATGTAATCAGACTCAAAATCAAGTTTTGTTTCTTTATCAAGTGCTGATAGTAACCAGGTTCTGAGATGAAGACCAGGTGCTCTAGTCAGACTCTGATGAGTTGTTGTAGGGAAGTGTTACTTCTCTATTTATATGTTCTGATAACTCAAAATTTATTTTGTGAGTCTTGGGCTTAGGATGAGACTCTGAACAAGCTTAAATGAAATTTTGAGACTAACAGACTCAAGGGGAGTTGTGAGCTTAATTATGAATTTGTCGGTTACAGTGATTACCCTGTATAAATTGTTCTATCAAAATACATGGTTTTGTCATCATAAAAAGGGTGAGATTGTAAGAACAAGAAGTGTTTCTACATCCGACCTTAATATTTTCATGATAACTTTATACGTTATCTTTAAGAACAATTGTATACTCTAATGTTTTGTTCTAGAGTGTAGTTGTTACTATAATGTTTTGACTATGGTATCAAGGCGTGTGACATCATCAGGTTCTGAACATACACTACTGGAAGAAAAGATGTAGTTACATGTTACAGTTGAAGTCAAGATTCTAAATACGTCTCCCACAACGTGTCTAAAGAACGTTAATACAAGAGGTTATGATCGTGACTTTGTGGTTATGATTTAGAGGCCTTCTAAAGCTTTACTTATGTGTGTTACAAGTTCTGAAGATTATGAAGACGAGGTTCTGCTAAACAAGTTCTGATGATCTGAAGAAAAGCAAGTTCTTACAACCAAGTGTTGAAGACTCTGAAGACAAGGTTCTGATAGGACAAGTTCTGAAGACTCCAAGACTTAGGCTCTAAGACTTAAGAAAGATTCTTCTACAACAAGCTTCAATGTTCAACATTCTAATATCTGAAGCCTGTGAAGATAAGAAGAAGTTCAAAATGGTTAATGTGTGATGGTGTAAAAAAGGTACATAAAGTAGTCTATAACCTCTACCCTCTAGTGTGGCATAAGGATAGTTCTTTTTGTACTATACTGTAACCACTCTCATTATGATCGTTGAGAACAAATAGCTAGATTTCTGATTACCTTTCTACCCTTTCAACAGATATCTTTTACAAGCTATAAAAGGAAGACTTGGAAGTTGAAGAAAAGTAAGAATCAACATTACACAAAATATATCAGATTAAATCAAGCTAAAGTAAAACTATACCAAAGCATTGTGCAAACTCTTTAGAGAAAATCTTTTGTGTATAATTTTGTAAATAAGCAAGGATTTTTTGCTCGTATCTTGCAGTAGAACAATTAGGTGTTTTTCTTTGTACTGAAAATTATGTGTAATCTGCTTAAAAGAAGCAAATCTATAATAGAATGAAATTACTCAATTGTTGTTGAATGATACCTTGAGAGACCGAGTAAAGGTCTGATCTCAAGAAGACTCTTGATGCAGTTTGAGTGGATTTGCAATAGAGATTGACAGACTTATTGGGGGTGCCAATAAGGTTGATCATACTTATTATGGGTTGTTTGTAATCAGTTTGGTTATAGTGTGTGATACGGTGGCAAAACCGACTGTTTTAACTGGTTTACGTTTTGTGTTTTTTGTTTGCAAAATGTCGCGGTAACCAAGAGTCTCCACCGACTTTTATTTCATCCAATAGTGGAAAAGGAAAAAGAACAGAAAAAACCTTTTTTAGAGATATTCTGAGTACATGGGGTAGATTATAGAAAGGGAAGGTGTTAGCACCCTTTCTATCTGTAGTTATCTACGGGCTCTTAGGTACTTGCTCATTTTTCAAATTGCTTGTGTGTGTTTGTCTTGAAAATGTTTTTACTTCGTGATAACCCTTGTATCAGTCTTCAAGGATTGACGAAGTTTTTTTTGAAAATTTGTTTTTTGAAAGGTGTTTGTGTGACAAATTTTCATTGAGCAAGTACTTAAGATTCTACCTACTCGAAAAAAAGATTGTTTGTTCTCGTTTCCTTTAGACAGCGCTATCCTACTATTAGGGAGTAGGTAGCACCGTCGTTGGATTTTGTAAGGGACATTCGAAAGGGACAATTTTATCTTTTTTAGACAAGAGGACAACCACTAAAATCTCCTATGCTTAATGATTGTTTACCGAAGGCAACCAAAGTGAGGTAAACCCTAGGAGTGAATATGTGCATATGATTTGTTTCAGTTATTTAATCTTTTCACATTAGGTGATCTACCATTTTAATTTTCCAGACATTCTTGTCATACAATCCTATTAGCATACATCTAGACAGTTAAATATTTGCAGGAATTAAAAAATGCGAGAAAATAAACCTAGCTATTACAAGGCTTCGGGGATGGGGATTAATTACATAACCAAAGAATCAGGGATTAAAGTAGTAAATAAAACCCTAATTTAACTATTACAAACCATTCCCAGTTACAAATATAATGGAAAAGAAATAATTAAATGCACGGCGAATTAAATATGTGGAGAAATTGAAAACCCTAAAATCTAATTGAAAACATAATTAAGTTATTTTTGAGAAAAGAATTAATTGAGTTATGTACGACTAAAACCCTAATCCTAATTATTTTCATTATGAAAAAGAAATTGAAATTAACCTAATCTAGCGAAATTAAATAATTTCAAGAAAATAAAATATTTTATAAAAAACAAGATTTTGTGTATTTTTGGTTTTTTCTTATTTGAGAAAAGAAATATAATTGTAAAATTAAAACCTAGTTTCTATTTGATTTTAATTATAAAAGAAATTAACTTAACCTATATTTCTAATTAAATTAAAATAAATATTTTATTAAAAAAATGTTTTTTTGGTATTTTTGTGATTTATTGATTTTATGATTAAAAAAGGTAATTAATTTGGTGAAAAATAATTAAACAAAATAGAAAAAGAAAAGAAATAAATAAAGAAAAAGAGAATGGGCCTGTGTTGAATAGCAATTCTGGGGGGTGTCATTCTGAATTCTCTAAGGCCCAAAATGCTCTAAGCTTGGTCAATATTGGATCATGTGTAGCGTTGACTTGAACATGTACCATAGTCCCTCATGGATGGAGCGTTAGATCTGATGACACGCTGGATCAAGTGGCTGGGTGTTGATGGAGTATGGTAGACCCTTTGATAAGAAGTGCATGCAATTTGCATTCAGAAAATAGGCGTTGCTGGGACCTGGGATCGAACCCAGGTCCTCTACCCTTTCCACTATGCTTGCTTGCCATCTGTGCTACGCGCTTTTGTTGTTAGCATAATAACAACAATTCATAATATGTATTAAAATGTGAGTTAGTGGACAAAACAGAAAAAGCGCGCGCCAGTTTGAATGGACCAATCCTTTACCTCCACGCCATCATCTTCTCCACTGACCCATGGCTTTAGGCAACGGACTTTTACCTACGGACAACCTCGTCACTATAGGCTATAGTAACGATTTTTACACGTAACTAAAACCTACAAAAATCTCAAAACGACATACAAGCAACATGAATTCCATTCAAAGGCATAAATCAAGCCTACTTCATCCCATGAACATAAGGAGGCTCTTAATTTGGTACAATTTTTCCTCTAGCTAGGGTCCCCAATTTGGAGCTCGCGAACCCTAACTATGGAGAATAGTTATTCCTGCATCAAAGCTTAAATCCAGGCTATCAAAAAGCTTCCTGGCATGATCATAAACATGTATATGCAAACAAATTAGACTGAAAATGCATAAAACTAGAAGAACAAGTTTGAGTTCAGATGATGCAAACCATGATGTGTAGCTTGCATTTCTGATGGTTTGATGACTTGGGAGTGACTGGAATAGCTTCAGTGCACGCCCAGGAAGAGATTGTTGGCCTTAAATTGTTTTGAATCGTCCCCTAACCTGAAAACCGAATCACACTTTTTGCCAATATTTTTGAGTTTGTTCTACGCCTCTCACGACTGTCAAACCTTATGCCATGCTTTTTTCTTGTCCATTATATATCTGGGAATGAATTAGGGTTACAAATTTGGATTGAATCTTTGCAATTATAAGAGATTTGATTTTATTTTCAAGCTTATGTAAACTTACTATTTTGAGCCAAATCTTCCCTTTCTTGTACCAATTATGTTTGATTCATTTTGGCCTTGATAATTCAGCATATTTTGATTGCCAACCTGTCCAAAAACCAAATCAAATCATATCTTTGCTATCATTCATCAATTATTTAATTTAATTCACTTTTTAATTAATAAAAAATCCAAATAAATTGAAAAATGAAGCAAATAATGAGTGGGTTAATATTTGAGTCGTGGACCACATTATAATTGAGGTGCAAGCATAAAAAGTTAGGCCCATTTAGCAAAAAAATGCATTTTTGAGCACATTTGACTTTTGGCAATTTTGCAAAAAGGGTCAACTTTGACAAGGCATATCTCTTCCAATTTTATCCCTAGAGAGGTGTTCTTGGACTTTTTAGAAATTTTAGTATGTCCCCTAAGCAACCCTTTTGGTCTCATCTCAATTGAGTCTTCCATGTTCATGTAAAAAGCTTTGACCCAAAAGGTGTTTTTGTTGACTTTTCAAAATGACCCATAATGTAGAAATCCATATCTTTTTATGAGTGCACATTTTTAACTTGGGAGATGAAGATGAATTATAGGTAATTGCATCCTCTTCAAAATGAGCTTTGGATGGAAAATTTCTGATAAAGCATGTGGAAGTTATGCTTTGTCAAATTTGGGTTGACTTTTACTAAGAAACCCTAATTTAGCAACTTTTGGGTTTTGATGAATTTGGAGCATTCCTTGAGGAATCATGATCAACCCTTGATCAAATGATGAGAGTCACTTCAAAATGTGGATGTTGACCAAAAATCTTGAATTTTGACTGTATGTGGGTCACAGTTGACTTTTGACCTAGTACATTCGATTCTCAAGCCTCTGAGCAGTTGACTGGGCCAACTTCTTGTGCAAGGCATGAAACTTGACATGTAGGGTCTTGATAACATATTAAGACCATTGAGAGCATATGAAGCCTTTGTGGTTCACCCATCTTGATGAAAATGGAAACCCTAATTTGAGGTATACTGCCTTAGGAGAGAGGTTGTCTGGTCCACTCTTGGGCAACCTTGAACCAATTGAAGATCTCAATCTGCATGTATTGAGTAAAGTGAGAGGGCAAATTTTGGGGTACAACAGCTTCCCCTGTTCAATCTTCTTAAACTTGAGGACGTAGATTGGCTCGTCTGTCTTTCATGATCTGAAGGTGGAAGATGATTGAACACTAGAGTGCCCAGAAATTTGCACTCGCATGAAGTGGCACTTGATTTGGTGATATCGGGAATGGGCTTATAGATGCCATTTGGAGGTTGATGATAGAAGATTATCAGAGATGGGATTAAATATGCCATCCTAGATGCGACGGAGAATTGCAGGAGATGGGCTTAAAGATGCCATCTAGAGGATATTGATTTCCTGAGACATTCCTTCGATGAGAGTTCCTATTACCTTTGTTGAAGAATCTGCTGAGGAACGTTGGTATCCGTCTTGTGAGAAATAGAATTTTAGGAGCTTCATTTGTGCGTTAATCTACTAGGGAATTAACTTCAGCTTGAGGAAGCGGAAGTGAACTGCGTAGCTGGTCAGGGTATATGCTGCACCGCGACTTACTGGGGAAATGCGAAACGAATCGTTTTTTATCGGGTCCCGGTCTTACAGTGTTGTGGGCTGCTGTCTGGAGGTAAGAGAAAAGAAACATGGATGGTAAGGTTATGAGAAGGAACCTGGATATTAGGGTTACTTCGAAATGAAAGCCTGGATAGTAGAGCAGTGAGAAGGAACCTGGATAGTAGGGTTACTTCGATATGAAAGCCTGGATAGTAGGGTTGTGAGAAGGAACCTGGATAGTAGGGTTACTTCGATATGAAAGCCTGGATAGTAGAGCTGTGAGAAGGAACCTGGATAGTAGGGTTACTTCGATATAAAATCCTGTATAGTAGGGCTGTGAGAAGGAACCTGGATAGTAGGGTTACTTCAATATGAAAGCCTGGATAGTAGGGCTGTGAGAAGGAACCTGGATAGTAGGGTTACTTCGATATGAAAGCCAGGATAGTAGGGCTGTGAGAAGGAACTTGGATAGTAGGGTTACTTCGATATGAAAGCATGGATAGTAGGGCTGTAAGAAGGAACCTGGATAGTAGGATTACTTCGATATGAAATCCTGGATAGTAGGGTTGTGAGAAGGAACATGGATAGTAGGGTTACTTCGATATGAAAGCCTGGATAGTAGGGCTGTAAGAAGGAACCTGGATAGTAGGGATGCTTCGATATGAAAGCCTGGATAGTAGGGCTGTGAGAAGGAACCTAGATAGTAGGGTTACTTCTATATGAAAGCCTAGATAGTAGGGATGTGAAAAGGAACCTGGATAATAGGGTTACTTCGATATGAAAGCCTGGATAGTAGGGCTGTGAGAAGGAACCTGGATAGTAGGGTTACTTCGATATGAAAGTCTGGATAGTAGGGCTGTGAGAAGGAACTTGGATAGTAGGGTTTCTTCGATATGAAAGCCTGGATAGTAGGGTTGTGAGTAGGAACCTGGATAGTAGGGTTACTTCGATATGAAGTCCTGGATAGTAGGGCTGTGAGAAAGAACTTGGATAGTAGGGTTACTTCGATATAAAAGCCTGAATAGCAGGGCTGTGAGAAGGAACCTGGATAATAGGGATGCTTAGATATGAAAGCTTGGATAGTAGTGTTGTAAGAAGGAACCTGGATAGTGGGGTTACTTCGATATGAAAGCCTGGATAGTAGGGCTGTGAGAAGGAACCTGGATAGTAGGGTTACTTCGATATGAAAGCCTGGATAGTAGGGTTACTTCGATATGAAAGCCTGGATAGTAGGGTTGTGAGAAGGAACCTGGATAGTAGGGTTACTTCGATATGAAAGCCTGGATAGTAGGGTTGTGAGAAGGAACTTGGATAGTTGGGTTACTTCGATATGAAAGCCTGGATAATAGGGTTGTGAGAAGGAACCTGGATAGTAGGGTTACTTCAATATGAAAGCCTGGATAGTAGGTTTGTGAGAAGGAACTTGGATAGTAGGGTTACTTCGATATGAAAGCCTGGATAGTAGGGCTGTGAGAAGGAACCTGGATAGTAGGGATGCTTCGATATGAAAGCCTGGATAGTAGGGTTGTGAGAAGGAACCTAGATAAGAGGGTTACTTCGATATGAAAGCCTGGATAGTAGGGCTGTGAGAAGGAACCTGATTCGTAGGGTTACTTCAAAGCGATAGTGTGTATTAGTTGACCCGTTTGGTTTCGGGAACTGAGTTTCCATTAGTCGTCTACAGATGTGACTTGCATAACTGCTGAATTTGTTAAAGCTAATCCTCTTTTCCTAAAATGATATCAGGGTTAGTCATATGTGATGCATGAAATGTAGGGTAAGATGATGTTCTCAACATAAATGAGATTATGTTGTATATGATATGTATGCGTATGTCATGATGTATGTTCATGAATTGTTATCAGGGTATGCTCGCGTCTGGGAAAATAAATCCCTGACGGTAGCTGGACATTTATAAATATTCTGTCGGGAAGAGATGTTGGAGAATAACTCTGTGGGGACCAAACTTAGGGGGGGAGGAGATACTCAGTTGGTAGACCCGTTGATCTGGAGGAATAAACTTAGCTGGGGATGAAACTCCATTGCTGGAGATGACGAACTCTGTTGGAGAAATAAACTCCGCTTGGGGGATTAAATTTACTGACTCGCTTGCGATTATGAACCTCAGCTGGGGAGAGTATTGTCTTGTTTCGGGGAAGCTGACATCAATGCCTTAGGATAATTTTACTTTGTGGGGGAGTGTATGTTCCAATAATTATGTTCCCGAGCTGACTCTATCTCGGTACCTGCTGGGCAAAGTAACTGTAGGGTTTGGCACTTCCTGTTTTTTCCCTGTTTCTGGAATCACGAGTAATTGCCTTTTGTTTCTTATGTAAATATTTATGAGAAGCAATCATTTTCAAATGCATATATCAAAAATAAATTATTGGACGTTCTTGCAAAACAAAACAGAAAAAAGAAAAAACAAAATGAAGTTTTGTAAAAATGACTTTTATTGATTTTGAAGTCGTCCTGTAATAGGCATTTTTGTACAAAGAGGCTGACGTCCTAGTAAGAGAAGCCCGCCGAAAGAAATTACAATTTGTGTAAAAGGAAGAAAAAAAGCTATCTGAAACAACCCTATTGGGTTCCAACTCTGCTATTGCCTTTATATCTTCAAGCGTCTCATCACTTTGCTTCTTGGCCGAAGGTTGATCAGATTGATTGGCGCCGTCCGAGCTTGATAGTCGATACTGAAGTCTGGTCGCAAG
This sequence comes from Vicia faba, assembly GCA_948472305.1. NCBI lineage: Eukaryota > Viridiplantae > Streptophyta > Magnoliopsida > Fabales > Fabaceae > Vicia > Vicia faba. The sequence continues at coordinate 1,448,326,944 of OX451739.1, read as the reverse complement.
ATGATCCAATGAGACATAGTGATATGCTTCAATCCCTAACTTTTGCCTGGATTGCCCTTTCGGGTTTTCAGTACACCGGGATGCCCTTTTTTGCCCAAGTCGCCCTTTCAGGTTTTCGACTTGCCGGGTGTACAGATTTTTTTAATTTTCATCCCTTATTTTTGCCTGAACCCTTTTGGTTCGTCAGGAAGCCCTTATTTTTGCCTAGGCTAGTCAACCTAGCGGGTCTTTGATTATGCATAGTATCTTTTCACTATGTCTACATTGACAGGGTGAGGAAGGTTGTCACCATCCATGGTGGTTAGAATCATAGCTGCTCCCGAGAAAATGTTCTTAACCACAAACGACCCTTCGTACGTGGGGGTCCATTTGCCCCTGGGATCACCTTGCGGTAGTATGATGCGTTTGATCACTAGATCCCCGACATGATATTCTTGGCGTCTGAATTTCTTGTTAAAAGCCTTGATCATTTGCTTTTGATACGTCTGACCATGGCAGATAGCAGTAAGTCTCTTTTCATCGATTAGATTCAGCTGATCAAGTTGGGTTTGGATCTAGTCGTCTTCGTTCAAGCCCGAATCCTTCATAATCCTGAGAGAAGGTATCTAACCTTTAATGGGTAGGACTGTCCTCATGCCATATATTAGAGAGTAGGGTGTTTCCCCTGTCGACGTCCGTGCTGAGGTGCGGTACCCATGAAGAGCGAATGGTAACATCTCGTGCCAGTCTTTATATGTCACTGTCATCTTCTACACAATATTCTTGATATTCTTGTTAGTTGCTTCAACAACGCCATTCATCTTCGGCCGGTAGGGAGAAGAATTATGATGTTGTATCTTGACCTGTTTGTAGAGCTTGGTGATCATTGTGTTGTTGAGGTTCGTACCATTGTCAGTAATAATCCTCTCTGGCACACCATATCAACAGATCAGGTTATGTCGGATAAACCGCGCCACGGCGTTCTTAGTAACCGTAGCAAAGGAAGCTTCCTCAACCCACTTCGTGAAGTAATCAATGGCTAGTAAGATGAAACGATGTCCATTGGAAGCGGTGGGCCTGATTTATCTGATCATGTCGATTCCCCACATTGCAAAGGGCCAAGGAGCCGTGAAGACATTCAAGGGGACTGGAGGCACATGCACCTTATCAGCGTAGATTTGGCACTTATAACAAGTTCGAGAGTGCTGATAACAATCGGCTTCCATAGTGGACCAATAATATCCTGCCCGTAGGATATTCTTAGCCATGGTATGTCCACTAGAATGGGTTCCGAAGGTGCCTTCATGTAGATCTGTCATGATCCTCTATGCTTCGCTCTTGTCTACACACCGTAGTAGTGTGGAGTCATGGTTGCGTTTATAGAGGATTCCATTACTGAAGAAGAACTTTGCAGCGAACCTTCTCAGAAACTTCTTATCGTTGACAGATTCCCCTTCGGGATACTCCTGAACTTCGAGATACCTTTTGACTTCGTGAAACCAGGGTTTGTCTGCCACTTCTTCGGTATCGATCTCACAGCAGTGTGATGATTCATGCAACCTCTCAATGGTGATTTTGGGAGCTTCATTTTCCCACCTAACTTTTAACATAGAGGACATGGTAGCTAGCGCGTCCGCTAACTGGTTCTCCTCTCGTGGGAAATGTTCGAAGGTTACCTCCTCAAAGTGTGGGAGCAATGTCAGTACATACTCTTTGTAAGGAATGAGATTCGGGTGCTTCGTATCCCACTTGCCTTTGATCTGACTTACCACCAGAGCGGAATCCGCGAATACACTCAAGAACTTGATCCTTAGGTCGATAGCAGCCCTGAGACCCATGATACATGCTTCACACTCCGCCATGTTGTTGGTACAGTTGAAACATAATCGAGCAGTGAACGGAGTATGGCAGCCCTCGGGAGATATGATTACAGCGCCAATGCCGTTACCCAGTGAGTTTGAGGCTCCATCAAAATACATAGACCATCGGGATCCCTCCTTAGGTCCTTCATCCAGTCCAGGTTCTTCGTAGTCAGTCACAAACATAATATTCTCATATGGGAACTCAAAATTCATGGATTGGTAGTCATCCAAGGCCTGATGAGCCAAATGATCAGCCAATACACTCCCCTTTATTGCTTTTTGGGTTGTGTATTTTATGCCGTACTCGGTTAAGATCATTTGCCACCTTTCTATCCTTCCGGAGAGAGCGGACTTCTCAAAAATATACTTGATCGGATCCATCTTTGATATCAACAAGGTAGTGTGAGTCAGTATGTACTGTCTCAGTCGGAGAGCAGCCCATGCCAAAGCGTAGCAAGTTTTCTCGAGCAATGAGTATCGTGTCTCACAGTCGGTAAACTTTTTGTTAAGGTAGTAAATTGCATGCTCTTTTCGACCAGACTCGTCATGCTGCCCCATCACACACCCCATTGAATTGTCTAGCACTGTCAAGTATAATATCAAAGGTCTTCCTTCAACTGGAGGCATCAGAATTGGTGGTTCTTGAATGTATTCTTTGATTCTTTCGAAAGCGTCCTGGCATTCATCATTCCACTTTACCACTTGATCTTTCTTCAGAAGCTTGGAGATTGGTTCACAAGTAGCAGTCAGATGTGAAATGAACCTGGCGATATAATTCAGATGTCCCAAGAAACCTCTAACCTCTTTCTCTATGTGGGGAACCAACATCTCTTGTATGGCCTTTACCTTCGCATGGTCTACCTGAATACCCTTGTTACTGATGATGAAACCCAGAAGCTTACCAGACCTTACCCCAAAGGTACACTTATTCGGATTCAACCTCAGCTTGTATGTCTTTAACTTGTCAAACAATTTCTGGAGATGATCAAGGTGCTCTTCCTCAGTCTGAGACCTGGCTATCATGTCATCAACATCAACTTCGATCTCGTGGTGAATCATATCGTGAAATAAAGCGACCATGGCGTGCTGATAGGTTGCCCTAGCATTCTTCAACCCAAAAGGCATCACCTTGTAGCAGAAGGTGCCCTACTGTGTAACGGAGGTTGTCTTCTCCATGTCTTCAGGAGCCATCTTGATCTGGTTCTAGCCAGAGAAACCATCCATGAAGGAGAAGATTTTCTATTGCGCGGTGTTGTCGACCAAAACATCAATGTGAGGAAGTAGGAAGTCATCCTTGGGGATTTCCCTGTTCAGATCTCTGTAATCCATACACATTTGTACCTTACCGTCCTTCTTAGTTACCAGAACGACGTTGGCAACCCATTATGGATAAGAAGTGACAGCTAAGAATCCCGCGTCGAACTGTTTCATGACCTCTGCCTTGATCTTCTTTGACATTGCGGGATGCATACGGCGGACCTTCTGCTTAACCAGAGGACAGTCTTCTTTAGTTGGCAGGCGATGTACCACAATATCGGTGTCCAAACTAGGCATGTCTTCATAGGACCAGGCGAAGATATCAACATAGTCGTGCAACATCTGTATCAAACTCTGTTTAACACTAAGCTCCAGATTTGCACCTATTTTAACCTCTTTTCTGTCTTCCTCAATACCCAAATTCACTGTCTCAACCGGCTCTTCATGAGGCTGTATGTCCCTTTCTTCCTGCTGTAATAGTCTAGCAAGTTCTCTAGGCACCTCACCTTCATCCTCGGCTTGGTTGATCGGATTTTTGAAGTTATAACTGGCAATAGAAGAGCTGTTATCAATGGGATGTAGAATGGATATGGATCTGCATTATGATATGTGAGTGTGTGTAAGAGAATAGCTGTTTTGATAAAGCAAAAAACAAAAAAGAAAAACAGAGAGCGCAAAATTTGTATGCAAGAAATGTCCAATGCTTTATTAATGATATACGAAATGACAAATAATAGCCCTCACAAGCAAAGCCAATGTGCCTCGGGCAAGACACAGGGCCGTAAAGTTTCAAATTGTTTATTACAAATCTTAAAACAAATAAGTCAATTACCGCGGAATAAAAGAAACAGGTATGAAGTCCCTAGCCGTCCAGTTACTCGGTCCACTGTTGGTAGTTGGGTAGATCCAGCTGTCAATGTCTGACTCCTCTTCACTGTCTTCAATGGCATTAATTCCCCGATTGCTGATGTGTAGGGGAGGTCTTCCAGCCCGGGCGCGTCTAACAGCCCTTTGAGCCCCTGTAGTAAATCCCAAACCAAATTTGTCAGTTTTCTGAGTGAAATCAGGGAGCTGAACCCAATTGGCACACCCACCTTCTTCAACCATGGCCCTGGCATCCTTGAGAGAAGCCATCTTCAAAGGAGATTTGTTGGTAGTAGTTTCAGTTGATGCTAGGATCTGAAAGACCTCCTCGAAATTTTGACAAGGAGTTTCTATGAATTCCCCGTCCATCTCTACATACCGGAAGGAATTGAGGTGGCTCACCATATATTCTTCTTCACCTCGTACCGTGACAATCTTTCCTTTCACCGGGTTCTTCAGCATTTGGTGGAGTGTGGAAGTAACTGCCCCAGTCTCGTGGATCCAAGGACGACCCAGCAAACAAGAATATGATGGCCTGATATCCATCACATAGAAAGTGGACCCGAAAGTATGAGAACCCACTTTGATAGGGATGTCCACCTCCCCGTGCACCATTCTCTTCGATCCATCAAAAGCCCTTACCACAATGTTACTAGGCTTTAGAGTCAAACCCTCGCAACCTAACCGGTCCAACGCCTTCTTCGACAGAACATTTAGTGGAGACCCGATATCTACCGGCACATGAGCCATAGTGGTTCCCCTAAATTCAATCGAGACATGCAGAGCATCATTATGCTTCCTTCCCTTTGGTGTCAAATCCGCATCTGAAAAACCCAACCCATTATCAGCAGTCAGGATGGCCATACAATCTTTGAATTGATCAGCTGAAGTCTCCTGCGGCATATGCACAGTCTTGAGAAATGCAATCAAAGCCTTCACATGGGCTTCAGAACACAACAACAGAGACAACATGGATATCTTTGATGGGGTCTGCCCCAGCTGCTCGACTACATTGTAGTCGCTCTTCTTAGTGATCTTCAGTATTTCCTCTATTTCTTGCTTAGAGGCTTCCACAACAATTTTCTTAGGCGCCTCCATCCGGGAAGGCTCACCTACAACCTCTTTGCCGTGGGTACCAGACGATTCACCGACATGGGTAATAACTGGAGTAAGAACAGGAACTGTAGTGGATGTACTAGCCGGAACAGTAGATGGAATGACGATAGGCTTCTCGACAGTCTTAGGGGAAATCTCAGGAGAGAAGACCCTTCCACTTCGGGTAATTTTGTTGGTTCCGACAATATTATCAATATCAGGATCAGCCTCTTCATCTTTCAGATCTTGTTTGATGCCATGACAGTACACATCGGCACCATAATGCCAGGGGACAGCTTTGTCCGAGACATACGGGATAGGACGAGGAAAAGTAATTATCAGCGGAGCAATTCTTGGAGCAGGTGTAATCCTAACGGGTCTTCTCGAAGAAACCATGGAAGGATTGGCGGAAATGGTTATAATGGCAACGTCTTCAACTGGAACAACATGAATCATAGTTTTATCGAACAAGATCTCTCTGCTATCCATCAGGCGCTGAATACCTGACTTCAGCAAATAGAAACCAGAAGGCAGATATGAACACATGTAGAAACCTTCACCACAACCCGGAAATAAATCGGCCGACAACAAATTCTTCTTGACAGTCATGAGAGGAGTAGAGACTTCATTAACAGAGGTAACAAAAAAATCAGTATCAACAACATTAACTCCACGATTGTGCTTGGGCATAGGAGCAGTTATGACATTTGGCTTCTCCGGAGCATCAAAATCTATTTCCTTGGCTTCAATCAAGTCTTGTATTTTATTCCTCAGAGCCCAACAATCATTTTTATCGTGGCCAGGACTCTCAGAATGATAAGCACATCGGGCATTTGGATTATATTAGGGAGATGTAGTATTTGGATTCTTGGGAGCCTCTTTCAAGGTTGCCAAGTTAGATCTAAGCAGATGAGGTAGAACTTCAGCCAATGTCATGTCGATGCGGGTAAACTGTCGTCTTGGTCTTTCCACCCTTTGTTGATTGTTGCGTTGTGCAGCAACTGCAGGTCTAGGTATCATCACGGCACTCACTGTCTGACAATGTTCAACCCTATTTTGGCCCCTTGGGCTATAGATGGAACTGGCTTCCTTCTTACCAGCAAAAGTCTTCTTTACTGAACTCAAAGAGGAATCCTTCCGTATTTTGCCGCTTTGAATCCCAGCTTCTACTCTTTCTCCAGTTAGGATCAACTCGGTGAAACCAGCTGATGAGTTGCCAATCAAATGATTAAAAAATGGACCATATAACGTCCCCAGAAACATATCAACTAACTCCCTATCAGACAACAGGGTTTGAACTCTCCCAGCCAAGTCTCTCCATTTTTGTGCATAATCTTTAAAGCCTTCACTTGTACCCATGGACATACTCTGGAGTTGAGTACAAGTAGGAGCAAGGTCGGCATTGTACTGATACTGCTTGTAGAAAGCAGCAGCCAGATCTTCCCAATTTCGGATATTTTCTCCCTCCAGCTGGTAGAACCATTCAAGCTGAGTCCCTGACAAACTATCTTGAAAGAAATGAACCCACAGATTTCTATCAGCGGTGTGAGGCTGGATCTTTCTGACATAAGAACGGAGATGGAGATTTGGGCAAGACACCATATCATACTTAGCAAAAACTAGAGCTTTGAACTTCTGCGGGATGACCAATCCCAATTCTTCGAAATCCAGTCCAGGTAACCTCTAGACTTCCATGGCACTCAAACGGTCTTCTAACTGTTTGTATCTATCCTCAGCAGGAGGATATTGCTTATCATTATAATCGGTATCATTGTCAGACATTGCAGGACTGGGGTCCTTCTCTTCTTCCTGATTCTCACCTTCCTTAGATGAAGAGGTCAGATCGACTTGTCGCTTCAACCACTCTCCAAACCTTCTACCCATATTCAGAATACCGGCAACCTTCTTCTTTTTCTTCTTTTCTTTCAGGATGAGGGCTTTCAGATCCTCTTGCCCTTTTGCCAGACTTATGAACATTTGTTGGAACTGGGCGTTCTGTGCCTGAAGGTCCTTGATGATTTGCTCGGAAGACATTCTTGCTGAAATAAACAGTGAAGAAGATGAGAAACATGTAATGGTACATGTAATGATGTGTATGATCATGGGATGCGCATGCAATGATTTCAAAGACTTCGGGAAATTTAAATTTGCAAACCAAAATAAACAAATATTTTATTAGCTGAATTTAAAGTTGAAATGCCTTTTAGGTGTTACAATTAAAAACAAATCTAAAACTAGAAAAGAAATTAAAATTCCCATGGATGCTTCCTCTTTGTGCCAAGATAATCATTCAGTCCTTTTTCCTCACGGAGTTGCTTTGTGAGTTCTAAAAACTTCCTCTCCTGAGCATGGAACTGATCCATGTAAGTATCCCGCTCCTTCATCAATTGAATCTAAGACCTTTGTAATTCCCCAAGATCAGTGGGCATGTAAGGATAGAGAACCTTGTAAGGAATACCTTCTTCATTAGTGGATTCCATAATCACTGGTAAAACGGCCACATAGGGCATCATAAGCTTCTGGGCACGGGCTTGTACCCATTGGAGGTAAGGTTCTATAGGAATGGAACTTTTTGGCCCCAAAGCCTTGGCACCAGATCTGTTTACCATGCCCCAAGCTCGTATGAACCTCCGACGATACTCTTTAACATCATCCTCATAGCTGAATACAATGCCCTCGATAAGTAACTCATGGGGACCATCCCTTTGAGCGTGACCAAATTGCCGCAGAGCTAAACAAGGATTGTAGGTTATACCCCCTCTGATACCAAGTAATGGAACATTAGGGTACTCCCCGCAGCGGTCAATAATAACAGTGTTTTCCATAGCTCGAGAACACCAAAGAATATCCGTATGAGCGAGTGACATTATCCTTTGCGACCAACCCAAACCTTCTTCGTTTTTTAGTATGGACTTAGGGAGGTGAGAAATAAACCACCTCGACAGCAATGGCATGCAGCATATAAGAATCCCTCTTATCTTCATGGTACGAGTATGGAGAGTGTGCAGAATATCTCCGAGCAATGTAGGCACAGGGTTGTGGGAGAGGAACATCTTGATAGCATTCACATCTATGCATGAGTCCGAATTATGGAATAGGACTAACCCATATATTAGAAAAGCCAAAACCTCCTCAAAAGCCTGAAAATCCATATCATCCCAAAACAGCTGGGCCTTGTCTATCAGAAACTTAGCTAGAAAACCTTTGACTCCGCTTCTTGTTTCCCAATTGGATACCACGTCGGCCCATTTCAGATGAAAAGCTGAGGCAATAACTTCTGGCTTAGGAACTTCTTCTAGACTTGTGAAGGGTAACTGCTCAAGAATGGGTATATCCAACAACTGAGAGAATTCTTCCAAGGTAGGTACCACCTGATAGTCTGGAAAGGTGAAGCAGTGGTGCTTGGGATCGAAGAACTGAAAAAGTACACTCATCATCTTTTCATCAATGTTTGAAGTAACCAGGTTGAGAAGTTGACCATGTCTCTTAGTGAACGTAGAAGTTTCAGAAACCCTTGATGCTAGCTCTTTGAGTTGGGAAGGTATCTTCACAAAGCTGATTCAGATAGTAATTCTACGAACGGAGGCCATGATCTGCAAAATAGAACAAAGATAAATTCCCTTGGTCTTTGAAATGGTTAGTGCAATAAGAATGGATGCCATGTTATGATGCATGATGTTATGATAAACCACAGGCATAGAAAACACAGGTATAGCAAGCACAGTCAAATCACACCAAGTCCTTAGGTTTAAGGCTTGCATGAGGTTAAAGGCAATACCCTCTTGAAGTTTAGTTGGTTTTAAACCTGTCTTAAAAAGTAACTGGGTTCTCGAGGATCTTAATATCACTGACCATCCTTTATCGGGCATTGTTTCAGCTCAATCAATCTTTTCTTGCAGCCAAAATATCCCGAAAGTCTGATCTCAATGAGTGTAGCATCGAGTATCAACCAATCCTCATCTCTACACCGAGGCTGGCTATCTCACTACTTTCTAATGCCTAAGTTTGTTCAACTAAGGTTCTAAGGTTCGTTAGTGCTTCACGACACCATGCGGCGGCCCCGTATTCTCCTCGTTTCCCCACGAAGGATACAAGTACCAACAAAAGTGCCACACCAACACATCCATCGCTTAAACCATATCGGTCTATACCGTAAAGTCTCCACGATCTATTGCTGTTTACCTAATGAGTGCCCCCAGATCCGGGTGTAGGATCTTCAACAATACCCAAGGAAAAACCCTTAAAGATAAAGCAGCCAAAACAAACAAGAAAGCAATTTTAAAAATGACCTAGATCCTAAGGCATACCCCACTTTATTAATCCCCAGCAGAGTCGCCAGTTCTGTGATACGGTGGCAGAATCGACTGTTTTTACTGGTTTATGTTTTGCGTTTTTTGTTTTCAAAATGTCGCGGTAAGCATGAGTCGCCACTGACTTTTATTTCATCCAATCATGGAAAAGGAAAAAGAACAGAAAAAACCTTTTTTCGAGATATTCTGAGTACGAGGGGTAGATTATAGAAAGGGAAGGTGTTAGCACCCTTTCTATCCGTAGTTATCTACGGGCTCTTAGGTACTTGCTCATTTTTCAAATTGCTTGTGTGTGTTTGTCTTGAAAATGTTTTTACTTCGTGATAACCCTTGTATCAGTCTTCAAGGATGTAACAAAGTTTGTTTTGAAAATTTGTTTTTTGAAAGGTGTTTGTGTGATAAATTTTCATTGAGCAAGTACATAAGATTCTACCTACTCGAAAAAAGATTATTTGTTCTCGTTTCCTTTAGACAGCGCTATCCTACTATTAGGGAGTAGGTAGCACCGTCGTTGGAGTTTGTAAGGGACATTCGAAAGGGACAAGTGAAATCACTAAAGCAATAGTTAGAAAACTTTAGTAGTAACCCTAGAGTCTTAAGATCTTTCCGAGGCAACATTTCCGAGGTAACATTCGAATGGGACAATTTGATCTTTTTTAGACAAGAGGGAAACCACTAAAATCTCCTATGCTTAATGATTGTTTACCGAAGGCAACCGAAGTGAGGTAAACCCTAGGAGTGAATATGTGCATATGATTTGTTTCAGTTATTTAATCTTTGCACATTAGATGATCTACCGTTTTAATTTTCTAAACATTCTTGCCATACAATCCTATTAGCATACATCTAGACAATTAAATATTAGCAGGAATTAAAAAATGCGAGAAAGTAAACCTAGCTATTACAAGGCTTCAGGGATGGGGATTAATTACATAACCAAAGAATCGGGGATTAAAGCAGTAAATAAAACCCTAATTTAACTATTACAAACCATTAACAGTTATAAAAATAATGGAAAAGAAATAATTAAATGCGCGGCGAATTAAATACGAGGAGAAATTGAAAACCCTAAAATCTAATTGAAAACATAATTAAGTTATTTTTGAGAAAAGAATTAATTGAGTTATGTACGACTAAAACCCTAATCCTAATTATTTTCATTATGAAAAAGAAATTGAAATTAACCTAATCTAGCTAAATTAAATAATTTCAAGAAAAAAAAATATTTTATAAAAAACAAGATTTTGTGTATTTTTGGTTTTTTGTTATTTGAGAAAAGAAATATAATTGTAAAATTAAAACCTAGTTTCTATTTGATTTTAATTATAAAATAAATTAAATTAACCTATATTTCTAATTAAATTAAAATAAATATTTTATTAAAAAAATGCTTTTTTTGGTATTTTTGTGATTTATTGATTTTATGATTAAAAAAAGGTAATTAATTTGGTGAAAAATAATTAAACAAAATAGAAAAAGAAAAGAAATAAAGAAAGAAAAAGAGAATGGGCCTATGTTGAATAACAATTCTGAGGGGTGTCATTCTGAATTCTCTAAGGCCCAAAATGCTCCAAGCCTGGTCAATATTGGATCTTGTGTAACATTGACTTGAACGTGTACCATAGTCCCTCATGGATGGAGCGTTAGATCTGATGACACGCTGGATCAAGTGGCTGGGTGTTGATGGAGTATGGTAGACCCTTTGATAAGAAGTGCATGCAATCTTCCTTTAGAAAAAAGGAAAATAGGCGTTGCTGGGACCTGGGATCGAACCCAGGTCCTCTACCCTTTCCACTATGCTTGCTTTCTATCTGTGCTACGCGCTTTTGTTGTTAGCATAATAACAACAATTCATAATATGTATTAAAACGTGAGTTAGTGGACAAAATAGAAAAAGCGCGTGCCAGTTTGAATGGACCAATCCTTTACCTGCACGCCATCATCTTCTCCATTGACCCGTGGCTTTAGGCAACAGACTTTTACCTATGGACAACCTCGTCACTATAGGCTATAGTGACGGTTTTTACGCGTAGCTAAAACCTGCAAAAATCTCAAAACGACATACAAGCAACATGAATTCCACTCAAAGGCATGAATCAAGCCTACTTCATCCCCTGAACATGAGGAGGCTCTTAATTTGGCCCAATTTTGCCTTTAGCTAGGGTTCCCCAATTTAGAGCTCGCGAACCCTAACTATGGAAAATAGGTATTCCTGCATCAAAGCTTAAATCCAGGCTATCAAAAAGCTTCCTGGCATGATCGTAAACATGTATATGCAAACAAATTGGACTGAAAACACATAAAACTAGAAGAACAAGTTTGAGTTCAGATGATGCAAACCGTGATGTGTAGCTTATGTTTCTGATGGTTTGATAACTCGGGAGTGATTGGAATAGCTTCAGTGCACACCCAGGAAGAGATTGTTGGCCTTAAATTGTTTTGAATCGTCCCCTAACCTGAAACCGAATCTCACTTTTTGCCAATTTTTTTGAGTTTTTTCTACGCCTCTCACGACTATCAAACCTTATGCCATGCTTTGTTCTTGTCCATTATATGTCTAGGAATGAATTAGGGTTACAAATTTGGATTGAATCTTTGCAATTATAATAGATTTGATTTGATTTTCAAGCTTATGTAAACTTGCTATTTTGAGCCAAATCATCCCTTTCTTGTACCAATTATGCTTGATTCATTTTGGCCTTGATAATTAGGCATATTTTGATTGCCAACCTGTCCAAAAACCAAATCAAATCATATATTTGCTATCATTCATCAATTATTTGATTTAATTCACTTTTTAATTAATAAAAAATCAAAATAAATTGAAAAATTAAGCAAATAATGTGTGGGTGAATATTTTAGTCGTGGACCACATTATAAGTGAGGTGAAAGCATAAAATGTTAGGCCCATTTAGCAAAAAAAATGCATTTTTGAGCACATTTGACTTTTGGAAATTTTGCAAAAAGGGTCAACTTTGACAAGGCATATATCTCTTCCAATTTTAACCCTACAGAGGTGTTCTTGGACTTTTTAGAAAGCTTAGGATGTCCCCTAAGCAACCCTTTTGGTATGATCTCAATTGACTCTTCCATGTTCATGTAAGAATCTTTGACCCAAAAGGTGTTTTTGTTGACTTTTCAAAATGACCCATAATATAGAAATCCATATCTTTTTATGAGTGCACATTTTGAACTTGTGAGTTGAAGATGAATTGTAGGGAACTGAATCCTCTTCAAAATGAGCTTTGGATTGAAAATTTCTGATAAAGCATGTGGAAGTTATGCTTGGTTAAAGTTGGGTTGATTTTTACTAAGAAACCCTAATTTAGCAACTTTTGGGTTTTGATGAATTTGGAGCATTCCTTGAGGAATCATTGTTGTACCCCAAAATTTGCCCTCCCATATTCTTCAAGAAATTGCCAAGTCAAGCTTCAAAATCTCCCTAAGGGTTGCACAGTTCAAGGGCCTCCTAAACAGTCAAAATTAGGGTTTTGGTTCTGACAAAGTAAATGAAGTTTCCAAGGGTCCAATCAATTCCCACATGCCTATAAACATGGTCAAGCATCCTCATACCAAGTTTCAAGACTTTCAGCACAAAATTGCACAGTCAAAAACCCCAATTGCACTACAGTCAACTGTAGGGGCAAAATGGTCATTTGACAGTCAAAAGTTCATATTTTTGGTCAACATCTCATTTTGAAGCCACAAACATCATTTGATCAATGCTTGATCATGATTCTCAAAGCTTGGCTCAAAAATCATCAAGATGCAAAAGTTTCCTTATTTGGACAGTTGAAAAGTCAACTGTAAATTGACCAGGGCATAACTTTCACATGGATTATCAGAAAAATTCCATCCAAAGCTCATTTTGAAGAGAATGACATTTCCTACAACTCCTCTTCACACTTCAATTCCAAGAAATGCTCTCACAAAAAGTTATCAATTTCAACATTATAGGTCATTTTCAAAAGTCAACAAAAAGGGACTTTAAGTCAAAGGCCATAACTTGCGATTGGTAAATCAAAATGACATGGGACCAAATACATTGGTTAGAGGACTCAAAGACCTTTCCAAAATGTTCAAGAACATGAACAAAGCTTAAAAATTGAGCAAGTTATGCCTTGTGGAAGTTGGGAAATTTTTGGATATTTTGAAAAGTCAACATTGCTTCAAATGACCTAAAATTGCTAATGGGCCTCTTTTTCTTCCACAATTCATTATCCAAGGCATGTGCACGACCATTTGGCCCAAAGGGAAGTTTTTCTTCATTTTTTATTTATTTATTTGGATTTTTATTATTAATAATTCATTTAATTAATTAAAATACATGAAAAATGTTAAACCTAATGTTTCAAATCTTTTTGTGCATAAAACATCTCCAATATTTCGTGCAAATCAGATTAGGAAAGAATTGAAGGTGATTGGATATGATTGAGAGCAAATGTGCATGAAAAGATTGGAAAATATTTTGCCATAAAAATCAATATCCATTCATCAATTCCTTGATTCCTTGGACAAGAAAACTTAACCTAAATCATTCACAGGTACATATACATGCTAACCCTATTCAGAATGGACTGAAAGTTGCGCCATAGACCAAAAAGAACACTTGAGTTTGTTGCTTGAAAATTGAAAACTGAAAACAGGGATACAAGGTGATTCAAGCCACGATACTTATTCCATTGGCTTGCTGAGGCTTCAGGGAAGAAATTTGGATCAAAACCATAAGCTTCCACCCCCAGAAACGTGAGAACGATCTCACCCTGTACAGAAAATATTTGATACTCTTGCATCTCGATTCATACATTTTTCATAATTTTTGATGCTTGATTTGTGTTCATTATATGATTCTGATGCTAACTATATAATTTAATTATGTTTTTGTGCACTCTACGCGATTTCACCATTGTTGGATATTAGGGTTTCCCAAGCTGTGAATTGGGGTTTTTCATTTAAGGAAAAATTAGCACTCGAGGCCTGGACCATTGAAACAAGCATGATTGGACGAAGAGAAACCAACCCTCGTGCCTAATTTATGAGGCCATATGGCGTATTCGCTATTTTCTGGAATAATGCCTTTTAGAACGGTTCAAAACCGTTGCCAATGTTTTTTGTGTTTCAGGAAATAAACAAGCGAAGAAGACGATGACTCGGTGGCAAGCTCTGACTGGTTGATTCAAATTTTCGCGCGCGGAGGCCCCACTAACCATTGTTTATTTTATATTCATTGTTTGTTGTTTAATATACAAGACGCACGTTTGGCTTGATTGGTTAGGCATGTGTGTGATGACCTTCAGGACCTGGGTTCGATCCCAGGTCCCTCACCATTCCATATTATTTTTCCACTAATAATTCTGTGTAGCTTCAGCGTTGTAGACCACTATGCATCCCTCAATCCAACACGCCACTTGGCCAATTGCACTCAATCAAGGGACCAGATCTGGAGAGCATGGTAAACCCTAGTCAAAGATCCCACACGCATCCTGAAAAGGTCAATGGGGCCAGGGATAATTGGGCCTGAATGCTAAAGTCTCACCTCCAAATTAGGGGCAGAACCCCCCTAGGTTTGCAATCTTCTATATTTTTTCATTCTTTCTATTTCAATTATTATTCTTTTCAATTAATTCTTTTGATTTAATTTTTCATAAAAAAACATAAAAACACAAAAAAATCAGAAAGGACAAAATTAAAATATATTTATTTAATTAATATTTTTTGCAAATAAAATGTATCGATTAACTTAGTTTTAATTTAGGGATTAATCTTAATATTATTTTTTCAATAAAACTAAAATTGGTAGAATTAGGGTTTGTAATGTTTTTTTATCCTTTTTCTTTTCTTTTCATAATAATTAATTATTAAATATTATTTTTGTAATTAAATTGCATGTAAATAATTAGATTAAGTTTAGGTTAAAATTTAATACTTTCTTAATAAATTAAAAACAATTAGAATTAGGGTTAGTATTTTAATCTCAATTTAATTCAATTTCATTAATTTCTCATAAAATACAAAAGAACCAAAAAATAATTTATTTTTCTTTAATTTAATTAATTTAACAATTTAATCTAATTTCATAAAAAAAGGGTCCAACGCCCTCGTTTCAATTTAAAATTTCAATTCGCGTATCTTTTTCTTTTTCTTTTAATTATTTATGTACCTCTCCCAAAGCCATGTAATATAATTTTTCGCACCTTGCTTTAATTCTTTATTTTTTCTGTCAAATCGGGTCCTGGAAATTTTGGCGATGTGGACCCGCGCCTTTTGTAACAGTTTAGGAACTTTTAATTTCCGCATCTTTTTAACTGCTAATAATTGCATGCAAGAATGAATGATTAAATAAAAACAAACGCATAGATCACTTTGACATGAACAAGATAAATAACTGAACATGACACACAAATCACACACCACCCCTAGGGTACGCCTCACTGTTGCCTTGCCTCGAAAGGTGATCGTCGAGTAGAGGATGTCTTAGTAAGTCCTCATGATCCGGGAACCTGGCATGAGGGTAGCTTCTAAGGTGTCTTCCCATTGCTCCGGTGATCACCATGTCCCGAACCTCGAATTGACCCGAACACCTCCAACGATGGTGCTACCTACCTCTCAATGGTGGGATGGCACTACTTTAAAGGACATTTACACAGACGAATTCCTTAGGGTAGGTAGACGACTCGTGGATACTTGCTCTAATTCAAAACAAAACAAATCAAAAATACTTTTCACACCGACACCTTTTCAAAAAGCTTTCGAAAGCAATTTTTCAAACACTCTTGAGGATCGATACAAGAGTCGAACTGAAATTTTCAAAGAAACTTTTTAAAACCCACAATTGAAAAGCAAACAAACTATTTTTGAAAACACAAATGAGCAAGTATCTAAGAGCCCATGGATAACCATGGATAGAAAGGGTGCTAACACCTTCCCTTTCTATAACCTACCTCCCGAACCGAGAGCAATCTCTTTAAGGAATTTTTATGTGCTTTTGTCCTTTCCATTTGGAGAAAATAAAAGACGGTGGCGACTCTTGCTTCCGCGACATTTCGCGAACCAGCGTTAAACAGTCAGTTCCAGATCCACCGATCACAGAACTGGCGACTCTGCTGGGGATACTTATAAAGTGAGGTGTACCTTAGGGTTAATTCATAACTATGTTTTCAATTTCTTTCTTTGTTTGCTTTATTATTGTGGGACTGTCTCGGGAGTTCTATAGATCCTAACCCGGATCTGGGGATACCTTCTTAGAAAGTAGCAACAAGGCTGTGAGGGAACTGTGCGGGGTATACCGACATGGTTGAAACAGTCTGCTACGTTGATGTGGCACTTTGGTGTGTACCGGTAACCCTTGAGTTCAGTCAAGGAGAGTACGGGGCCTCCGCGTGGTGTCGTGAAGCATCAACAGACCTTAGGAACCTTAATTGAACTATCTTGGCCTCTTTAGGGTAGTGAGATAACTGACTTTGGTGCAGTCCGAGGTTGGTTGATACTCGATACTACACTCCATTGAGGGTAATACCCTTAGAACCCGGTTACTTCTAATAGGACAGGTTGAACCCACCAACTTCAAGAGGGTAATACCCATACCTCATGCTGGCCTTAAACCCTAAGGGCCTCTCTTGTGTGACTTGTGTGACTTGTGTGCCTTCGTACTTGACTATTTGCATGCTTGCTATCTAACACAGGAACTACTTGCAGGGTTTGCTTATAGTCCTTAATTGGGACTCATAGCAGGGTTTGCTAAGTTTTTTTGCAGGTTTTGTCCATAGTCCTTAATTAGGACTCATAACATGGTTTACTAAGTTCTTTGCAGGTTTTGGTTTGCAGTCCTTAATTAGGACTCATAACAGAGTTTACCAAATTTCTTGCAGGTTTTGTTTATAGTCCTTAATAGGGACACATAACAGAGTGTACTGAGTTTCTTGCAGGTTTTGGTTTACAGTCCTTAGTTGGGACTCATAACAGGGTTACTCATATTACCCCATGCATAGCATAACATCATACCATTGCATGCATCCTGCATACATCCTAACCCATTTCAAGGATCTCAAGGGCTTGTGATGCAGGTCACGATGAATCAAACATCTAGCAAGGGGCAAAGAGGATTTATTTTCCTCTAGCCAAAGTTGTCAGAGGCTATGACCCACTTGATATGGTGAGCTCTTACTCTTGAAGAAGGTTCCCGTAACCAAGGTTGTTTGGAAATCAAAACCAGACATGATGACTAAAGTCAGGGGCTATGACCCACTAGATATGGTGAGCCTTGACCCTTGAAGAAGGACTCTCAGCAAACATGAAGTTCCCTCAATCAAGCTACCTAGTTTTAACAATTTTGGTTTACCCCGCGAGATCCTTGAAAACATTGCATATATATCATACATATCATTGCATTACAGGTACCCTTGTTGCAGGTCACTTACCCTTGTTCGCTGTTTATTTCAGTAATGGCTCCCCAACAAGATAACCAGGACCTTCTGGCTCAAGAGACTCAGTTTGGGGAAATCCTCCTGAATCTATCCAAGGGGCAGGAGGAGCTAAGGACACTTCTCATGGGGACTTTTGTCAAGAACAGTGTTGAGGATGAAAGGCTGAAACACCTGCAAGCTGAAGTGGATGCATTGAAAGCCCAGATGCTGGGGCAGGGGACTGCCATTCAAGGGTTAGCTCAAAGATAAGAAGAGCTCGGGGTTCTCATCAACCAACTGCTTCAGGGTAACCAACTGGGGCAAACGTCTAAGGATAAAAAGCCATTCATCATTCAATCATCCTTGAGACAAGGAGATAAGGGGAGAGCTCCTCAAATGGCTTCAGCGCCACAAATTCAGCATCAACCTCACCAGCTTCAGCCAGACAAGCCCAGGAGGCAATTCACCCAGCTTAACATGTCGTTGTTCCAAGCTTTACAACGCCTGTTAAGATTGAACCTGATCACATTAAGGGCTCATCCCCGGAACCAGAACACAGCATCTCCTGTCTATGATCCCAATAAAAGGTGTGCCTACCACTCTGTCTGTCCAGGACATGATACAAACGTGTGTTGGGCTCTGAAGAACAAGATCCAGGACCTCATTGATGAAGGGGCATTGGAGTTCACACAAGATGGTCAGGCTGAATTTTTCTACCATCCCTCCAAGGCTCACCATTTGAAGTGACAAGCCCTGAGACTAGAAAACTTTTGTTCATTCGAATGTTCAAGTTGTAATTTTTCTTTTGTTCAAACATTTACTCATGTTAAACATTGTTATTTCATTAACGCATCGCATATGTCTGTTTTGAAGCAATATATTCGTATTCACTATATGCAAATTATTTTCATATTTTTTCTGATGATCAACTCTCGATTAATAATTCTAAAGCCTCTTGAGGGAGGATGACGAAAACGATACCATAATCTACAGTATGCTTTTGAACAGACCCCACTGATGAGGTACAGACATTGTTTCAATTCCTAAACACTGGAGTTATAAGGATGATAATCCCTCGTCAACCCATCTGAGCCAAAGAAGTAGGAGTTTGTCTTTTCGAAATTTAAAACCCTTAATCATAACCTGGGGCAGGGTAGTCTTCTCAGTTGATCCAAGTGCATAACGAATGGCACCAAAGAGGTCCTTACAAAACAGAGAAAGACAGTGATGGTTCCGAATAATCAATAAAGAAAGGCAGTCATTATCTCAAAAAATAAAAAACCCATTAAGTCAAAACCCATGAAGGAGACTTACAAAACTGGGGCATCCCGCTGACTGTAATTCCACAAAAGGAAACAGTTCAGGCAAAAAATAGGGATAACAAAATCAAAGAAGAAAGAGGTCCTACAAACCCTCGACAAAAACAAAAATGACTGCCTATTCAAAATAAGTTATCAACATCCGAATCATCACCGGAAAATCAGAGCAAAGACTCAAACAAGGTCTAACGTATGATCAACTGAGTTTAGGTTTGGAGGACATCACGAAGAGCGGGTGGGTACAAATAAAATTTGAGCCTTTATCCTTTGTTTCTTAAACCGTGAACCAGGCCACGTTATAACCCTTAAAAGTCCTAGCTGAAGCATGGGTTAGTTCGAAAGCATACTGTGCCGAAAGGTATCCTGACTCCTTAAGGCCTACGGTAAATACGGAGTTGACATCACGTTTTACAAACATTCACTTGTTTATGAAAAAGAATGCATTTTCAAAATCTTCAAGACATACATAAGTTTTGCATTTTAACATAACTTTGTTTGCATATGACTTTTTGTTTGAACAGCATAGAAATTCGCACGACGAATGCCTAATGAACAGAAGTACTTCCAATCAAGGGGCATGGCATGATCATGGTCCATTATCTGGGGCAGCCCAATCAAGATTCGGAGAATCTCTCAAAAGGCCAAATAGCCTGGGGCAAATCTCCGCCTGAGTCACTCGGGGCACTCCAGCAACGAATCTTGCCTGATCAAACACCTTCTGGTGGCATGACAAAACACTTCTGACAGGGGCAACTCCCTACATTCCAAGAGCATGGACATAGTCGAAAAAATACTACGCATAATCAAAGACCCACTAGGTTGATGTGCCTAGGCAAAAAATTAGGGCTTCCCGGCGAACCAAAAGGGTTCGGGCAAAATGAAGGGATGAAATGAAAAAATCTGTACACCCGGCAAGTCGAAAACCTGAAAAGGCGGCTTGGGCAAAAATGGGTATCCCGGTGGACTGAAAACCCGAAAGGGCGGTCCAGGCAAAAGTTAGGGATCAAAGTGTACGACTATGTCCTATCATCTTGTCACCTGCCTACCAGAAGAAGGTTGGTCCATCAACAACTATCAGCACCTCATAGGTCTTCCTCTCCCACTTTAGAAACAGGGGCAATAAAGAGTTGTCTAAGCAGTCTAATTGTTCTATCCTCCAAGGTACCAAAGTAGGTTCAGCTAAAGAACACAACCAGTATGTCTTAATTCCCCAGAGAGTGAGCCAGCAAGTCAACATACTCTCCTCAAGCAAAACTATTAGCAAACCTTAAGGAAGTTGGGTATCCTCCCGCAGAGCTCAACATTCCCCAGCAGCATACACATATTCCTAACAAGCATCCCCGGCAGTCTTGGTCTAAAGATTGTTCCCCGGCGGTATATCAAATATTCAGTGGAGTCACTTCCCCGATACAGTCCAATAATTCCCCAAGAGAGTCCAATCCAGTTCCCCAGGAAAGTTGGAATCCATCTCCCCAAGCAGTAAGCTTATCCCCAGTAGATTCTGGAAGCTTATCCTCGCAGAACACGAACACGTCTCCCGGCTTTATTCAAAGAGTTATTTCCTTACCAGGATATAACTGGGTTATCCTCAGCCAAAAGCCACGGGAAGATCGTTCTCGGTGAAGTCTTCTTATCCCCAGCGAAGTCTATTAACACTTCCAACACAACAAGGGTATCCCCAGCAAGGTATTATCAACATTCCAGCAAAGTACGTCTCCCCCACAGAGTATTGCTTCCCAGCAAGATCGTTAGAGTACTTTCCTCCCCGCAGAGTAATCCATTCGCCAAGTTTATCCCCCAACGGAGTCATCTTCTCCTACCAGTATACTTGCAACTATCATCCCCAGCGGAAGTAAAAGCTTATTCTTCAACATCAGCCCAGGAGTGACTTCCCGGCACCCGTCAAGGATTTACTTTCCTAGACGAAAAATACATTCATAAACATCGCACTTCTATACATCATTATAGCATGCATAGACGCACCATATCTTACAAATCTCATTTATGTTGAGAACATCATTGCTTGGTCCATATCATGCATTGCATATGACTGACCTTTACCTTTCAGGAAAGATTCAGTTAAATTCTCAATCACATTCCAAGACCTAGACCGGTTCAGTTAAATCGACTAAAAAGATTTCTCATCCAGTCCAAGGCCTTCTCTAGTCCAGTTAAATCGACCCCAAACAGATTTTTCTGATGAAGACTCAGTAGAAGTTATCCAAGGTTTTCCCAATGATTGCTATTGAGGTTGTAATCGCCTATGGTTCTCTCCCCGATACTGCGTAGATGATAATTCCATCCAAGGTTTTCTCAATGATTGCTATTGAGGTTGTAATCGCCTATGGTTCTCTCCCCGATACTACGGAGATGATAATTCCATCCAAGGTTTTCTCAATGATTGCTATTGAGGTTGTAATCGCCTATGGTTCTCTCCCCGATACTGCGGAGATGGTAATTCCCACCAAGGTTTTCTCAATGATTGCTATTGAGGTTGTAATCGCCTATGGTTCTCTCCCCGATACTGCGGAGATGATAATTCCATCCAAGGTTTTCTCAATAATTGCTATTGAGGTTGTAATCGCCTATGGTTCTCTCCCCGATACTGCGGAGATGATAATTCCATCCAAGGTTTTCTCAATGATTGCTATTGAGGTTGTAATCGCCTATGGTTCTCTCCCCGATACTGCAGAGATGATAATTCCATCCAAGGTTTTCTCAATGATTGCTATTGAGGTTGTAATCGCCTATGGTTCTCTCCCCGATACTGCGGAGATGGTAATTCCCACCAAGGTTTTCTCAATGATTGCTATTGAGGTTGTAATCTGTGACCGGTGGATCTGGAAGTGACTGTTTAACGCTGGTTCGCGAAATGTCACAGAAGCAAGAGTCACCACCGTCTTTTATTTTCTCCAAATGGAAAGGACAAAAGCACAGAAAAATTCCTTATAGAGATTGCTCTCGGTTCGGGAGGTAGATTATAGAAAGGGAAGGTGTTAGCACCCTTTCTATCCATGGTTATCCATGGGCTCTTAGATACTTGCTCACTTGTGTTTTCAAAAATGGTTTGTTTGCTTTTCAATTGTGGGTTTTAAAAAGGTTTCTTTGAAAATTCCAGTTCGACTCTTGTATCGGTCCTCAAGAGTGTTTAAAAAAATGCTTTCGAAAGCTTTTTGAAAATGTGTTGGTGTGAAAAGTATTTTTGATTTGTTTTGAAATTAGAGCAAGTATCTACGAGAACCTACCTACCCTAAGGAATTCGTCTGGGTAAATGTCCTTTAAAGTAGTGCCATCCCACCATTGAGAGGTAGGTAGCACCACCGTTGGAGGTGTTCGGGTCAATTCGAGGTTCGGGACATGGTGATCACCAGAGCAATGGGAAGACACCTTAGAAGCTACCCTCATGCCAGGTTCCCGGATCATGAGGACTTACTAAGACATCCTCTACTCGACGATCACCTTTCGAGGCAAGGCAACAGTGAGGCGTACCCTAGGGGTGGTGTGTGATTTGTGTGTCGTTTTCATTTATTTTTGTCTTGTCATGTCATGGGTGTTCTACGCTTGTTTTTATTTTAGTCATTCATTCTTGCATGTCATTATTAACAGTTAAAAAAATGCGAGAAAGGTAAAGTTCCTAAACTATTACAAAGGCGCGGGTCCACATCGCCAAATTAAAATCCAGGACCCGATTTGACAGAAAGTAAATAAAGTGCGAAAGATAAATATTACACGGCTTTGGGAGAATTACATAAATATTTACAAGAGAAGGAATAAATAAAATGTGCGAAAAGAATAAAGAATTGCACGCGAGGGCGTTGGACCCCTTTTAAAGAAATTAAATTAAATTAATAAAATTAAAATGAAAAGAAATTGTTTTGAGATTTTTGGTATTTATGAATTTTTATGAGGATTAAACGAAATTAAAATATTAATTAACCCTAATTCTAGTTTTTTTATTTATTTATTAAGAAAAGCATTAAACTTTAACCTAAAATTAAACCTAATTAATTAATTGCAAGTATTTACAAAAATAATAATTAATAAGTAATAATTAATAAAAAAAGAAAAAGAATGAAAAATACTTAAAAACCTAATTCTACACTTCTTAAGTTTATTATGAAAAAAAAGTCAAAATTAATCCTAGAATGGAAAACTAAATTAATTAATGATTTTTTTATTTACAAAATACTATTAAATAAAATATTTTATTATTTTTTTCTCTTTTCTGATTTTTTTATGTGTTTTTTATATATTATGAAAAATATTAAATTAATTAAAAACAATAATTAAAAAGAAAATAGAAATAATACAAAAGAAGAAAAAATAAAATGGCAAACCTAGGGGGGTATCTGTCCCCAAAGTGGAGGTTAGTCTTTTAGAAATCTGGCCCATTTGGATTGCTGGCCCCTTTGACTTTTCCACTAGGATGTCCAGGCGCTGACTCATGTGCATCATGCCCTCCAAATCTGGACCCTTGAGTTGTTGAGATTGAACGCGTGGCAAGATGGATGGGGGACTACATGGTACACTTCCTGTATTGACATTGCATAGGATAACGTTTGAAAGAAAAATAATATGAAAGGGTGGGGACCTGGGGCTCGAACCCAGGTCCTGAATGTTACCAGCCTACACGTGTGCCACTGAGCCATTCCAAGCGCGTTTAACATATGATAACTAACAAACATTATAAAAGAAAAATAGTCAGGGGGCTCAAAAACGCGCGAAGATTTTGAATGCTCCACTCATGGACAGCCACCTCGCCTTCTTCTTCCTTGGCCTGATTTTTCCTGAAACACAAACATAATAAGCAACGGTTTTGAAACGTTGCTGTAGGCACTATACTAGAAAATAGCGATTAGCACATGAGCATTCATAAATTGTTCGGACTAGGGCCATTAGAATCGTCTCTCTCTCATGATTCCAACTATGTATCTCTCATGGCCTAATTGTTCCAGGTTTGAAAACCCCCAAATTGATTTCCACGGAAACCTAATATGCTTTCATGGTAGATTCTTCGTTTGGGCATGAAACTTCAATCAAACTATGCAGTTAGCTTGCAAACATCATTCTAAACACAAAAACAACAACGAAACATGTTAAAAATGCATGAATAATGGAAAACGATTTTGGAATTTTCTCTACCAATTTCAATGATGATTTCGCGATTTCTTGAGTATGGGGCTTAGGGAATGATTGGAACACGTTCTATGATCCTTGAGGAAGCTAATGGAATAACTATTTGGCCCTGAATCGCCCTAGAATTAGGTTTTCAGAATTGAGTTTTCTTGATAAAATTTCAAGTTTGTGCAAGGGTTTCTGGCGCAGCTTCTTGGTCAAATGCATTAGGTTTTGCTTGCTTGTATATGTAGGAATGATTAGGGTTAGAAAACTTGATCCAAATCTCTTGCATTCATGAATATGATATTTGATTTTTAAACATGATTTTCAAATCTTTTTCACATGCTTTTTGATACAAATCATGACCAATCCAATTGATTCTTTCCATATTTGGCTAGGCACGAAATCTTGAGGATATAACATGCATAAAAAGATTGAAAAACTTAGGTTAATTATTTTTCATGTATTTAATTGATTTAAATGAATTATTATTAATAAAAATTCAAATAAATAAATAAAAAATGAAGAAAAACTTCCCTTTGGGCCTAATGGTCGTGCACATGCCTTGGATGATGAATTATGGAAGAAAAATAGGCCCATTAGCAATTTTAGGTCATTTGAACCAATGTTGACTTTTCAAAATATCCAAAAATTTCCCAACTTCCACAAGACATAACTTGCTCAATCTTTAAGCTTTGCTCATGTTCTTGGGCATTTTGGAAAGGTCTTTGAGTCCTCTAACCAATGTCTTTGGTCCCATGTCATTTTGATTTACCAATCTCAAGTTATGTCCTTTGACTTAAAGTCCCTTTTTGTTGACTTTTGAAAATGACCTATAATGTTGAAATTGATAACTTTTTGTGAGAGCATTTCTTGGACTTGAAGTGTGAAGAGGAGTTGTAGGAAATGTCTTTCTCTTCAAAATGAGCTTTGGATGGAATTTTTCTGATAATCCATGTGAAAGTTATGCCCTGGTCAATTTACAGTTGACTTTTTCAGTTGTCCAAATAAGGAAACTTTTGCATCTTGATGATTTTTGGGCTAAGCTTTGAGAATCATGATCAAGCATTGATCAAATGATGTTTGTGGCTTCAAAATGAGATGTTGACCAAAAATCTAGACTTTTGACTGTCAAATGACCATTTTGCCCCTACAGTTGACTGTAGTGCAATTAGGGTTTCTGACTGTGCAATTTTGTGCTGTAAGTCTTGAAACTTGGTATGAGGATGCTTGACCATATTTATTGGCATGTGGGACTTGATTGGACCTTTGGAAACTTCATTTTCTTGATCAGAACCAAAACCCTAATTTTGACTGTTTAAGAGGCCCTTGCACTTTGCAACCCTTGGGGAAATTTGAAGCTTGACTTGGCAATTTCTTGAAGAATATGGGAGGGAAAATTTTGGGGTACAACAGTTGCCCCTGTTCAATCTTCTTAGACCTGAGGATGCAGATTGGCTGACGTACCTTTCGTAATCCGAGGGTAGAAGATGATTGAACACTAGAGTGCCCAGAAATTTGCGCTCACATAGTAGCAGTGTGATGGAAATGGGCTTATAGATGCCATTTGGAGATTGATGGATAGGATGATGGGCTTATAGATGCCATGCTGAGAGATGATGGATGGTGGATGGGCTTATAGATGCCATGCTGAGAGATGCTGGAAGGTAGATGGGCTTATAGATGCCATCTGGATGTTGATCGCGTAAGAGATTCCTTAGCGAGAACCTGCGTACCTGCAAAAGAAAAAATGAGTACCTGACATGTTGCATGAGCTGATTTTCAGATGCTTGGTATAGATATGTCCTGACTGGTTACAGAAGCTGAGTCTGGATCTTCAAGCGGTGATGAATGAACCAGGAATGGTTACTACCTCAATAGGGACGATGAGAAAACCTTAGATGACCTTAACTTCAACAGCAATCGTTGAGAAAATCTTAGGATTACCACCTCCGCAGGACCGGGAAGAGAACCATAGGCAATTATAATCTCGAAAGCGGACGTTTGAGAAAAAAACCTGGAGTGGAATTATCGTCTCCGCAGCATTGGGGAGAGAACCATAGGAAATTATAATCTCAAAAGCGGACGTTTGAGAAAAACCTGGAATGGAATTATCATCTCGGGGAGAGAACCATAGGAAATTATAATCTCAAAAGCGGACGTTTGAGAAAAACCTGGGATGGAATTATCATCTCGGGGAGAGAACCATAGGAAATTATAATCTCAAAAGCGGACGTTTGAGAAAAACCTGGGATGGAATTATCATCTCGGGGAGAGAACCATAGGAAATTATAATCTCAAAAGTGGACGTTTGAGAAAAACCTGGGTTGGAATTATCATCTCCGCACCGTTGGGGAGAGAACCATAGGAAATTATAATCTCAAAAGCGGACGTTTGAGAAAAACCTGGGTTGGAATTATCATCTCCGCACCGTTGGGGAGAGAACCATAGGAAATTATAATCTCAAAAGCGGACGTTTGAGAAAAACCTGGGTTGGAATTATCATCTCCGCACCGTTGGGGAGAGAACCATAGGAAATTATAATCTCAAAAGCGGACGTCTGAGAAAAACCTGTGATAACTTCTACTGAGTCTTCATCAGAAAAATCTGTTTGGGGTCGATTTAGCTGGACTAGAGAAAGCCTTGGACTGGATAAGAAATCTTTGGGGTCGATTAACTGAACCGGTCTAGGTCTTGAAATATGATTGAGAATTTAACTGAATCCTTCCTGAAAGGTAAAGGTCAGTCATATGCAATGCATGACATGGATCAAGCGATGATGTTCTCAACATAAATGAGATTTGTAAGATATGATGCGTACATGCATGCTATAATGATGTATGGAAGTGCGATGTTTATGAATGTATTTTTCGTCTAGGAAAGCAAATCCTTGACAGGTGCCGGGAAGTCACTCCTGGGCTGATGTTTGGAGAATAGATTTTACTTCCGCTGGGGATGATAGTCGCAAGAATACCGGTAGGAAAAGGTAATTCTGTTGGGGAATAAACTTGGCGAATGGATAACTCTGCAGGGAGGAAAGTACTCTAGCAACCTTGCTGGGGAGCAATACTCTGTGGGGGAGAGAGATACTTTGCTGAGTTGTTGATAATAGCTTGCTGGGGATATCTTTGCTGTATTGGAAGTGTGAATAGACTTCGTTGGGGAATAAGAAAGAACTGTGTTGACGACGACCTTTCCTTGGCTCTTGGCTGAGGATAACCCAGTTATATCCTGGTAAGGAAATAACTCTTTGAATAAAGCCGGACGACGCGTTCGTGCTCTGTGAGGATAAGCTTCCAGAATCTACTGGGGATAAGCTTACTGCTTGGGGAGATGGATTCCAACTTTCCTGGGGAACTGGATCGGACTCTCCTGGGGAAGTTTTGAATTGCGGGGGAAGTGATTTCTTTGAATATTGATACGCCGCCGGGGAACAATCTTTAGACCAAGAATGTCGGGGATGCTTGTTAAGGATATATATGTTGCTGCTTGGGAATGTTGAGATCTGCCGGAGGATACCCAACTTCCTTAAGGTTGATAGCTTAGAGTATACTGACTGCTTACCCTCTGGGGAATTAGGATATCTGGTTATGTTCTTTAGCTGAACCTACCTTGGTACCGCGGAGGATAGAACAATTAGATTGCTTAGACAACTCTTTTATTGCCCCTGTTTCTAACGTTACCTGTAATTAATCCTTTGTTTCGTATGCAAATATTCATGAGTTAGCAAATTATTGTCAATGCATATATCACCAATTGAACCTTGGACGTTCTTCGCAAAACAAAACAGAAAAAGAAAAACAATTGGCACTTTTAACTGAAAAGTATATTTTTTATTGATTTTGAATGGCCTGAAAAATAGGCATTTTGTGTACAAGAGGCTGACGTCCTAGTAAGAGAACGCCGCCGAGCAAAAGAGTTTATACAAATTTGTACAAAAGAAAATAAAACAGCTGTGTGAAATGAATGATCCCACTGGGTTTCAACTCTGCTATTGCCGTTATATCTCCGAGCGTCTCATCACTTGATGACCTAAACGAAGAATGAAGCTGACTGATCGATGCCGTCTGAACTTGGTGTAGATATCGGATTCTGGATGTAAGGTGATCCAATGAGACATAGCATTACGCTTTCATCCCTAATTTTTGCCTGGACCGCCCTTTCGGGTTTTCAGTCCACCGGGATACCCATTTTTGCCCAAGCCGCCTTTTCAGGTTTTTGACTTGCCGGGTGTACAGATTTTTTCATTTTCATCCCTTCATTTTGCCCGAACCCTTTTGGTTCCACGGGAAGCCCTAATTTTTGCCTAGGCATGTCAGCCTAGCGGGTCTTTTTTCATGCGTAGTATCTTTTTACTATGTCTGCATTAGCGGGGTGAGGAAGGTCGTCACCATCCATATTGGTTAGAATCATGGCTCCTCCTGAGAACACATGCTTAACCACAAATGGCCCTTCGTACGTAGGGGTCCATTTGCCCCTTGGATCACTCTGAGGAAGGATGATTCGCTTGATTACCAGATCCCTAACTTGATATTCCTGTGGTCTGACCTTTTTGTTAAATGCCCTGATCATCCGTTTCTGATACGTTTGACCATGACAGATAGCAGCAAGTCTTTTTTCATCAATAAGGTTTAATTGATCAAGTCGTGTCTGGATCCAATCATCTTCGTTCAGATTTGCGTCCTTCATTATCCAGAGAGAGGGTATTTGCACTTCGATCGGTAAGACTGCCTCCATACCATAAACCAGAGAGAAAGGAGTTGCCCCGGTTGACGTCCTGGCTGAGGTACGGTACCCATGTAGAGCAAACGGTAACATCTCGTGCCAATCCTTATAAGTTACTGTCATCTTCTGCACGATTTTCTTGATGTTCTTATTTGCTGCTTCGACAGCCCCATTCATCTTCGGTCTGTAAGGAGAAGAATTGTGGTGCTGTATCTTGAACTGCTCGCAGAGCTCAGCGATCATCTTATTATTCAGATTGGTGCCGTTGTCTGTAATGATCCTCTCAGGGACGCCGTACCGACAGATCAGGTTATGCCGAATGAACCGTGCCACAACAGTCTTGGTTACCGTAGCATAGGATGCTTCTTCGACCCACTTCGTAAAATAATCAATCGCCACTAGGATGAAGCGATGCCCATTAGATGCCGTAGGTTTAATCTCACCGATCATGTCTATGCCCCACATTGCAAACGGCCAAGGCGCAGTCAGAACATTCAGCGGAACTGGAGGAACATGCACCTTGTCTGCATAAATCTGGCACTTATGGCATGTCCTGGAATGTTGGTAACAGTCAGCTTCCATTGTGGACCAGTAATACCCTGCCCGAAGGATCTTCTTTGCCATTGTATGTCCACTGGAATGTGTACCAAAGGTCCCTTCATGTAGCTCTTCCATGATCCTTTCTGCTTCAGTTTTATCCACACAACGCAGTAAGGTTGAATCATGGTTTCGCTTGTACAAGATGCCGTTGCTAAGGAAGAACTTTGCTGCGAACCTTCTCAGGAACTTCTTATCATTGATAGAGGCACCTTTAGGGTATTCCTGAGCTTCCAGATATCTCTTCACCTCATGGTACCAAGGCTTCTCAGTCACCAATTCAGTCTCGAGGTCGCAACAGTATGCCGGTTCGTCCAGTTTCCAGATGATGATCCGGGGGGCCTCATTATCCCATTTGACCTTGAACATAGAAGACATTATAGCTAACGCGTCCGCCAACTGATTCTCTTCTCTCGGGAAATGTTCAAAGGTTATCTCTGTGAAGTGGGGGATCAGGGTCAACACACATTCTCTGTAAGGGATAAGATTCGGATGTTTCGTATCCCACTCTCCTTTGATCTGATTGATCACAAGAGCGGAATCTCCGAAAACACTTAGAAACTTGATCCTTAGGTCGACCGCAGCTTGAAGACCCATGATGCATGCCTCATACTCTGCCATGTTGTTGGTACAGTTGAAACATAGTCGGGCAGTAAGCGGAGTATGAGTGCCTTGAGGTGATATGATTATGGCGCCGATACCGTTAACCAAAGCATTGGAGGTTCCGTCAAAGTGCATAGACCATCGGGATCCTTCCTCAGGTCCTTCATCCGGTCCAGGTATCTCACAATCAGTTACTATCATGATGCTTTCATCCGGAAACTCGAAGTTCATTGATTGGTAGTCATCTACGGCCTGATGTGCCAAGTGGTCTGCCAATACACTTCCCTTAATGGATTTCTGGGTTGTGTACTGAATGTCGTATTCCGTCAAGATCATTTGCCATCTTGCTATTCTCCCAGACAGAGCAGGCTTTTCGAATATGTACTTTATAGGAACCGTTTTTGAGATCAACAAGGTAGTGTGAGTCAGCATATACTGTCTCAGCCGGCGAGCCGCCCATACCAAAGCGCAGCAAGTTTTCTCAAGCAGTGAGTATCGGGTCTCACAGTCGGTAAACTTTTTGCTAAGGTAATAAATGGCATGCTCTTTTCGGCCAGACTCGTCATGCTGCCCCAACACACACCCCATTGAGTTGTCGAGCACTGTCAGGTATAATATCATAGGTCTCCCTTCAACCGGTGGCATAAGGATGGGTGGTTCTTGGAGATACTCTTTGATTCTGTCAAAAGCAGCCTGACATTCATCGTTCCAACGTACTACCTGATCTTTCTTCAGCAGCTTGAAGATTGGCTCACAGGTAGCAGTTAGGTGTGAGATGAAGCGAGCAATGTAATTCAGGCGTCCTAAAAAGCCTCTGACTTCCTTCTCTGTCCTAGGGACTGGCATCTCTTGAATAGCTTTAACCTTAGCAGGGTCCACTTGAATACCCTTATCGCTGACCACGAAGCCTAGCAACTTTCCAGATCTTACCCCGAAGGTGCACTTGTTCGGGTTCAATCTCAACTTGTACAGTTTCAACCGGTCAAACAACTTCTGCAGATGATCTAGGTGCTCTTCCTCAGTTTGGGACCTTGCGATCATGTCGTCAACATACACTTCTATCTCATGATGGATCATGTCATGAAATAAAGCAACCATGGCACATTGGTAGGTTGCCCCAGCGTTCTTTAGTCCAAAAGGCATGACCTTGTAGCAGAAGGTGCCCCACTGAGTAACAAATGTAGTCTTTTCCATGTCTTCAGGTGCCATCTTAATCTGATTGTAACCTGAAAAGCCATCCATGAAAGAGAACACCTTGTGCTGAGCTGTATTGTCAACAAGGACATCAATGTGAGGTAAAGGGAAGTCATCCTTGGGGCTGGCCCTGTTCAGATCCCTGTAGTCGATACACATTCTGACCTTACCGTCCTTCTTAGGTACCGGCACCACATTAGCAACCCACTGAGGGTAAGAAGTCACTGCAAGGAACCCAGCATCAAACTGTTTCATAACCTCGGCTTTAATCTTTTCAGACATCTCTGGGCGCATACGTCGGACCTTTTGCTTAACTGGAGGGTAATCTTCCTTAGTTGGAAAGTGATGGACCACAATATCGGTATCCAATCCGGGCATGTCTTCGTAGGACCAGGAAAAGATCTCCATATAATCATGTAGCATCTGAGTCAACCGTTGCTTCACGCTGAGCTCTAGGTTGGCACCAATCTTTACCTCTTTCCTATCTGCCTCAGTACCCAAGTTTATTGTTTCCACTGGCTCTTCATGGGGTTGAATTGCCCTCTCTTCCTGAAGCAACAGTCTTGCAAGCTCGCCAGGCACTTCGCAATCATCTTCACCTTCGTCTTCGGCTAAGTTGATCGGATTTTCGAAGTCATAACTGGCAGTAGCAGAGTCGTTACCAGTGAGATCCAGAGTGGATTGAAACCTGTATGAGTGAGTGTGTGTGTGTGTAAATACAGCTGTTTTGAAATATATGTAAAGGAAAGAAAGACAGAAAAGGAGCATAAGATTTGCAATGCGAGAAAACTTCCAAGATTTTCATTCATGATATATGAAATGACAATTTATATGCCCTCACAAATGAAACCACGGTGCCTCGGGTAAGACACCGGGCCATAGAGTTTAATTAATTGTTTATTACAGATACCAAAAACATAGGAATTCATTACTTAGTAACAAGAGAAATAGATAAGTTGTCCTTTGCACTCCAATTGTTAGGTCCACTGTCGGTTGCCGGGTAAATCCAGCTATCAAACTCAGCCTCATCCACTTCATCTTCGTCCCCAATAGCATTCACTCCATGAGCAGGTAGGGGAGCTGTCACTACGTTAGGCTTCTCAGATGCCTCAAACTGTACCTCCTTGGCGTCAATAAGATCCTGCAGCTTGCTCCTTAAGGCCCAACAGTCGTCAGTGGAATGCCCCGGGCTATCAGAATGATAAGCACAACGAGCATTCGGGTTGTACTTGGGAGACGTAGTATTTGGAAACTTTGGAGCCTCTCTGACGGTCACTAAATTGGTGGATAGCAACTGTGGCAGGATCTGCGATAAGGTCATGCTCAAACGGGTAAACTCTCTCCGGGGTCTTTCAGCCCTTTGAGGATTGGTTGGCCGAGGAGCGGCAGCAGGCTTAGCAATCATTACCGCACTGACAGATTGGCGGCGTTCAGATCTCTCTAATCTTTTGGAACCATATACAGCACTAGCCTCCTTTTTGAAGGGTTTCTTCTCAGAACTAGACGATGCACCCTTCAGAATCTTACCAGACTTTAATCCAGCCTCAATTCTCTCTCCAGTCAGAATCAAATCAGTGAACCCTGCAGACGAATTCCCGATAAGATGGTTGAAAAATGGCCCAGATAGGGTCCCCAAGAACATGTCTACCAACTCCCGATCAGTCAACGGTGGCTGCACCCTGCCAGCCAGATCCCTCCACTTCTGAGCGTACTCCTTAAAACCTTCACTTGAACCTAACGACATACCCTGGAGTTGGGTACGTGTAGGGGCAAGGTCGGTATTATATTGATACTGCTTATAGAAAGCAGTAGCCAACTCCTCCCAGTTACGAACCTTGGTCCCATCCAGCTGATAGAACCATTCGAGATGAGTCCCTGAAAGACTCTCCTGGAAGAAGTGGATCCACAAATTCTTATCCGCTGAGTACGGTTGGATTTTCCGAACATAGGATCTGAGATGTAGCTTGGGACAAGACGCCCCGTCATATTTAGTGAAAGATGGTGCTTTGAACTTCCGAGGAATGATCACACCAGTAGACAAACCCAGATCTCCAAAATCCAGCCCAGGTACCTGTTGTATTTCCATAGCATTCAGCCTATCCTCCAGCTGCTTGTAACGGTCTTCTGCCGGAGGGTACTGCTCTTCATCAAAATCAGTCTCGTCGTCGGAGACTACCGGACTAGGACCCTTTTCTGTCTGAGGAGTACTCTTGCCAACAGAAGAACCAGCCTCTTCATGCTGCAGAGCATTGCCAAACCTTCGGCCCGAGTTGAACAGAACAGTTCTTCTCTTCTTCTTCTTCTCCTTCTTCAGGAGCAGAGCCTTCAACTCTTCTTGGCCTTGAGCCAAACCCTTGATTAATTCCTGAAATTGCGCATTCTGCGCCTGAAGAGCTTTGATGGATGTGTCGGTTGATGACGAGTCAGGATTCATGATGCTGAAATAAACAGCGAAGAACTGTAAGCAACCTGAAAAGAGGAAAACCTGCTATGCACATGATGAATGATATGTGTTTATGCAATGCATTCAAGGGTTCGAAAGTTCAAATTTGTTGTAGACAAAAAGGAACACACGTTATCATTAAGGAAATCATTGTTTAATACATCAAAGCCTCATGGGCAAAGTAATACAAAAGCAAATCAATCCCAGAATATACTACGCATCCTCTTTGGAGCTATGTAAGTGTTGAGATTCCTCTCCTCATGCAACAGGCGGGTGAGCTCCAAAACCTTCTTTTCACTGGCATGTAGACTGGTCTCAAGAGAATTCCGTTCTTCCTTAAGCTGGATCCAGCTCTTCTGCATCTCTTCCCAGGATGTGGGCATATCAGGGTGCTGAATAGTGTAGGACACTTCTCCTTCCAAGACTGGCTCTTTGATCACAGGGAGCATATGAGGATAAGGCATCACTAACTTCTGGGAGCGGGCTCGTACCCACTTGAGATAAGGTTCCAACGGGATGGAGTTCCTGTGCCCCAATGTCTTGCTGTCTATCCTACTTGGCATCCTCCAGGCTCTGATAAATCTCTGGCGAAGTCCTTGAGTATCGTTGTCGAAGTCCAAAAGTATCTCAGGAATTAACATGTCATGGGGACCATCCCTCCGAGCATAACCAAACTGTCTCCAAGCCAGGCATGGGCTGTAAGTAATACCTCCTCTGATTCCAAGTAAAGGAACGTTAGGGTACTTCCCGCAACGATCAATGATAGTGACATCTTCTCTAGACCTAGGGCACCAATGTATATCCGCATGTGTAAGAGTCATCAACCGTTGTGACCATCTCAAACCCCGCTCATTCTTCAAAACTGATTGTGGAAGGTGCGAAATAAACCACCTTCCCAGGAGAGGAGTGCAACACATAAGGACACCTCTTTTTCTCATGGTTCGAGTGTAACATGAGTGAAGGATGTCCCCCAGCAACGTAGGTATAGGATTCCTGGACATAAAGATCTGGACAGCACTAATATCTATAAGCTGATCTGGGTTAGGGAAAAATACCAAACCATAGACAAGGAGGGCCACCACTTCTTCAAAAGCTTGCAAGTCAAGGGAGTTCCAACATTCATGGGCCTTTTCAAACAGAAACCTGGCTAAGAACCCTTTGATACCACTTCTAACCTCCCAATGTCCCTTGAGGTCAGATGACTGTAGGTGCAAGGCTTTAGCAATCTCTTCAAGCTTAGGTTCTTTTTCCGTACCGTTGAAGGGTAGCTGATCAAGGATAGGGATCTTCAGGAGCCGGGAGAACTCCTCCAATGTAGGTACCAACTGATAATCCAAGAAGGTGAAACAGTGATGCAGAGGGTCAAAGAACTGGAACAGGACCTTTATCATGTCTTCCTCAATGTTGGTATTGACCAAGCTGATGAGGCTTCCATGTCTTTCACTGAATGAAGAGTTCTCGGGAATCCTGGATATAAGCTCCTTAAGCCGAGGAGGGATCCTTACCAGACTGATTTGGATTGTCTTTCTACGAACGGTTTCCATGTCCTGCAAAACAAGAACAAAGGTGAAAATTCGAACCCCTGAAATGGTTAGTCAATGCATATGATGCTGGATGATGTCATGATGCTATGATTAAACACACCACAGATATTTACAAAGACAAACATGTAAGGCACACAAGACAAGCCCTTAGGGTTTAAGGCCAGCATGGGGTCTGGGTAGTACCCTCTTGAAGTTGGTGGGTTCAACCTGTCCTATTAGAAGTAACCGGGTTCTAAGGGTCCCAATATCACGGGATTGCTTTCATTGTTCATCGTTTCGATTTAGCCACTGAACTGGCGACCGAAATATTCCAGGAAAGCAACCCTCAATTGAGTGTAGTATCGAGTATCAACCAACCTCGGACTGCACCAAAGTCAGTTATCTCACTACCCTAAAGAGGCCAAGATAGTTCAATTAAGGTTCCTAAGGTCTGTTGATGCTTCACGACACCACGCGGAGGCCCCGTACTCTCCTTGACTGAACTCAAGGGTTACCGGTACATACCAAAGTGCCACATCAACGTAGCAGACTGTTTCAACCATGTCGGTATACCCCGCACAGTTCCCTCACAGTCTTGTTGCTACTTTCTAAGAAGGTATCCCCCAGATCTGGGTTAGGATCTATAGAACTCCCAAGCAACCCACAATTTAAAGCACACAAGGAAAGCAATTGAAAACACAGTTATGAACTAACCCTAAGGTACACCTCACTTTAAATTTATCTCCCCAGCAGAGTCGCCAGTTCTGTGACCGGTTGATCTGGAAGTGACTGTTTAACGCTGGTTCGCGAAATGTCGCAGAAGCAAGAGTCGCCACCGTCTTTTATTTTCTCCAAATGGAAAGGACAAAAGCACAGAAAAATTCCTTATAGAGATTGCTCTCGGTTCGGGAGGTAGATTATAGAAAGGGAAGGTGTTAGCACCCTTTCTATCCATGGTTATCCATGGGCTCTTAGATACTTGCTCACTTGTGTTTTCAAAAATGGTTTGTTTGCTTTTCAATTGTGGGTTTTAAAAAGGTTTCTTTGAAAATTCCAGTTCAACTCTTGTATCGGTCCTCAAGAGTGTTTAAAAAAATGCTTTCGAAAGCTTTTTGAAAACGTGTTGGTGTGAAAAGTATTTTTGATTTGTTTTGAAATTAGAGCAAGTATCTACGAGAACCTACCTACCCTAAGGAATTCGTCTGGGTAAATGTCCTTTAAAGTAGTGCCATCCCACCATTGAGAGGTAGGTAGCACCACCGTTGGAGGTGTTCGGGTCAATTCGAGGTTCGGGACATGGTGATCACCAGAGCAATGGGAAGACACCTTAGAAGCTACCCTCATGCCAGGTTCCCGGATCATGAGGACTTACTAAGACATCCTCTACTCGACGATCACCTTTCGAGGCAAGGTAACAGTGAGGCGTACCCTAGGGGTGGTGTGTGATTTGTGTGTCGTTTTCATTTATTTTTGTCTTGTCATGTCATGGGTGTTCTACGCTTGTTTTTATTTTAGTCATTCATTCTTGCATGTCATTATTAACAGTTAAAAAAATGCGAGAAAGGTAAAGTTCCTAAACTATTACAAAGGCGCGGGTCCACATCGCCAAATTAAAATCCAGGACCCGATTTGACAGAAAGTAAATAAAGTGCGAAAGATAAATATTACACGGCTTTGGGAGAATTACATAAATATTTACAAGAGAAGGAATAAATAAAATGCGCGAAAAGAATAAAGAATTGCACGCGAGGGCATTGGACCCCTTTTAAAGAAATTAAATTAAATTAATAAAATTAAAATGAAAAGAAATTGTTTTGAGATTTTTGGTATTTATGAATTTTTATGAGAATTAAACGAAATTAAAATATTAATTAACCCTAATTCTAGTTTTTTTATTTATTTATTAAGAAAAGCATTAAACTTTAACCTAAAATTAAACCTAATTAATTAATTGCAAGTATTTACAAAAATAATAATTAATAAGTAATAATTAATAAAAAAAGAAAAAGAATGAAAAATACTTAAAAACCTAATTCTACACTTCTTAAGTTTATTATGAAAAAAAAGTCAAAATTAATCCTAGAATGGAAAACTAAATTAATTAATGATTTTTTTATTTACAAAATACTATTAAATAAAATATTTTATTATTTTTTTCTCTTTTCTGATTTTTTTATGTGTTTTTTATATATTATGAAAAATATTAAATTAATTAAAAACAATAATTAAAAAGAAAATAGAAATAATACAAAAGAAGAAAAAATAAAATGGCAAACCTAGGGGGGTATCTGTCCCCAAAGTGGAGGTTAGTCTTTTAGAAATCTGGCCCATTTGGATTGCTGGCCCCTTTGACTTTTCCACTAGGATGTCCAGGCGCTGACTCATGTGCATCATGCCCTCCAAATCTGGACCCTTGAGTTGTTGAGATTGAACGCGTGGCAAGATGGATGGGGGACTACATGGTACACTTCCTGTACTGACATTGCATAGGATAACGTTTGAAAGAAAAATAATATGAAAGGGTGGGGACCTGGGGCTCGAACCCAGGTCCTGAATGTTACCAGCCTACACGTGTGCCATTGAGCCATTCCAAGCGCGTTTAACATATGATAACTAACAAACATTATAAAAGAAAAATAGTCAGGGGGCTCAAAAACGCGCGAAGATTTTGAATGCTCCACTCATGGACAGCCACCTCGCCTTCTTCTTCCTTGGCCTGATTTTTCCTGAAACACAAACATAATAAGCAACGGTTTTGAAACGTTGCTGTAGGCACTATACTAGAAAATAGCGATTAGCACATGAGCATTCATAAATTGTTCGGACTAGGGCCATTAGAATCGTCTCTCTCTCATGATTCCAACTATGTATCTCTCATGGCCTAATTGTTCCAGGTTTGAAAACCCCCAAATTGATTTCCACGGAAACCTAATATGCTTTCATGGTAGATTCTTCGTTTGGGCATGAAACTTCAATCAAACTATGCAGTTAGCTTGCAAACATCATTCTAAACACAAAAACAACAACGAAACATGTTAAAAATGCATGAATAATGGAAAACGATTTTGGAATTTTCTCTACCAATTTCAATGATGATTTCGTGATTTCTTGAGTATGGGGCTTAGGGAATGATTGGAACACGTTCTATGATCCTTGAGGAAGCTAATGGAATAGCTATTTGGCCCTGAATCGCCCTAGAATTAGGTTTTCAGAATTGAGTTTTCTTGATAAAATTTCAAGTTTGTGCAAGGGTTTCTGGCGCAGCTTCTTGGTCAAATGCATTAGGTTTTGCTTGCTTGTATATGTAGGAATAATTAGGGTTAGAAAACTTGATCCAAATCTCTTGCATTCATGAATATGATATTTGATTTTTAAACATGATTTTCAAATCTTTTTCACATGCTTTTTGATACAAATCATGACCAATCCAATTGATTCTTTCCATATTTGGCTAGGCACGAAATCTTGAGGATATAACATGCATAAAAAGATTGAAAAACTTAGGTTAATTATTTTTCATGTATTTAATTGATTTAAATGAATTATTATTAATAAAAATTCAAATAAATAAATAAAAAATGAAGAAAAACTTCCCTTTGGGCCTAATGGTCGTGCACATGCCTTGGATGATGAATTATGGAAGAAAAATAGGCCCATTAGCAATTTTAGGTCATTTGAACCAATGTTGACTTTTCAAAATATCCAAAATTTTCCCAACTTCCACAAGACATAACTTGCCCAATATTTAAGCTTTGCTCATGTTCTTGGGCATTTTGGAAAGGTCTTTGAGTCCTCTAACCAATGTCTTTGGTCCCATGTCATTTTGATTTACCAATCTCAAGTTATGGCCTTTGACTTAAAGTCCCTTTTTGTTGACTTTTGAAAATGACCTATAATGTTGAAATTGATAACTTTTTGTGAGAGCATTTCTTGGACTTGAAGTGTGAAGAGGAGTTGTAGGAAATGTATTTCTCTTCAAAATGAGCTTTGGATGGAATTTTTCTGATAATCCATGTGAAAGGTATGCCCTGGTCAATTTACAGTTGACTTTTTCAATTGTCCAAATAAGGAAACTTTTGCATCTTGATGATTTTTGGGCCAAGCTTTGAGAATCATGATCAAGCATTGATCAAATGATGTTTGTGGCTTCAAAATGAGATGTTGACCAAAAATCTAGACTTTTGACTGTCAAATGACCATTTTGCCCCTACAGTTGACTGTAGTGCAATTAGGGTTTCTGACTGTGCAATTTTGTGCTGTAAGTCTTGAAACTTGGTATGAGGATGCTTGACCATATTTATTGGCATGTGGGACTTGATTGGACCTTTGGAAACTTCATTTTCTTGATCAGAACCAAAACCCTAATTTTGACTGTTTAGGAGGCCCTTGCACTGTGCAACCCTTGGGGAAATTTGAAGCTTGACTTGGCAATTTCTTGAAGAATATGGGAGGGCAAATTTTGGGGTACAACATAATCTCCTATGGTTCTCTCCCCGATACTGCGGAGATGATAATTCCATCCAAGGTTTTCTCAATGATTGCTATTGAGGTTGTAATCGCCTATGGTTCTCTCCCCGATACTGCGGAGATGATAATTCCATCCAAGGTTTTCTCAATGATTGCTATTGAGGTTGTAATCGCCTATGGTTCTCTCCCCGATACTGCGGAGATGGTAATTCCCACCAAGGTTTTCTCAATGATTGCTATTGAGGTTGTAATTGCCTATGGTTCTCTCCCCGATACTGCGGAGATGATAATTCCATCCAAGGTTTTCTCAATAATTGCTATTGAGGTTGTAATCGCCTATGGTTCTCTCCCCGATACTGCGGAGATGATAATTACATCCAAGGTTTTCTCAATGATTGCTATTGAGGTTGTAATCGCCTATGGTTCTCTCCCCGATACTGCGGAGATGATAATTCCATCCAAGGTTTTCTCAATGATTGCTATTGAGGTTGTAATCGCCTATGGTTCTCTCCCCGATACTGCGGAGATGGTAATTCCCACCAAGGTTTTCTCAATGATTGCTATTGAGGTTGTAATCGCCTATGGTTCTCTCCCCGATACTGCGGAGATGATAATTCCATCCAAGGTTTTCTCAATGATTGCTATTGAGGTTGTAATCGCCTATGGTTCTCTCCCCGATACTGCGGAGATGATAATTCCATCCAAGGTTTTCTCAATGATTGCTATTGAGGTTGTAATCGCCTATGGTTCTCTCCCCGATACTGCGGAGATGGTAATTCCCACCAAGGTTTTCTCAATGATTGCTATTGAGGTTGTAATCGCCTATGGTTCTCTCCCCGATACTGCGGAGATGATAATTCCATCCAAGGTTTTCTCAATGATTGCTATTGAGGTTGTAATCGCCTATGGTTCTCTCCCCGATACTGCGAAGATGGTAATTCCCACCAAGGTTTTCTCAATGATTGCTATTGAGGTTGTAATCGCCTATGGTTCTCTCCCCGATACTGCGGAGATGATAATTCCATCCAAGGTTTTCTCAATGATTGCTATTGAGGTTGTAATCGCCTATGGTTCTCTCCCCGATCCTGCGGAGTTGGTAATCCCAGGCTTCTCTCAACGTTTGCTGTTGAAGATGAAGTTATCCAAGATTCTCTCAATGATTGCTATTGAGGTTGTAGTCGCCTATGGTTCTCTCCCCGATACTGTGGAGATGATAATTCCATCCAAGGTTTTCTCACTGATTGCTATTGAGGTTGTAATCGCCTATGGTTCTCTCTCCGATCCTGCGGAGTTGGTAATCC
This sequence comes from Vicia faba, assembly GCA_948472305.1. Classification (NCBI taxonomy): domain Eukaryota; kingdom Viridiplantae; phylum Streptophyta; class Magnoliopsida; order Fabales; family Fabaceae; genus Vicia; species Vicia faba. The sequence continues at coordinate 1,448,285,885 of OX451739.1, read as the reverse complement.
CAGGCTTCTCTCAACGATTGCTGTTGAAGTTGAAGTTATCCAAGATTCTCTCAATGATTGCTATTGAGGTTGTAGTCGCCTATGGTTCTCTCCCCGATCCTGCGGAGGTGGTAATCCCAGGCTTCGCTCAACGATTGCTGTTGAAGTTGAAGTTCTCCAAGACTCTCTCAATGATTGATGTTGAGGCTGTAGTCACCTATTGGTTCTCTCCCCGATCCTGCGGAAGTAGTAATATTTCCAAGATTTTCTCAACGATTGTTGTTGAAGTTAAAGTCACCCAAGGTTCTCTCACCGTTCCTGTTGAGGTAGTAACCATCCCTGGTTCATTCATCACCGTTTGAAGCTCCAGATCCAGCTCCTGTAACCAGTCAGGACACATCTACACAAAGAATTTGAAGACCAGCTCCCGTAACAGGTCAGGTAATCATTTTTCCTTTTGCAGGTATGCAAGTTCTCGCTAAGGAAGCTCTTACGCGATCAACATCCAGATGGCATCTATAAGCCCATCCACCTTCCATCATCTCTTAGCATGGCATCTATAAGCCCATCATCCTATCCATCAATCTCTAAATGGCATATATAAGCCCATTCCACCATCACACTGCTACTATGTGAGTGCAAATTTCTGGGCACTCTAGTGTTCAATCATATTCCACCTTCGGATTACGAAAGGCACGTCAGCCAATCTGCATCCTCAGGTCTAAGAAGATTGAACAGGGGCAACTGTTGTACCCCAAAATTTTCCCTCCCATATTCTTCAAGAAATTGCCAAGTCAAGCTTCAAAATCTCCCCAAGGGTTGCACAGTTCAAGGGCCTCCTAAACAGTCAAAATTAGGGTTTTGGTTCTGACAAAGTAAATGAAGTTTCCAAGGGTCCAATCAAGTCCCACATGCCTATAAACATGGTCAAGCATCCTCATACCAAGTTTCAAGACTTTCAGCACAAAATTGCACAGTCAAAAACCCCAATTGCACTACAGTCAACTGTAGGGGCAAAATGGTCATTTGACAGTCAAAAGTTCAAATTTTTGGTCAACATCTAATTTTGAAGCCACAAACATCATTTGATCAATGCTTGATCATGATTCTCAAAGCTTGGCTCAAAAATCATCAAGATGCAAAAGTTTCCTTATTTGGACAGTTGAAAAGTCAACTGTAAATTGACCAGGGCATAACTTTCACATGGATTATCAGAAAAATTCCATCCAAATCTCATTTTTAAGATAATTACATTTCCTACAACTCCTCTTCACACTTCAAGTCCAAGAAATGCTCTCACAAAAAGTTATCAATTTCAACATTATAGGTCATTTTCAAAAGTCAACAAAAAGGAACTTTAAGTCAAAGGCCATAACTTGAGATTGGTAAATCAAAATGACATGGTACCAAATACATTGGTTAGAGGACTCAAAGACCTTTCCAAAATGTCCAAGAACATGAACAAAGCTTAAAAATTGAGCAAGTTATGCCTTGTGGAAGTTGGGAAAGTTTTGGATATTTTGAAAAGTCAACATTGCTTCAAATGACCTAAAATTGCTAATGGGCCTCTTTTTCTTCCACAATTCATTATCCAAGGCATGTGCACGACCATTTGGCCCAAAGGGAAGTTTTTCTTCATTTTTTATTTATTTATTTGGATTTTTATTATTAATAATTCATTTAATTAATTAAAATACATGAAAAATGTTAAACCTAATGTTTCAAATCTTTTTGTGCATAAAACATCTCCAATATTTCGTGCAAATCAGATTAGGAAAGAATTGAAGGTGATTGGATATGATTGAGAGCAAATGTGCATGAAAAGATTGGAAAATATTTTGCCATAAAAATCAATATCCATTCATCAATTCCTTGATTCCTTGGACAAGAAAACTTAACCTAAATCATTCACAGGTACATATACATGCTAACCCTATTCAGAATGGACTAAAAGCTGCGCCATAGACCAAAAAGAACACTTGAGTTTGTTGCTTGAAAATTGAAAACTGAAAACAGGGATACAAGGTGATTCAAGCCACGATACTTATTCCATTGGCTTGCTGAGGCTTCAGGGAAGAAATTTGGATCAAAACCACAAGCTTCCACCCCCAGAAACGTGAGAACGATCTCACCCTGTACAGAAAATATTTGATACTCTTGCATCTCGATTCATACATTTTTCATAATTTTTGATGCTTGATTTGTGTTCATTATATGATTCTGATGCTAACTATATAATTTGATTATGTTTTTGTGCACTCTACGCGGTTTCACCATTGTTGGATATTAGGGTTTCCCAAGATGTGAATTGGGGTTTTTCATTTAAGGAAAAATTAGCACTCGAGGCCTGGACCATTGAAACAAACATGATTGGACGAAGAGAAACCAACCCTCGCGCCTAATTTATGAGGCCATATGGCCTATTCGCTATTTTCTGGAATAATGCATTTTAGAACGGTTCAAAACCGTTGCCAATGTTTTTTGTGTTTCAGGAAATAAACAAGCGAAGAAGACGATGACTCGGTGGCAAGCTCTGACTGGTTGATTCAAATTTTCACGCGCGGAGGCCCCACTAACCATTGTTTATTTTATATTCATTGTTTGTTGTTTAATATACAAGACGCGCGTTTGGCTTGATTGGTTAGGCATGTGTGTGATGACCTTCAGAACCTGGGTTCGATCCCAGGTCCCTCACCATTCCATATTATTTTTCCACTAATAATTCTGTGTAGCTTCAGCGTTGTAGACCACTATGCATCCCTCAATCCAACACGCCACTTGGCCAATTGCACTCAATCAAGGGACCAGATCTGGAGAGGATGGTAAACCCTAGTCAAAGATCCCACACGCATCCTGAAAAGGTCAATGGGGCCAGGGATAATTGGGCCTGAATGCTAAAGTCTCACCTCCAAATTAGGGGCAGAACCCCCCTAGGTTTGCAATCTTCTATATTTTTTCATTCTTTCTATTTCAATTATTATTCTTTTCAATTAATTCTTTTGATTTAATTTTTCATAAAAAAACATAAAAACACAAAAAAATCAGAAAGGACAAAATTAAAATATATTTATTTAATTAATATTTTTTGCAAATAAAATGTATCGATTAACTTAGTTTTAATTTAGGGATTAATCTTAATATAATTTTTTCAATAAAACTAAAATTGGTAGAATTAGGGTTTGTAATGTTTTTTTATCCTTTTTCTTTTCTTTTCATAATAATTAATTATTAAATATTATTTTTGTAATTAAATTGCATGTAAATAATTAGATTAAGTTTAGGTTAAAATTTAATACTTTCTTAATAAATTAAAAACAATTAGAATTAGGGTTAGTATTTTAATCTCAATTTAATTCAATTTCATTAATTTCTCATAAAATACAAAAGAACCAAAAAATAATTTCTTTTTCTTTAATTTAATTAATTTAACAATTTAATCTAATTTCATAAAAAAAGGGTCCAACGCCCTCGTTTCAATTTAAAATTTCAATTCGCGTATCTATTTCTTTTTCTTTTAATTATTTATGTACCTCTCCCAAAGCCATGTAATATAATTTTTCGCACCTTGCTTTAATTCTTTATTTTTTCTGTCAAATCGGGTCCTGGAAATTTTGGCGATGTGGACCCGCGCCTTTTGTAACAGTTTAGGAACTTTTAATTTCCGCATCTTTTTAACTGCTAATAATTGCATGCAAGAATGAATGATTAAATAAAAACAAACGCATAGATCACTTTGACATGAACAAGATAAATAACTGAACATGACACACAAATCACACACCACCCCTAGGGTACGCCTCACTGTTGCCTTGCCTCGAAAGGTGATCGTCGAGTAGAGGATGTCTTAGTAAGTCCTCATGATCCGGGAACCTGGCATGAGGGTAGCTTCTAAGGTGTCTTCCCATTGCTCCGGTGATCACCATGTCCCGAACCTCGAATTGACCCGAACACCTCCAACGGTGGTGCTACCTACCTCTCAATGGTGGGATGGCACTACTTTAAAGGACATTTACACAGACGAATTCCTTAGGATAGGTAGACGACTCGTGGATACTTGCTCTAATTCAAAACAAAACAAATCAAAAATACTTTTCACACCGACACCTTTTCAAAAAGCTTTCGAAAGCAATTTTTCAAACACTCTTGAGGACCGATACAAGAGTCGAACTGAAATTTTCAAAGAAACTTTTTAAAACCCACAATTGAAAAGCAAACAAACCATTTTTGAAAACACAAATGAGCAAGTATCTAAGAGCCCATGGATAACCATGGATAGAAAGGGTGTTAACACCTTCCCTTTCTATAACCTACCTCCCGAACCGAGAGCAATCTCTTTAAGGAATTTTTCTGTGCTTTTGTCCTTTCCATTTGGAGAAAATAAAAGACGGTGGCGACTCTTGCTTCCGCGACATTTTGCGAACCAGCGTTAAACAGTCAGTTCCAGATCCACCGATCACAATCATGATCAACCCTTGATCAAATGATGAAAGTCACTTCAAAATGTGGATGTTGACCAAAAATATTAAAGTTTGAGTGTATGTGGGTCACAGTTGACTTTTGACCTAGTACAATCGATTCTCAAGCCTCTGGGCAAACTTCTTGTGCAAGGCATGAAACTTGACATGTAGGGTCTTGAGAACATATTAAGACCATGGAGAGCATATGAGGCCTTTGTGGTTCACCTATCTTGATGAAAATGGAAACCCTAATTTGAGGTATACTACCTTATGAGAGAGGTTGTCTGGTCCACTCTTGGGCAACCTTGAGCCAATTGAAGAGCTCAATGGGCATGTATTGAGTAAAATGAGAGGGAAAATTTTGGGGTACAACATAGTGGATTAAGTCCTTGTTAAAGATGAAGTCATCCTTAAGGGGGTAGACAGGAGTAGCTTAGTTAATAGCGAACCTGGATAAAAATAATCGTGTTCATTTACTGTTATGTTCTAAGCTAACTTGTTTTGTCACCAACGAAAAGATTCAATTTGGTGAAACCTAATTCAATCCTCCCCGTTTCTTGTATTTTTCACACCTTCACAAAGTATGATTTTCAAAGTTGGGAGGACCTCTTGACTGACCATCAGCCTTACCTACCAATCCGTGTGAATTGTTTGGGAGGATTTTGAGCCTTTTATTGTAGTTAAATGAAGGATGGGGATTGAATTGTAATGTGAAAATTGGTTTGCAATGTAATGGTAAATGAAGGTTTGTTGTACTGCATGAACCGTGTGAACTTCTTGAATGGCCCCACTTGAAATTTCTATTCCAATGCATTTTCTATTTGTTTATTTGGACAAAAGTAGAATAACATGATAAAACTAATAATAAATAAATAAAGGAAATTGATTAGTAATAACAAAAAAAAGAATAAAATGTAAATAACTAAAAAAGAAAAAGTTAAAAATTGAATTAAAAAAAGATAGAAAATATTTTATAATAAAATTGATTTTAATTTCAATAATAATTCAACTTAAAATTAAAATTAAAACTAAAAATTAATATAAAATCATGTTGATAAAAAGAAATGGAAAATAAATTATATTATTGGGATTTGTTGAATAAAAGAGAAATAAAAACCAAATGATTATAGAAACTGAAACTTGACTTTGAATCATGGCAATTGACTTGAATGATCATGATTGCAAATTAATAGACAAGAAACTTCTAAACCAAGATGATGACCTATAAAGTTTCAATAAATTCCATGACTTTCTGAGCATAATTTGAATTCAATCTTTGAAGAAAACTTGTAGATAATATCATTTATTATATTGTGCAAAAAGAATCGTCTCAAAGTGCTGAAACTTGATGAAGTTATGATCCTTGCAAGTTGGGCAACCGTCTTTTAGAATTGAGTCAAATCCACAAAGTGACCTCTAAAGTATTCAAATTATTGATGATCTTCTACACATAATCAACTTTTGACTTGTAAAGAGAAATTGGAGAGGATGTCAAGGAGATTCATATTTCCAAAGAATGGCTAAAAAAATTTGAATAATAAAGACGTTATGAACTTCTAAACTTGAACTATGCAAAGTTGACTTTTAGGTCAAACTTCTTTGAACCAACTTGCAAACTTGATCTTTTCTTGCATTCCAAGACTTGTTGATGCACATATGAGCTTAGAATTATGATAGCTTCATTGATCCTTGATTGTATAGGCCTTAAGAATCATGTTGAGCACACTTTGATTCAGAAACCCTATCTGAGGAAACTCGCTTAAGATATTTGATTCAATCCCTACCTTGCACAAGAACAAAAAGGGAAACAAAGCAAATATTTTTGATATTTTGATTAGTGGTTAGTGAAATGTAAATCACATAAACACAAAGGTAAAACATACAAAGAAATGTGCTTGGTGATCCATGCAAAGGAAAAGTCAAATAGAGAGGGAACACGTGACCAAGCTTGTAATCTTGATGTGATACATGATACAAAAAACAACGTGGGATCTTAGGGTTAAAAATCAGGGTATGACAAATATAACAATTTGTCAGACCATAGTTATGAGGCAAAGAAGATATTGTGTCTAAAGGGTTGGAGTAAATCAAGATACATGTATGTCGTAATGATTTCATATTATATTGGAAATAGTATGCAAAATAGAATCAATGCCTAAAATATGGTGAGTCGTGCTACAAGGTGATAGACAATAATGGTGGTGATGATGATGATGTTAGCAAGAAGCTTCCTCCTACCAAAGTGTTATGGTATCTACCAATAATTCTAATGTTCAAGAGATTGTTTGCTAATGTGAATAACATAAAGAATATTAGATGGCATGCAGATGAAAGAAGATGTGATGGAAAAAATTTCCATGTAGCTGATTCCTTGTAATGCATTGATTTGTTGTTTCCTTATTTTTGCCATGAGTCAAGAAACCTTAGGCCTAGACTTGACACTAATTAAATGAACCCTTTTGGTAATCTAAGTACTAACCATACTTTGTGACTTGATCTTCTTATGATTTATAACCCATCTCTCTGGTTGTGCATGAAGCACAAATATATGTTGTTATCTATGATGATTTCGGGGCCAAAACAACTTAGAAACAATATAGATGTATATATAAGTCCATTAATTGAAGATTTAATACTTTTGTGGGAGGAAGTCATTGATGTTGATGATGTGTATTTAAGTGAAATTTTTAAGATGCATGCCATATTATCTTGCACAATCAACAACTTTCCTACATATGGGATGGATACATTGTCAAGAGACATAAAACATGTCCTATATATGAATCTAATATGTGCTTCCACCAGCTTTAGTTTGGAAAAAATATTGTTTACCTTAGACATCAGAAATTTCTAAAACTAACTCATCCATATTGTAGATTACAGAAGGCTTTTAATAGAGAGCATGTGTTTGTTATTTCTCCTAAGCCTTTAACTGGGGATGAAGTTTTTAAACGAGAATAGAACATTAATATTGTCTTTAGAAGTAATACAAAAGGTCCTATTGAGAAAAATATATGGAAAAAAGGTTGATGCTCTTTGATCTTCCATATTGGTTTATCATCGATGTAAGATATGGTCTTGACGAGATGGATGTAGAGAAAAATGTGTGATATTTTGATTGAAAAACTTCTAAATATTCAAGGAAGGAAAAAATATGGTAAGAAATATCATCTAGATATGGTGAATATGGGCATAGGATAATTGTTGTCTCTTGAAGAATTAGGAAAAATAACTTATTTTCCCCCGACATGTCACACTCTATCTATAAAGGAAGAAAAATAATTTGTGAGTTCATGTGTGGTATCAAAGTTCCCCAAGGGTACTCATCAAATATCAAGAAACTTGTATCAAAAAAAGATCTCAAGTTAATTGGCCTACAATATTATGGTTTTTATGTGTTGATACAACAACTTCTACTAGTTGCTATCTGTGGCATCATACAAAAAAATATAAGGGTAACAATAACCAGATTGTGCTTATTCTTTAATTCTATATGTAATAAATTACTAGATTTTAAAATATTATATGAATTGGAAGACGAGTCTAAAATAATCTTCTATCAATTGGAGATGTATTTCCCTCTATCATTTTTGACATTAAGGTTCACTTAATTATTCATATAGTTAGGGAAATCAAATTTTTTTGTCCAGTTTATTTAAGGAGGATGTATCCAATAGAGCTATACATGAAGGTATTTAAAGAATATGCAAAGAAACATCACTGTTCGGAAGCTTCTATCATTAAAAGGTACTCCCCCGTCCCAAAATATAAGAGAAAAAATGCAGTTTTCTTGTCCCAAAATATAAGACAAAAAAATCATCTTTCATCTTTTTCAAGGTAAAACTAAATACAAATTGTATTTAATTTACCTTCTCTCTTATAACTTGTATAGCCAACAACCATTTAGAATTATTTTTACATCTTTCTAAGCACTTTATTTCAAGAAAACCATAAGTCAAATCATTATGTTTTTACTTTTCTTAATAAATGTGATTTTTTTCTATTATATTTTGAGACGGAGGGAGTACATCACATAAGAAGTTGTTGAGTTTTGCTTAAACTATTTGTCAGAAGTAGACTCTATAAGAATTCCAAAATCTCCTCATTACGACAGATATAAAGATAAAGGTATTTAAGGTTTAAATGTTAAGTAAACGGTTCAGGATGTAGTTCTTCAAGCACATTTTTATGTATTGAATAATGTTGATGAAGTTCAACCTTATTTATCTTCTCAAAAAAATACTTAGGAAGGAAAAATATCCCCGAATGAGTGACAAGTGGTTGTTGAAAGAGCATAACAAAAATTTCATAAATTAGTTTAATGAAAGGGTTTCAAATTATTGTAGTGCATTCGATACGATTAAATGGATGTTATACCTACCTAAATTTAATGTAGTAACTTATATAATCGAACCATTTATCATGGCATCCCAAGCAAAACAAATGTTTTATATCACTGACCCTTTTGACAAAAGATGATTAATTGTTTTCCAAGAAAAACACATTCTTCATAGTGATGAAAATCATGACTTGAATTTTTATATTCCTGAGACCCCTTCTTACGCTACACATGTGCCTACTTCATATGAACAAGTTGATATAGATGTTGTACATGTTATTCATTATGATCATGAAGAAAACATATGAGAAAACAAACAAGAAAATATTTTTATTAATTATTCATAATTTGTTATTTTTTATAATTTTTGTTATGTACTAACAAGTATTCTTATTTGAAATTGTGTATGCTTAGAGACAAGATGCCAAAAGTCATATGGTCACGTTGTGTATCTTGCTTCTTTCAAAATAATGAATGCAGCGCATAATAATTTTGTATGTTGACTGGTTTCTTATTTGATGTAATGATGTGTAAAATGAATGTCGTTTTGGTTTCATTTTGGTTTTGATATAATACATATTTTTTGTTCATAATAGTTGCCAATTATTTTTTATTCATAAATATATTATAGTGTTGTTTCTGACATGTTCTAATTCACAAAAATACAGGTTAAAAAACAAGAATTATATATATATATATATATATATATATATATATATATATATATATATATATATATATATATATATATATATATATATATATATATATATATATATTTCACTACAGTTGGTTCTTTCAACCATGGTCATAAGTATCATGTTATTCAGTATAATAATTTTCAAAAATGATGTTGCTGGATATCGAATCAATTATTGTTGTACCCCAATTTTTTACCCTAAGATCCCTCTATCACATCATATCAATTTAATCACAACAAGATCACACACTAGGGCTTGGTTCTTCTCCCTATCTTTAGCTTTGCTTTATGGGGAATCACCAAGCACCTTGACTTGTACTTTGTGATCATATATGTTTTGATTATCCTTTAACTAATGAATACAATAAGTGTTTGCCCCAATTGATGATATTGTAGGAGAAAACACAACACATTTCATCAAGATTGATCTATGGATTCATGAGTTAATTTCTATGCCTTCCTCGATAAAGCTTCATTGAGACTCAAGCCTCAACATTGAAGATACTTTGAAGAAATATCATTACAAATTCTATTATGATTCCTCATACTTCAATTTGTCAAAGATGGTTCAAAGGTACAAGGATAGATTGAAGAATTTTTTACTCAACTGGGAAAATCCTTGATTCATTGATCACAAGTGCACATATCCTTCAATTCACAAGATTTGAAAGTGGTTTTGGTTGCTATGGTTCCTCCTTATCATCCTCAACAACTCATAATCACATGACAAAAGTATTTGTTTAAGGAGGTAGGTCAAAATTGCAAAGGTTTCCCAAGGCATTTTCTTGTTCTAGGAGCTAGGGTTTTGAACTTCAAAGGGGTATATCTTACTCATATTTTGGTATTTTTGAGTGATTCCAAAGACATGCTTCTCTTATAAAGGTTATTAACAAATAACTTTAAAAGTTTCAAGGAAATTTTGTGTGGAAGAAACTTGATGATGAAGAAAGATTACAAGTCCTCCAGATGAACCCTCAAATTCCATTAGGTGATTTCAAATGATCATAGCTTGGTAAATTTTTATCACCTTGAGCCAATTATTTTTCCACAATGATCTTAAAGATGTGAACTTCAACCCATCTTTTGAGTGAAAAGTGTGAAAATGGATGGAAGATGCCCTAAGGATGCATAACATTATAGGTCACTTCATGAAATTTTGCCAACTTCAACAAGTCAAAACTTTCTCAATTTTAGGATATTTTGAATGGTTCAAGTCTTAAAATGTCACTCAAGAGATCTAATTCATGACAGCTTTTTTGTTCAAGAGCAAATTTCAAGTAGAAGGCCATGTTTGGATGCAAGATATTATAAGTCATTTTTGAAGAAAAGCTTAGAAATTTTCTAAGTATAGAAAGTCAACCTCTTTTTCTCAACTTTGACTCATCATAGCTCAAGCATCCATTTGATTCCATTCTTTTCACATTGTAAATCTTGTGATCTAATCTTTCTAAAGCTTCAAGAATCATGTCCTAAGACTCCTTGAGCTAAGAATGCCATTGATTTGAACTTGGTAACTTGAAACTGAAGTTTCTTCAGAAGACAAAATTTGAAATCCTTGTTTTAGCTTCTAAACACATTTTTCCTGCAGGATTTTGCTTCTAAACATGTTTATTGAACCTCTAAATGTGATTAGCATATTAAAACGCAGTGTTTGGATGAGTTTTGATAAAAAATGAGTCACACTTTTCCTATGATGCAGATTCACACGAATTCCCTCCAAACATCATCATTTCACACGCTTGAGCATTCCATTCACTTACCTATAAATAGAGGATCATCCCTCATTCATTAACTCAAGCTTGAATATCCAAAATCACTCTGTCAAACTCTCTCTGTATCACCCTTTTCTCAGATTTCGAATTCTTATTTCTACCACTTTTCAATTCAATTTCTTCCTTGATCCTTCATCCTTGAACTTCCCTGAAGCTAACAGAAGAAGAATCAAGCCTTGAGGTGCCTAAAATCGTGCTAGCCAAGTCCATTTACAGAGAAACTTCATCTTACTTCATTCAGGTAGTTTAAGGCACCAAATCTTCTAACTCAAATTACTGGAATGGTCTATGATGTTCATTGATGCTTGCCATTAGCTCAATTTTGGAGAAACAATGCATTTGATACTTCTGATTTTCGATTTTGACATTTTTAAGCATCCCTGGTTTTTTCTAAATCGACTACTTTGTGTTTTATATAAATTTGGTGCGAGGATATGGTTGTGTTCGTCTTGAAGAGACGCGTTCATTAGTACCACTATGAGCGCCTAAATTTACAGATTTAGTGACTTGAGGTTTTCCCTATTTGCAGGGTGTCTGGCGGTTGAAGAGGATGACATGTCTTGTCTAAACCAATGATAACACGCCAATTGTTTTATTTTTATTGGTTGGCTTTTTATTGATCTAGTGTGTTTTTAAATAAGGTCCATATCAAGCACAACGCGTCTGGTTGACTTGATCAGCTTACTAACGCGTTTTGACTATGATCTGATGGTCCACATCTTTTTAGTTTTATTTTTATTTTCTTATTTTATATTTTAATTGTTTTAAATTTCAAAAATTCATAACTCTTTTATTTTTTATCAAAAAATTATAAAAAAAATATACAAAAATACCCTGAATTATTTCTGACTTTGTGAATATTTTTTCATATTTTTATTTTGATGTTTGATATTTTTCATAATTTTTTCTTTGTTTTCTTAATTTTAATTATTTTAAAAATACTTTCTGACATTTTTAAATTATGAAATTTTTTTATAAAAAGCATTTTCATCATTTCTGACATTCTAAATTTTTTGTGAAATTTTATCTTAATTTTGACTATTTTTGATCTTGTTTTCCTTTATTTGAGCAATTTAAATTAGTATAAAAATAGTTTCTAACTTTAAAAAAATTACCAAAATTTTTATAAAAATAGTTGAGTTTATTTTTTATTTTTCTATGGTCTCACTTAATTTTTCTTGATTAATTTGAATATAATTTGCTATTTTCCCCTCTTATTTTCATTTTTGAAATCATTTAAAAAAACCTTTTTCTTTTATTTTAAATATTATTTTATTTTTGTACATATTATGACTATTTTGAATTTTAATCACGGACTTCATTAACATCATTGGATCTTGGGTGTTGAGTTTAACTCCACCAAAATGGATGAATGATTTTAATGATAGTTTGATTATTCTTTTTTTATTTTTTAAATATTTCCCTATCCCTCTTCATCTTATCCCATTCTTATTGTACTAAATTTTATTGGAGCATGATTTCCATATCATGTCTCAAAACATGTGATACATAGATTGTTATTGACCAGCCTCAAAATAGGTGCGACTTCTATATAAGTCCACTTACAATTGCTTAACATAGCGCTAAATTTCGTCCCAATTCGAGAAATGATCATTCGTGGCCCAAAACCATGTTTGTAAGCCCAAGGATGTTAATTTGAACCCTTTGATCCAATAACCTTGAGATTCATTGTTAGGAGGATTTGGTTATACCAATCCTCTAATGAATCTTCATCAATTTTGGTCAAAGTGGATCACTTAAACATTATTGATCATTTAATGTTGCCTTCAGAATTCTTAAATGGATGATATACTTGATAAAAAGCAAATGCAACTTATTGTTGAGAGGATTTGGTTCTACCAATCCTCTAATGAGTTCTGTTGTACCCCAAAATTTTCCCACTCATTTCACTCAAGACATGCCTCCAAAGATCTTCAATTGCTCAAGGTGGACTAAGGATTGACCAGACAAATCCTCCTCTTAAGACAATAAGCTTCAAACTAGCATTTTGATTTCAAGAAAGATGGTTGAGTACCAAGGGTCCCAAATGTCCTCCATTTCCATAATATGTCCCCAATATCATCCATGTCAAGTTTCATGCCTTACACAACAAGTTTGCTCAGTCAACTGCTCAGATGCCTAGAAATCAATTGTACTAGGTCAAAAGTCAATTGTGACCCAAATACAGTCAAACTTCAAGATTTTTGGTCAACATCAACATTTTGAAGTAATATCCATCATTTGATCAAGGGTTTATCATGATTCCTCAAGAAATGCTCCTAACTCATCAAAAGTCAAAAATGGCAATTTAGGGTTTCTATAGGAAAAGTCAACCAATCTTTAACCAGGCATAACTTTCTCATACTTTATCATAAAATTTTCAACCAGGGCTCGTTTTGAAGAGAATCCAATTCCCTAAAACTTCTCTTCATCCCTCAAGTCAAGAAATGCCTCAATTAAAAGATACAAGTTCATACATTATAGGTCATTTCAAAAAGTCAACAAAAGCACCTTCTGGGTCAAAGCTCCTTACATGAATATGGAAGATTAAATTGAGATGAAACCAAAAGGGTTGTTTAGAGGACACCCTAAGCTTTCTAAAAAGTCTAAGAAAACCCTCTTAGGATCCAAAATGAGAGAGATATGCATTGCTAAAGTTGACCAATTTTTGGAAATGTGAATGAAGTCAACATTGATCAAAATTGATTTTTTTCCAAATGGGCCCATGTTTTCTTGCTTGAAACTTGTTCCTAGGATGGCCCACGACCCCTGAGGTTATCCACTTATTATTTTATTTTTTTTATTATTTGTTTTGATTTTTTATTCATTTAAATCAAAATAAATCAATTTAAATAGTGGAATAATGAAATGAAATCCAAGATTTGATTTTATGAGCACATTATGAGTCTATAATCAGCTGGAAAATCAAGGATTTCGTGCAAGTGGTGATTGGAATGAAAATCGCAAGGTTTGGCCTATTTTAGAAACAAAAAATACAAGACACAAATCAAATCTTTTCTCACTCAATCTTCAAGATTTAATTATGTTTTGTTAACCTAATACGTTCTACCATATATGCATAACAAACCCTGACCATAAGAAGAAGAATTGGCCGTGTAGAACACCCACAAGAATCTCAAAATTTTGACAAAAAAAGTGGTGATCGAATTTTGCTTTAGAGGGAGATTCAAGGTGTTTCAAAGATTGCAATCCACTCCTGGGCGTATTTGGAAGCTATCTGGACCACTCTCACGCGTCAACACATCCAGAAATGTCCTATACAAGTATCACGGTTTGCTCTTGTTCTTGAATTTGATTCTAACTATACATACATGATAAACGAATTTCAAGTATGCATTTAGGGTTTGAAGCTTCGTATTAGAGTTTTTTATTTCAGGAAAAATCAGAACAATAAAAGAGTATCATTGTACTTACGAGATCAAACTAAGTTGATCTATATATTTTGTTTAAATTTATATTGCTTGGTGGAGATTTTAGAATTACGCAGATCTTTTAGCAACGAACATGTCTCTGGGTAAAAGCCCTTAGTTTAAAACGACGGTCCAACAAGGAAGACGATTGCGTGTCAAAGCCTGAGTGGGCAGTTTGAACTTGGCGCGCGTTTTTGTTTCAACTACTAACCATTATTCCATATAATATATTTTATTTGTTTATAATAACGAATGAAGAGTTGGCTCAGTGGCAAAGGGAAATGTCTTTAAAGCGCGTGTGTGTAGGAGGTCAGGGGTTCGATCCCTGCCTCCTACATATATTTTTCTCACAATTTCTTTGCAGATTCAATGTTTCCATTCCAAGCGCGCTCACTGTATGCCTCAAGATCATCACCCTTGGATCAATCACCGCCCAGATCTAATTCTTCCAATGAAGCTCCCCATGGTGGACACTCCTGGCACAATCACACTGGATCTCACGTTGCCTTGGGCCAATAGGATTGGTCTTGGGCAAAATTTCAGCAACACAACCCCTAATTTGGGTTCATACCCCCTCAGGCCCATTTCTTTTCTCTTTGATTTTACTATTTATTTTATTTTATTAGTCTAATTGATTTTTATTTCAAACCATTTTTTTTAATCAGAAAATAATCATAAAAAAATAGGATTTAGTTTTTTTTAATAAATTAATTTTTGCAAATTAATTGTTTTAATCAATTCTAATATTTTTTATTAATTAAAATCAAGTAGAATTAGGTCAAAATCAAATCTTTTTTTCATAAAATCCCAAAAATATTTTTCAATGACCAAATTAGATTTTTAGGGTTTTGAACCTTTTTTCTAGTTAATTCTCGCGCGTTATTATTTTGTCGTACGATTATTTTTATTATTAATGTAATTGCGCCCAGTTTGTAATAGCTTAATTAGGATTTTATTTCCGCACTTTATTTTTCTCAGTAATTATTTATGTATCTACACCAAAGCCTTGTAATAGCATAGGACCTCTATTTCTTGCTTTTATATTTTATATGCTTGTATAAAATTGCTAGCAACTTAGGTGTGTATGCTTAATCAATCAATCAGTAGATTGCTAAACTGCAAGATAAAATATCTGAAATAGCACACTATTGCACACTTGCAACCTTAGGGTATTTCCCACTTTGGTTGCCTTCGAAAATGGCCATGTCCCTCGAGCGTAGGTGTGATACGGTGACAGAACCGACTGTTTGACGCTGTTTGCGTTTTGCATTTTTTGTTCGCAAAATGTCGCGGTAAGCAAGAGTCGCCACTGACTTTTATTTCATCCAATCGGAAAGGAAAAAAGTAAAGAAAAAATTCCTTTTTCGAGATATTCTGTGTACGGGGGGGGGGGGGGGGGGTATATATAGAAAGGGAAGGTGTTAACACCCTTTCTATCCATGGTTTCCATGGGCTTTTAGGTGCTTGCTCATCTTTTTAAAATTACTTGTGTATATGCTTTGTTTTAAAACAGTTTGACTTCGTGATAACCCTTGTATCAGTCCTCAAAGGTGTGACGAAGTTGTTTTTGAAAATTTGTTTGAAAAGTGTAAGTGTGAAAAGCTTTGAATTGAGAAAGTACCTACTAGCATCTACCTACTCGAAAAAAGATTGTTTCTATTCTTGTTTCCTTTAGACAGCGCTATCCTACTATTGAGAAATAGGTAGCACCGTCGTTGGAGTTTGTAAGGGTCAATTCGAAAGGGACGTACGATCACTAAAGCAATGTTAGGACACCTTAGTAATAAACCTAAAGTCTTAAGAACATATTCGAGGCAACATTTCTGAGGCAAAATTCGAATGGGACATTTGATCTTTTTAGACAGGAGGGAAGCCACTAAGACACCCTGTGCTTGATGATCGTTTACCGAAGGCAACCAAAGTGAGAGTATACCCTAAGAGTGATATGTGCGAGTGATTTGTTTTCAGTTACTTATCTTTGCACATTAGGGTTTTCTAACCGTATTAATTTGTCATGCATTCTTGTCATACAATCCTATTAGCATACATCTAAACAGTTAAATATTTGCAGGAATTAAAAAATGCGAGAAAGTAAATCTACGCTATTACAAGGCTTCGGGGAGGGGGATTAATTACATAGCCAAAAACCCGGGAATTTAAATAGTAAATAAAACCCTAAATTAAACTATTATAAACCATGAACAGTTACAAAAATATCGGAAAAAATAATTAACAAGCACTCGATGAATCAAATATGAAACGACTAGGGTTTTGACCCTTGACTAAACCTATTGACGATTGATTAAATTTTTTTTTTGTTATTTAAGAAAATAAGGAAACCATTAAATTAAAAAGAAAATCCTAATTCTAATTAATTTTAAATTAAGAAAAATAAATTAATTTTAATCTAAAAAGCTATTTTTTTTTATTTATTTGAGAAAAAATAAAAGAATCAAATCAAGAATTTAAACCTAATTCGCTAATTAGTTTTAATTATATAAAAAAACAAGTTAAAATTTCCCTAAGTTAAACTAAATTAAATTAATTTTGATAATAATAAAAACTAATTCTAATTTTTTTGATTTCTTGATTTTATGATTTTATGGAAAATAGTTAATTTGTCAATTAAAATGATTAAAAGAAAAATTAAAAGAATTAAAGAAAAGAAATAAGAAAAAAGTTTAGAGATGGGCCCGATATCATTTAGCAATTGTGGGGGTATATTGTTGAAATTCTGGGCCCAAACAAATCCAAGCCCTCTTTGACTTCGCCTGATCTGGTGTGTATGTTGACTTGAGGTGTATGGTAGGCCTCCAATGATGAGGCATTGGATCTGGCTGGCTGGTGAATCTGATGGTTGAATTTGGATGGCACATGGTGGACACTTAAGGCTGCAGTGTACCTAATCACATGAAACAAAATAATTCAAAGAAAGGTTGGGACCTAGGGATTGAACCCAGGCCCTTAGGCTCGCTCCCAATACCACGCTGCCAACTGAGCTGCTTTGTTTGTTTGTACACATAATAGAAATAAACAATATAATCAAATCACGTGATGTATTCAGACAAAAATATGCGAAAATTCAAACCACCCAACCAGTGAGTGCCACGCATCGTCTTCTTCCCCAAACCATCATTTTAGGCAACATAACTTTTACCTACGAACGTTTGTTGTAGGTATAACCTTGTCCATCTCAAAAAATTCATATGCTCAAGATAAATGACAATGGCTGGTACCAATCAACTCGTCTCATCCTCACGAGCATCATGGTACCAGAATCAATGCCCAATTTTGCCTGCATTGAAAACCCCTAAACAAGAACACAAAATCCTAACTATGGCAATATCATGTACATGCATCAAAAATGCAATTAAATGGAATGATTAGCTTGCAAACACGATGATATACATGAGTATAACAATCAAAAGTGCTAAAGATGCGTGAATTAGTGAAATCATAACAAAGTTTTTGGGCAAACCATGGGAGGTGTAGATCATGATTCTGGGCGTTTCAAGACCTGGGAGTGATTGGAATCGCTTCCTGGGATGTCTGGGAAGGGATTGGTACTATTGAAATTCTTTGAAACTCCTTGTAGATTGAAAAATGATTCCCACTTTTTCTTGAATTTTCCAGTTTTTTTCTTGGCTATGCACGACCTCTAACCCCTGTTCTTGCCTTGGATACGTTCAATATATACCATAGAGTGCATTAGGGTTGTAAAAACTGATCACATCTTTGGAAGTTTTCAAGATTTGATTTGATTTTCATGGCACATGTAAACTTGCTATATTGAGCCAAATTATGCCTTTCTTGTCCCAATTAGCCTTGATTCTAATTGATCATGATATCCTTGCATTATTTGATTGAGATCTTGTCCAAAAATCAGATCACAACATATCTTTTCATTATTCATCAATTATTTGATTTAATTGAAATTTTAATTAACAAAAAATCAAAATAAATTGAAAAGTGAAGCAAATAACATGAGGTTGGATATTTGGGTCGTGGATCATACTATAAGTGATGTGCAAGCATAAAAAGTTGGGCCCATTTAGCAAAATATGCAAATTTGAGCACATTTGACTTTTGGCAATTTTGCAAAAATGATCAACTTGGCCAATGCATAACTCTCTCAATTGTGACCCTAGAGAGGTGTTCTTGGGCTTTTTAGAAATATTAGGATGTCCTCTAAGCAACCCTTTTTGTCTCATCTCATTTGAGTATTCCATGTTCATGTGTGAAGCTTTGACCCAAAAGGTGTTTTTGTTGACTTTCCAAAATGACCTATAATGTCAAAATTCATATCTTTTGTGAGTGCAAATTTTGGACTTGGGAGCTGAAGATGAAATGTAGGGAATTGCATCCTCTTCATAATTAGCTTTGGATGGGTCATTTCTGATAAAGTATGAGAAAGTTATGCTTGGTCAAAGTTGAGTTGACTTTTCCTACAAAACCCTAATTTATCAATTTTTGGGTTTTGATGAATTGTGGGCAATCCTTGAGGAATCATGATCAAACCTTGATCAGATGATGGATAATACTTCAAAATGAAGATGTTGACCAAAAATCTTGAAGTTTGACTGTTTGTGGGCCACGGTTGACTTTTGATCTAGCATAGTTGATTTTCAGGCATTTAAGCAATTGACTGAGCAAACTTCCTCTGCAAGGCTTGAAAGTTGACATGGATGATCTTGAGAACATATTAGGACAATGGTGAGCATTTGAGTCCTTTGTGGTTAAGCATCTTGATGAAAATGAAAACCCTAATTTGAGTTATACTACCTTAGAAGAGAGTTTGTCTGGCCAACTCTTGAACTTCCTTGAGCAATTTGTGGACCTCACTTGCCATGTGTTGAAAAATATGGGAGAGAAAATTTTGGGGTACAACAGCTTCCCCTGTTCAATATTCTTAAACCTGAAGATGTAGATTGGCTCGTCTGCCTTTCATGATCTGAAGGTGGAAGATGATTGAACACTAGAGTGCCCAGAAATTTGCACTCGCATGAAGTGATACTTGATTTGTGATATAGGGAATGGGATTACAGATGCCATTTGGAAGTCGATGATGGAAGATGTGCTTAAAGATGCCATCCAAAGAGGTGTCGATCGCATAAGAGATTCCTTCGCAAGAACCCATATACCTGTTGTTGAGGAGGACTTTGCTGGGGAATGTTGGTCTCTATCTTGGGAGAAATAGAGTTTTAGGAGCTTCAGTTATCTGTTACTCTACTGGGGAATAACTCCGGTTTGGGGGAGCGGAAGTGAACTGCGTGTTTGGTCGGGGTATATGCTACACCGTGACTTTTTGGGGAAATGTGAAATCAATTGTGTTTGATCGAGTCTCGGCCTTACAGTGTTGTAGACTGTTGTCTGGGTATAATAGAGGAAGAACCTGGATAGTAAGGTTATGAGAAGGAACTTGGATAGTAGGGTTGCTTCGATATGAAATCCTGGATAGTAGGGCTGTGAGAAGGAACCTGGATAGTAGGGTTGCTTCAATATGAAAGCCTAGATAGTAGGGTTGTAAGAAGGAATCTGGATAATAGGGTTGCTTCGATATGAAAGTCTTGATAGTAGGGCTGTGAGAAGGAACTTGTATAGTAGGGTTACTTCAATATGAGAGCCTGGATAGTAGGGCTGTGAGAAGGAACCTGGATAGTAGGGTTACTTCGATATGAGAGCCTGGATAGTAGGGCTGTGAGAAGGAACCTGGATAGTAGGGTTACTTCGATATGAGAGCCTGGATGGTAGGGATGTGGTAAGGAACCTGGATAGTAGGGCAACTTCAATATGACAGCCTGAATAGTAGGGCTATGAGAAGGAACCTGGATAGTAGGGTTACTTAGGGATGAAAGCCTGGATAATAGGGCTTAAGAAGGAACCTGGATAGTAGGGTTACTTCGGGATGAAAGCCTGGATAGTAGGGCTTAAGAAGGAACCTGGATAGTAGGGTTACTTCGATATGAAAGCCTGGATAGTAGGGCTGTTTTGGAATTAGTTTGGGTAAAACTGCAGAGGGAACCTGGGTAAAGTTCTTCTTGTCGCGCCGATGATTACTTTGTTTAGCTTCGAGTGTTGATCATGGAACTGCTGGAAATTGTTGGTAATAACTGTCTTTCCTGAAAGAAATACAATGTTAGTCATGTGCGATGCATGAGATGCATTGTATGATGATGTTTATCAAAATAAATGAGACCATGCTATATGTAATGCATGCACATGTCATGATGTATGAACATGAAATGTTGATGTAATAAACTGAGTCTAGGAAAATAAATCCCTGACTGCTGTTTGGAGAATATGAGAAATGGTATTCTTGACTGCTGTAAAAAAAAACCACAGTTCCTCTACTTCTGCTGGGGATGGTGAACAAAGATGACTATGCTGGGGATTTTCCCCTTGGCTGGTGAATATTCTGCCAGAAGAGACCCCGTATGAGGATAACTCTACGGGGGATAACTCTGTTGGAGAGGAGATACTCTGTCGATAGATCTGCTGATTTGGAGACATAAACTCAGCTGGGGATGAATTGTCGTTGCTGGTGATAATGAATTCTGTTAGAGATTGAATTCCTGCTTGTGAGAGAAATAAAATCTGCTTGGGGAAAAATTTTACTGACTCGCTCGCAATTGTGAACCTCAGCTGGGGAGAGTTATGTCCTATTCGGGGAAGCTAACATCGCTGTCTTTGGATACCTATTACTCTATGGGGAGTGTATATACCACTGCTCATGTTCTCAAGCTGGCTCTATCCTGATACCTGATGGGCAGAGTAACTGTAAGGTTTGGACACTTCTTGTTTTCCCTGTTCCTGGAATTATGAGTAATCGTCTTTGTTTCTTGCGAAAATATTTATGAGTAGCAATCATTTTCAAATGCATATATCAAAAATAAATCATTGGACGTTCTTGCAAAACAAAACAGAAAAAGAAAAACAAATTGAAATTTCTTGTGAAAATGAATTGTATTGATTTTTGAAGTTGACCTGTAATAGGCGTTTTGTACAAGGAGGCTGACGTCCTGGTAAGAGAATGCCGCCGAAAGTCATAAATTATACAATTTGTGTAAAAGAAATAAAAACAACTATGTGAAACAATCCCATTGGGTTCCAACTCTACTATTGCCTTTATATCTTCAAGCGTCTCATCACCTTGATGCTTGGTCGAAGGTGGATCAGATTGATTGGCGTCGTCCGAGCTTGATAGTTGATACTGAAGTCTGGTTGCAAGATGATCCAATGAGACATAGTGTTACGCTTCGATCCCTAATTTTTTCCTGGACCGCCCTCTCGGGTTTTCAGTCCAGCGGGATACCCTTTTTTGCCCAAGTCGCCTTTTCAGGTTTTCGACTTGCCGGGTGTACAGTTTTTTTTTTCATTTTCATCCCTTACTTTTGCCCGAACCCTTTTGGTTCGCCGGGAAGACCTTATTTTTGCCTAGGCCAGTAACCTAGCGGGCCTTTGATTATGCATAGTATCTTTTCACTATGTCTGCAATGACGGGGTGAGGAAGGTCGTCACCATCCATGGTGGTTAGAATCATAGCTCCTCCCGAGAAAATGTTCTTAACCACAAATGGCCCTTCGTATGTGGGGGTCCATTTTCCCCTGGGATCACCTTGCGGCAGTATGATACGTTTGATTACCAGATCCCCGACTTGATATTCTTAACGTCTAACTTTCTTGTTAAAAGCTTTGATCATTCGTTTTTGATACGTTTGACCATGACAGATAGAAGTAAGTCTCTTTTCATCGATTAGATTCAGCTGATCAAGTCAGGTTTGGATCCAGTCGTCTTTGTTCAAACCCGCATCCTTCATAATCCTGAGATAGGGTATCTGGACTTCGATGGGCAGGACTGCCATCATGCCATACACCAAAGAGTAGGGTGTTTCCCCTGTCGATGTCCGTGCTGAGGTACGATACCCATGAAGAGCGAATAGTAACATCTCGTGCCAGTCTTTGTATGTCACTGTTATCTTCTGCACAATCTTCTTGATGTTCTTGTTAGCCGCTTCGACAGCTCCATTCATCTTCGGCCAGTAGGGAGAAGGGTTATGATGCTGAATCTTGAACTGTCTGCAGATCTCGGTGATTATTGTGTTATTGAGATTTGTATCATTGTCCATAATAATCCTCTCTGGTACACCATATCGACAGATCAGATTGTGTCGGATAAACCGTGCCACGATGTTCTTGGTTACTGTAGCAAAGGAAGCTACATCAACCCACTTTGTAAAGTAATCAATGGCTACCAGAATGAAGCGATGCCCGTTAGACGCAGCTGGTCTGATCTTGCTGATCATGTCGATGCCCCACATTGCAAAAGGCCAAGGAGCCGTCAAAACATTTAGGGGAACCGGAGGTACATGCACCTTATCAGCATAGACTTGGCACTTATGACAGGTTCGAGAATGCTGATAATAATCGGCTTCCATGGTGGACCAGTAATATCCTGCCCGTAGGATTTTCTTCGCCATGGTATGTCCACTGGAATGAATTCTGAAGGTACCTTCATGTAACTCTTCCATGATTCTGTCTTCCTCGCTCTTGTCCACACATCACAATAAGGTCGAATCATGGTTACGCTTATATAGGATTCCATTACTGATGAAGAACTTCGCAGCAAACCTTCTCAGAAACTTCTTATCATTAACAGATGCCCCCTCAGGGTACTCTTGAGCCTCAATATACCTCTTTACCTCGTGAAACCAGGATTTATCTGCTACCTCTTCAGTCTCAATGTCACAGAAATGTGCGGGTTTGTCCAACCTCTCAATGGTAATCTGGGGAGCTTTATTGTCCCACCTAACTTTGAACATAGAAGACATGGTAGCTAGCGCGTCCGCCAATTGGTTCTCTTCTCGTGGGAAATGTTCAAAGGTTACCTCCTCAAAGTGTGGGAGCAATGTTAGTACATACTCTTTGTAAGGAATAAGATTCGGGTGTTTCGTATCCCACTCGCCTTTGATCTGACTTATTACCAGAGCGGAATCTCTGAATACACTTAAGAACTTAATCCTCAGGTCAATAGCAGCTCGAAGACCCATGATACACACTTCATACTCTGCCATATTATTGGTGCTGTTAAAACATGATCGGGCGATGAACGAAGTATGACATCCTTCAGGGGATATAATTACAACACTAATGCCATTACCCAATGTGTTCGAGGCTCCGTAAAAATACATAGACCATCGGGATCCCTCCTCGGGTCCTTCATTCGGTCCAGGTTTCTCGCAGTTGGTTACTAACACAATATTCTCACATGGGAACTCGAAATTCATGGACTGGTAGTCATCCACGGCCTGATGCGCCAAATTATCCTCCAATACACTCCCCTTGATTGCTTTTTGGGTTATGTATTGGATGTCGTACTCGGTTAAGATCATTTTCCATATTTCTATTCTTCCGGATAAGGCAGGCTTCTCGAAAATATACTTGATCGGATCCATCTTTGATATCAACAAAGTGGTGTGAGTCAGCATATACTGTCTCAGTCGGCGAGCAGCCCATGCCAAAGCGCAACAATTCTCGAGCAATGAGTATTGGGTCTCACAGTCGGTAAACTTTTTGATAAGGTAGTAAATGGTGTGCTCTTTTCGACCAGACTCGTCATGCTGCCCCAGCACACACCCCATTAAATTGTCTAGCACTATTAAGTATAATATCAACGGTCTTCCTTCAACTGGTGGCATCAGAATTGTTGGTTCTTGAAGGTATTCCTTGATTCTTTCGAAAGCGGTCTGGTATTCATCATTCCACTTTACCACTTGATCTTTCTTCAATAGCTTAAAGATTGGCTCACAAGTAGCAGTCAGATGTGAAATGAACCTGGCGATGTAATTCAGGCATCCCAAGAAACCTCTAACTTCGTTTTCTGTGCTGGGAGCCAGAATCTCTTGTATGGCTTTTACCTTTGCAGGGTCTACCTGAATACCTTTGTCACTGACGATAAAAACCAGAAGTTTACCAGACCTTACCCCAAAGGTACACTTGTTCGAATTCAACCTCAGTTTGTACGTCTTCAACTTGTCAAACAGTTTCTAGAGTTGATCGAGGTGTTCTTCCTCAGTCTGGGACCTGGCTATCATGTCATCAACATAAACCTCGATCTCGTGGTGAATCTTATCATGGAACAAAGCGACCATGGCACGCTGATAAGTTGCCCCAACATTCTTCAACCCCAAAGGCATTACCTTGTAACAGAAGGTGCCCCACTGTGTAATGAAGGTTGTCTTCTCCATGTCTTCAGGAGCCATATTGATCTGGTTGTAGCCAGAAAAACCATCCATGAAGGAGAAGATCCTGTGTTGCATGGTGTTATCGACTAGAACATCAATGTGAGGAAGTGGGAAGTCATCCTTGGGGCTTTCCCTGTTCAGATCTCTATAGTCCACACACATCCGTACCTTACCGTCCTTCTTAGGCACCGGAACAACGTTGGCAACCCACTGCGGATAAGAAGTGATAGCTAAGAACCCGGCGTTGAACTGTTTCATAACCTCTGCCTTGATTTTCTATGACATTTCAGGGTGCATACGACGTACCTTCTACTTTACCGGAGGGCAGTCTTCTTTAGTCGGTAGGCGATGTACCACAATATCAGTGTTAAACTAAGGCATCTCTTCATATGACCAGGCGAAGATCTCAACATAGTCGTGTAGCATCTGTATTAACCGTTGTTTCACACTAGGCTCCAGATTTGCACCTATTTTAACTTCTTTCATGTCTTCCTCTTACCCAAATTCACTAACTCAACTGGCTCTTCATGAGGCTGTATGGCCCTTTCTTCCTGCTGTAATAGTCTAGCAAGTTCTCCAGGCACCTCACAATCATCCTCACCTTCGTCCTCGGCTTGGTTGATCAGATTTTTGAAGTCATAACTGGAAGTAGCAGAGTTGTTATCAATGGGATCCAGAGTGGATATGGATCTGCAGTATGATACATGAGTGTGTGTAAGAGAATAGTTGTTTTGATAAAGTGAGAGACAGAAAAGAAAAACAAGGAGCGCAAAACTTGTATGCAAGAAATGTCCAATGCTTTATTAATGATATATGAAATGACGAATAATAAGCCCTCACAAGCAAAGCCAAGGTGCCTCGGGCAAGGCATCGGGCCGTAAAGTTTCAAACTGTTTATTACAAATCTTGAAACAAAAGTAAATTACTGCGGAATAAAAGAAACAGGTATGAAGTCCTTCGTCGTTCAGTTATTCGGTCCACCATTGGTTTTTGGGTAGATCCAGCTGTCAACATCCGGGTTCTCATCATCAGAATCTTCTGTGGCAGAGACAACCTCAATAGCATTGATTCCCGAGCCATGCTTGGGCATGGGTGCAGTTATGACATTGGGCTTCTCTGGAGTGTCAAACTCAATCTCTTTGGCTTCGATCAGGTCCTGCACCTTATTTTTCAGGGCCCAACAGTCGTTTGTATCATGAACTGGACTTTCAGAGTGATAAGCGCAGCGGGAATTTAGGTTATAGTGGGGAGATGTGGTGTTGGGGTTCTTCAGGGCTTCCCTCAGAGTTACCAGATTGGTCTTCAATAATTGTTGTAAAATTTGAGACAGAGTCATATTAAGCTGGGTGAACTGCCTCTGTGGTCTTTCCGCTCTTTGTTGATTTTTGCATTGTGGAGCAACTGCGGGTCTTGATATCACTACAGCATTTACCGTTTGACGGTGTTCAGATCTGCTTTGGCCCCTCAGGCTATAGACCACACCGGCTTCCTTCTTACCAGTAAAAGGCTTCTTTGTTGAACTCGAGGAGGCATCCTTCTATATTTTACCACTCTAAATTCCAGCTTCTACTCTCTCCAGTTAAAATCAATCAGTGAAACCAGATGATGGGTTGTCGATCAAGTGATTGAAAAATGGACCAGATAGCGTCCCTAGAAACATGTCAACCAACTCCCTATCAGACAATGGGGGTTGAACTCTCCCAGCCAAGTCTCTCCACTTCTGAGCATAATCTTTAAAACCTTCACCTGCACCCATGGACATACTCTGGAGTTAAGTGCGAGTGGGAGCAAGGTCGGCATTATACTGATACTTCTTGTAGAAAGCAGCAGCAAGATCTTCCCAGTTTCGGACACTGGCTCCCTCCAACTGGTAGAACCATTCAAGCTGAGTCCCTGACAGACTATCTTGAAAGAAATGCACCCACAAATTTCTATCAGCAGTATGGGGTTGGATTTTCCTGACATACGAGCGCAGATGGAGTTTTGGGCAGGACGCCCTATCATACTTGGCAAAAATGGGAGCTTTGAACTTATCTGGGATGACCACTCCCGATACCAGTCCCAATTCCACGAAATCCAAACCAGGTATCTTCTGAATCTCCATAGCACTCAGATGGTCTTCTAACTGATTGTACCTATCCTCAGTAGGAGGATATTGCTCATCGTCGTAATCAGTATCGTTGTCAGAAACTGCAGGACTATGGTCCTTTTCCCTTTCTTGGTTCTCCCCGTCCTTAGAAGAAGAGGTCAGATCAGTTTGATGCTTCAACCTTTCTCCGAGCCTTCTTCCCATATTCAGAATTCCAGTCTTCTTCTTCTTTTTCTCTTTCAGAATAAGGGTCTTCAAATCCTCCTTCCCCTTAGCCAGACTTATGAACATCTGTTGGAATTGGGTGTTCTGTGCCTGAAGATCTTTGATGGCTTGATCGGAAGACATTTCTGCTGAAATAAACAGCGAAGAAGATGAGAAACCTGTAGGCGTACCTATAATGATGTGCATGATAATGGGATGCGCATGTAATGATTTTAAAGACTTTGGGAAATTTAAATTTGCAAACCAAAATAAACAAAAAACTTTATTAGCTTAAATTTGAAGGTTCAAAATTCCTTTAAGGCATTACAAAACAAATCTAAAACTAGAAATAGAAAATCAAAAGTCCCAAGGACGCTTTCTCTTTGTGCTGATATAGTCATTGATCACTCTTTCTTCCTCGAGATGCCTGGTGAGCTTCAAAACCTTCCTTTCTTGCTCATGGAATTGCTCCCGGTAAGTATCCCACTCATTCCTCAGCTGAATCCAAGACCTCTGTAGCTCCCCAGGATCAGTGGGCATGTAAAGATAGAGAACCGTGTAAGGAATGCCTTCTTCATTAGTGGGCTGCACAATCACTGGTAATACGGCCTCATAAGGCATTATAAGCTTCTGGGCACGAGCTCAGACCCATTGGAGGTAAGGCTGCATAACAAGGGAAGTCTTCGGTCCTAACTCTTCAGAGTCAGGTCTGTTTACCATGCCTCAAGCTCGTATGAACCTCTGGCGATGCTCCTTAACATCCTCCTTATAGTCGAATATAATGTCCTCGAGAAGTAACTCATGGGGACCATCTCTCCGAGCACGACCAAATTGTCACAAAGCTAGACAAGGATTGTAAGTTATACCCCCTATGATACCAAGTAATGGGACATTAGGGTATCCCCTACAGCGGTCAATAATAGCAGTGTCTTCCATAGCCCGGGAACACCAAAGAGCATCCGTATGAGCAAGTGACATTATTCTGTACGACCAACCCAAACCTTCTTCGTTCTTCAGTACCGACTTAGGGAGGTGAGAAATAAACCACCTTGACAACAACGACATGCAGCACATAAGAGTCCCTCTTCTCTTCATAGTACGGGTATGGAGGGCATGCAAGATATCTCCAAGCAAGGTAGGCACAGGGTTGCGAGAAAGGAAAATCTTGACAGCATTCACATCTACAAAGGAGTCCAGATTAGGGAAGAGAACCAAACCATAGATAAGAAGAGCCAAGACATCTTCAAAAGCCTAAAAATCCAAATCATCCCAAAACAACTAAGCCTGGTCTATCATAAATTTGGATAGAAAACCTTTGACCCCGCTTCGAGTTTCCCAATTAGATACCACATCGGCCCGTTTTAAATGCAAAGTTGAGGCAATGTCTTCTGGCCTAGGAACTTCTTCCATACCTGTGAAGGGTACTTGTTCAAGAATGGATATGCCCAATAGATGAGAGAATTCTTCCAAGGTGGGTACCAGCTGGTAATCTGGAAAGGTGAAGCAATGATGCTTGGGATCGAAGAACTGAAATAGTATGCTCATCATCTGTTCATCAAGGTTTGAAGTAACTAGGCGGAGAAGTTGACCGTGTCTCTTAATGAAAGTAGAAGTTTCAGAAACTCTTGATGCTAACTCTTTAAGTTGGGCAGGTATCTGCACGAAGTTGACTCAGATGGTATTTCTACGCACGGAAGCCATGATCT
This sequence comes from Vicia faba, assembly GCA_948472305.1. NCBI lineage: Eukaryota > Viridiplantae > Streptophyta > Magnoliopsida > Fabales > Fabaceae > Vicia > Vicia faba. The sequence continues at coordinate 1,448,256,968 of OX451739.1, read as the reverse complement.
GCAAAACAGAACAAAGATAAATTCCCTTGGTCTTTGAAATAGTTAGTGTAATGAAGCATGAATGCCTTGTTATGATGCATGATGTCATGATAAACCACAGGTATAGCAAACACAGTCAAATCAAACGAAGCCCTTAGGTTTAAGGCTTGCATGAGGTCAACGGTAATACCCTCTTGAAGTTAAGTTGGTTCAACTTGTCCTAGAAAAGTAACCGGGTTCTAGAGGATCTCAATATCACTGACTATCCTCCATCGGTCATGGTTTCAGCTCACGCAATCTTTTCTTGCGGCCGAAATTATTCCGAGATTATGGTCTCAATGAGTGTAGCATCGAGTATCAACCAGTTCTCAGCTTTACACCGAGGCTGGCTATCTCACTACTTTCTAATGGCCATGTTGGGAAATTAATGGTTCTAAGTTCAGTTGATTCTTAACGACACCATGCAGCGGCCCCATATTCTCCTCGTTTCTCCACAAGGGATACCGATACGAACCAAAGTGGCACACCAACATAGCTATTGCTTCAACCGTATCGGTCTACGTCGTACAGTTCCCTCACAGTCTATTACTACTTACCTAAAAGGTATTCCCCAGATCCGGGTGTATGATCTATAGCAACCCCAAACAAAACCCTTAAAAGTAAAGCAAACAAAGCAATCAACAAAAGCAATTGTGATGACCTAGATCCTAAGGTATACCCCACTTATTTCTCCCCAGCAGAGTCGCCACTTCTGTGATACGGTGGCAGAACCGACTGTTTGACGCTGGTTTGGGTTTTGCGTTTTTGTTTGCAAAATGTCGTAGTAAGCAAGATTCGCCACCGACTTTTATTTCATCCAATCGGAAAGGAAAAAAGTAAAGAAAAAAAATCCTTTTTGGAGATGTTCTGAGTACGGGGGGTAGATTATAGAAAGGGAAGGTGTTAACACCCTTTCTATCCATGGTTTTCCATAGGCTCTTAGGTACTTGCTCATCTTTTTAAAATTGCTTGTGTATATGCTTTGTTTTGAAATAGTTTGACTTTGTGATAACCCTTGTATTAGTCCTCAAAGGTGTGATGAAGTTGTTTTTGAAATTTTTTTTGAAAAGTGTAAGTGTGAAAAGTTTTGATTTGAGCAAGTACCTACTAGCATCTACCTACTCGAAAAAAGATTGTTTCTATTCTTGTTTCCTTTAGACAGCACTATCCTACTATTGAGAAATAGGTAGCACCATCGTTTGAGTTTGTAAGGGTCAATTCGAAAGGGACGTACGATTACTAAAGCAATGTTAGGACACCTTAGTAATAACCCTAGAGTCTTAAGATCATATTCGAGGCAACATTTCCGAGGCAACATTCGAATGGGACATTTGATCTTTTTAGACAGGAGGGCAGCCACTAAGACACCATGTGCTTGATGATCTTTTACCGAAGGCAACCGAAGTGAGAGTATACCCTAAAAGTTAAATGTGCGAGTGATTTGTTTTCAGTTACTTATCTTTGCACATTAGGGTTTTCTAACCGTATTAATTTGTCATGCATTCTTGTCATACAATCCTATTAGCATACATCTAAACAGTTAAATATTTGCAGGAATTAAAAAATGCGAGAAAGTAAATCTACGCTATTACAAGGCTTCGGGGAGGGGGATTAATTACATAGCCAAAAACCCGGGAATTTAAACAGTAAATAAAACCCTAAATTAAACTATTACAAACCATGAACAGTTACAAAAATACCGGCAAAAATAATTAACAAGCGTGCAATAAATCAAATATGAAACGACTAGGGTTTTGACCCTTGACTAAACCTATTGACGATTGATTAAAAAATGTTTTTTTTTATTTAAAAAAATAAGGAAACCATTAAATTAAAAAGAAAATCCTAATTCTAATTAATTTTAAATTAAGAAAAATAAATTAATTTTAATCTAAAAACCTATTTTTTGTATTTTTATTTATTTGAGAAAAAAATAAAAGAATCAAATCAAGAATTTAAACCTAATTCGCTAATTAGTTTTAATTATATAAAAAACAAGTTAAAATTGCCCTAAGTTAAACTAAATTAAATTAATTTTGATAATAATAAAAACTAATTCTAATTTTTTTGATTTCTTGATTTCTTGATTTTATGGAAAATAGTTAATTTGTCAATTAAAATTATTAAAAGAAAAATTAAAAGAATTAAAGAAAAGAAATAAATAAAAAAAAGGTTAGAGATATGCCTGATATCATTTAGCAATTATGGGAGTATATTGTTGAAATTCTGGGCCCAAACAAATCCAAGCCCTCTTTGACTTCGCCTGATCTGGTGTGTATGTTAACTTGAGGTGCATGGTAGGCCTCCAATGATGAGGCATTGGATATGGCTGGCTGGTGAATCTGATGGTTGAATTTGGATGGCCCATGGTGGACGCTTGAGGCTGCAGTGTACCTAATCACATGAAACAAAATAATGCAAAGAAAGGTTGGGACCTGGGGATCGAACCCATGCCCTTAGGCTTGCTCACAATACCATGCTGCCAACTGAGCTTCTTTGTTTGTTTGTACATATAATAGAAATAAACAATATAATCAAATCACGTGATGTATTCATACTAAAATGCGCGAAAATTCAAACCACCCAACTAGTGAGTTCCACGCGTCGTCTTCTTTCCCAAATCATCGTTTTAGGCAACAGAACTTTTACCTACGGACGTTTGCTGTAGGTATAACCTTGTCCATCTCCAAAACTGCATATGCTCAAGATAAATGACAATGACCGGTACCAATCAACTCGTCTCATCCTTACGAGCATCATGGTACCCGAATTAACGCCCAATTTTGCCTGCATTAAAAACCCCTAAACAAGAACACAAAACCCTAACTATGGCAATATCATGTACATGCATCAAAATGCAATTAAATGGAATGATTAGCTTGCAAAAACGATGATAAACATGAGTATAACAATCAAAAGTGCTAAAGACGCGTGAATTAGTGAAATCAGAACCAAGTTTTTGGGCAAACCGTGGGAGGTGTAGAGCACGATTCTGGGCGTTTCAAGACCTGGGAGTGATTGGAATCGCTTCCTGGGATGTCTGGGAAGGGATTGGTACTCTTGAAATGCTTTGAAACTCCTTGTATATTGAAAAATGATTCCCACTTTATCTTGAATTTTTTTCAGTTTTGTTCTTGGCTATGCACGACCTCTAACCCCTATTCTTGCCTTGGATACGTTCAATATATATCATAGAGTGCATTAGGGTTGTAAAATATGATCACATCTTTGGAAGTTTTCAAGATTTGATTTGATTTTCATGGCACATGTAAACTTGCTATATTGAGCCAAATTATGCTTTTCTTGTCCCAATCAGCCTTGATTCAAATTGATCATGATATCCTTGCATTATTTGATTGAGATCCTGTCTAAAAATCAGATCACAACATATATTTTTCTTTATTCATCAATTATTTGATTTAATTGAATTTTTAGTTAATAAAAAATCAAAATAAATTGAAAAGTGAAGCAAATAACATGAGGTTAGATATTTGGGTCGTGAATCATATTATAAGTGATGTGAAAGCATAAAAAGTTGGGCCCATTTAGCAAAAAATGCAAATTTGAGCATATTTGACTTTTGGCAATTTTACAAAAATGGTCAACTTGGCCAATGCATAACTCTCTCAATTTTGACACTAGAGAGGTGTTCTTGGACTTTTTAGAAAGCTTAGGATGTCTTCTAAGCAACCTTTTTGGTCTCATCTCAATTTAGCCTTCCATGTTCATGTATGAAGCTTTGACCCAAAAGGTGTTTTTGTTGACTTTCCAAAATGACCTATAATGTTAAAATTCATATCTTTTTGTGAGTGAAAAATTTGGACTTGGGATCTGAAGATAAATTGTAGGTAATTGGACCCTCTTCAAAATGAGTTTTGGATGGGTCATTTCTGATAAAGTATGAGAAAGTTATGCTTGGTCAAAGTTGAGTTGAATTTTCCTGCAAAACCCTAATTTAGCAATTTTTGGGTTTTGATGAATTGTGGGCAATCCTTGAGGAATCAAGATTAACCCTTGATAAAATGATGGATATTATTTAAAAATGAGCAATTGAGCAATTTGAGCAAACATAATTGATTTTCAGGCATTTGAGCAATTGACTGAGCAAACTTCCTCTGCAAGGCTTGAAAATTGACATGGATGATATTGAGAACATATTAGGACAATGGTGAGCATTTGAGTCCTTTGTGGTTAAGCATATTGATGAAAATGGAAACCCTAATTTGAGGTATACTACCTTAAGAGAGAGTTTGTCTGGCCAACTCTTGAACTTCCTTGAGCAATTTAGGGACCTCACTAGCCATGTGTTGAGAAATATGGGAGAGCAAATTTTAGGGTACAACAGTAGGGATACTCTTAGCAAAGACCCTCAGTTTAAATTCATCATAAAGATCATAGTTCCTAAACGTCCCTCGAGTTGCCTACGAGAAATGATCTTATGATGATAGTCCCTTAGAAATGCTAAGGTATCCTTACATGTTGCCTTCAATGACCATTACGTCCCTTTCGATAGTCCCTCAACATCCAACGACTAGGGTTACCTACTCACTAATAGTAGGATAACACGGTCTAAAGGAAAGGAGGAAAAGAGCAGTCTTTTTCGAGTAGGTAGATAACTGTTAGGTACTTGCTCAAACAAATCTTCACACCACACTTTCAAATACTTTTCAAACAAAAGTTTTCAAAACGCTTTATAACACTCTTGAGGACTGATACAAGAGTTACCATAAAGTGAATCGCCTCACTAAGGCATTTTCAAAGCTTTTCAAAACACACAAACACAAGCAATTTAAAAAAAAAAAGAGCAAGTACCTAAGAGCCCATGTAAAACCATGGATGGAAAGGGTGCTAACACCTTCCCTTTCCATAATCTACCCCCCTTACTCAGAAATCTAGAAAAAGTTCTTTTTCTGTTCTTTTCACCCTTTCTTTTGTTGGATAAAATAAAAGTCGGTGGCGACTCTTGCTTATCGCGACATTTGCGAACACAAAATGTAAACCAGTATTAACAGTCGGTTCTGCCACGTATCACAGAACTGGCGACTCTGCTGGGGATAATTATAAAGTGGGGTTTACCTTAGGGTCTAGACCATTTTAAATTTCTTTCTATGTTTTCTTTGACTACTTTATATTTGAGGGTTTGTTGGGGTATTCTTGTAAAGATCATATACCCGGATCTGGGGACACTTTTTAGGTAAGTAGCAATAAATCATGGAGGTTCTACGACGTAGATCGATACGGACAAAGTGGTGGCTATGTTAGCGTGATACTTTGGATTGTACTAATGTTCCTTGAGTAAGTTAAGGATAACATTAGGCTTCCTCATAGTGTCACTAAGCGCTAACTGACCTTTAGAACCTTTAATTAACTCATCCTAGCCATTAGAAAGTAGTGAGATAACCAGCTTTGGTTCCGATCGAAGATTGGTTGATACTCGATACTACACTCATTGAGGCTAGACTTTCAGGATTTTTTAGCCGCAATACTTCGGTGCGGAGCTTAAACAATTTATGAAGGGGAGGTCAGTCATATTGAGGCTCCTTAGAACCCAGTTACTATTAATAGGATAGGTTGAGCCAACTGAACATTGAAGAGGGTACATACTTTAAAAACTCATACAAGCCTTTGAACCTAAGGTCTATTGTGTGATTTTCTTGTGTTTATCTGTGATTTTTAGCATAATCATGACATCATAAACATCATGACATTCATATGTACTAATCATTTCAAGGACTTGTTGGATTTAACTCTTGGCTGTTTTGTAGGATATGAATTCAGGTCACAGAAAACCATCAGGATTCACTTCACATAAGTTCCTCCTAAGCTCAAGGAATTAGTCTTGAAAGTCCCCGAGGACTCATCACTCCACAAAAGACATGGTCACTTGCTCAGTTTGGTTACCACCGGATTTGACGAAGGTTTGATGAGTGTCTTATTCTAGTTCTTCGACCCTAAGCACCATTTCTTCACATTCCCTGATTATCAACTGGTGCCTACACTGGAAGAATTCTATAAGTTACTTGGTTTACCTATATTGGAGCGAGTACCTTTCACTGGTTTAGAGCAAGACTCAGCTTCTGATGATGTTGTCGTAGCTTTGCACTTGAAGCCATATGACATTGAGTCCAATTGGGAAAAAAGAAGTGGAGTTAAGGGTCTCCTTGCAAATTTCCTGATGAAGAAATCTCAGATTTTCCTGGATGCTATGAGCTATCATGCCTTCGAATATGTATTAGCCCTCTTGATCTAGGGTTGGTCATGTTTCCTAATTCAGATCAACTTATAGATGTGAATTCCATCAACATCTTTCTTGCTCACAATTTGGTTCCTACGTTGCTCGGTGATATCCTACATTCTCTTCATACTCTTACTCTGAAGAAGTGAGGAACTCTCATGTGTTGCACCTCTCTGCTATATAGGTGGTTTGTTTCGCACCTTCCTCAGTCAGTATTGCAAAATGATTTAGGCTTAATGTGGAGTCAATGAATAATGTCTCTCTCTCACTCTGACATCCATTGGTGTACTCGCTCACAAGAGGACATTTCTATTATTGATTGCTGTGGAGAATTTCCTAATGTGCCACTCCTGGGCATTAGGGGAGGAATCATCTACAATCCTTCTTTAGCACTACGTCAGTTTGGCTATGCACGGAGAGATGGTCCACCAGATATGCTCATCCAGGGTATTGTGTTCAACTACTCAGATGATTTGCATAATTATCGTCAGAGGTTCATCCGCTCTTGGGGCATTGTTAAGAAGACTGATAGTAGGACTTTAGGGTGTAAGAACTCCATCCCTTTGGAACCTTTCCTCAAATGAGTGAGAGATCGAACCCAAAGTCTTATGATTCCATACGATTCCATCTTATAGGTGATCTTAGAACCTATTGTTTAAGGGGGCGAGTCCTGTATTATTCTCCATCCTGATATGCCAACCAACTTCAATGAGTTGCAAAAGTCTTGTGTCCAGCTCAAGGGAGAACGGGATACTTTTGAGGCTCAATTTTATGCAAGTGAAAAGAAGGTGTTGTAATTAACAAAACAACTTCATGAAGAGAGGAACCTTAACACCTACCTCAACACCAAGAGGAAGCGCCCATAGGAGACTCAGGAACCTCTTTTCAATGTTTATCCTTGTGTAATATTTTGTTTCTTTAAAAACTTGCTAATAAAAGGTTTTGCTTTTTGTTTTGTTTAAAAGAGCTTAAATCCAATAAGGTCCTTAAAATCATTGCATACACATGTGTGATACGGTGGGAGAACTGACTTGGGTGTTTTGCATTTTATCGCAAATGTTGCAGTTAGCAAGAGTCGTCATCGACTTTTATTTTATCCAAAAGGAAAGGTGAAAAAGCATAGGAATGACCTTTGAGATTATTTCTTGAGTTCGGGTGGTATATTATGAAAAGGGAAGGTATTAACACCATTTTCATCCATGGTTTCCCATGGGCTCTTAGTTACTTGCTAGATCACTTGCTTTTGTTTGAAATTGTGCTTTATGTGGTTTTGAAAGTATTTTTGAAAAGAAGCCATTGTTTAGGAAAACTTTTGTAATGATTCACGTTCGTAAGAATGTATACAAAGGTGTTGATCTTTTGAAAATGTTTTCAAGTTTGAAAGAAGTTTTGAAAGTGTTGGTGTTTGTTTTGAAAATAGCAAGGATGTTTTTGTTTTAAAATGGAGCAAGTAACTAGGAACATTCTACCTACTCAAAAGTCTTTCATGTTCATTTCCTTTTTCCTTTGACATTGTTATCTTACCATTGATTTGGTAAGTAACCCTATCTTTGGATGTAAACGGGACGGGCGTGGGTCATCGTATAACCATGATTAGAAATGTTACAAGGTATCTTAGCATTTTTCTTTAGGGACTAAGATAATTTTGAAAGGCAACTTTGATAGCGTCATTGAGGGACTATGATCTTGTATTTTGCTTGTTTTTTCTAAGGTACCTCACATGCGTAATATGGTCATTTTTGTAAGGCAACCAAGTGGATTTACCCTAGGGCTGCTTGTGTGTAAGTGTATTGATTTTCATGCTTGGTTTTTGTCTTGAATTAGGGTTTGCTACTTGTTGATTTTATCTTTCCATACAAACCCTAATTACTAGCATTTATATAAAGCGATAAATTGCAGAATTTAAAATTACTACCCTATTACATCATTAGGGGAGGGGGTGTGCAAATTTACAAATGGGGTTTGCAAGAAAATTAAACCTAATTAACTATTACAACTATATTGAATAAATGTACAATAATTGAATAAATATACAAGGAGATAAATGGAAAAGAAATGATATTTTTTTTGTTTTTATGAAAGGGGTTTTATCCTAATTAAGTGAGATGATTAATGAAAAATAAACAAAATTTAAACCTAAATTAATTAGGAGGGAAATTAAGTAAAAAATGTTTTTTATGAAAAGGTTTAAAGTTAAATAAAAGAAACATGAAAATTAATTAATTAAAATAATCCTAAGTTATAAATTAATCTTAAATAAGAAAATAGATAATTAAACCTATGTCTAAAAATTTATTAATAAAAAGGAAATTAATTTATTTAAGAAAGTATTTTTAGTATTTTTGTTTTTTTATAAGAAAAAATAAAATATATAAGTATAAATAATAAATAAAAATATTTAATTGAAATTTTTTATTAATAAAAATGATAATAATAATAATAATAATAATAATAATAAAAATATTAAAGAAGAAAAGAAATAAATAAAAAATAAAAATAAAAAGAGAAAATAATTAAAGAAATTTGGGCCAGGGGTGCACAAGCAAATCGGAGTCAGTAAAAGAAAAAAAACAAAAGGCCTAATTGTTGGAAGCCTAGGCGCTGCAAACAAACAAAAAAATGTCAAAGAAGTGAAAAAAAATGGAAAAAAGGTCACGTTAGGGCTTGAACCCAGGACCTCATAGTGACAGGCGCGCGCTTTAACCACTGGGGTAGTGATACATCCGTTAACTTGTGTGAAGGGATAAATATATAACACAAAACGCGCCCTGATTACACTTCATCTTCAACCTCTAGCCAAAGGATTTGTAACTTGCTCATTTCTCAACCATTTGCAAAAATGTAAACATGAAAATTTCTCTATTTTGTCACACGAATCCAACCATATAAATATCATAAGCTATAAATCAAAGATGAATGAGAATTTCTAAAAGTACCAAATTTTGACCTAAATATTTTAGAAAGTTCAAACTCAAAATTCTCCTAGCTCGGTCAAAATAAATGAAATCTATGGACATGCAAAGTTTCAGGGCAATGATGTCTACATTTTATCTTCACAAATGCAAGCCTAACAATGCCTAAATATGAAGATAGAAGTTCAAGAAAAATACCTCAAAACTGGAAATCGTGAAATGGATTTGAGCTTGTTTCAGGCAGTGCTGATAATCAGGTTAGCTTCCTTGGACCTCTAGGAAGCTAATGCAATGGTTGGCTTGAGCTGAGGGTGGATGGAATGATCTGGAGAAGTCCAACTGTGATGCTCTGTTTTTGAACTTGGAAATGGATGAAGATGGTGTTACAGTCGTGTAATAGGGATAGGGATGGCTTATGTATGATGTTTGGAAGTTTTTGGAAGCAAAAGGCCAAGAAACGCACGAGTGAAATGGATGTTTGAAGTTCTTGGTCAGAATATGCAACAATGGTGGTTTGTGATGCAGTTCTGAGTTTTGGAAGTTTTCAGGGCTTGTCTATTCATGGGTTATCTTGCAAATAGTGTATGTATTTATAGGCAAGAGGTTTTATGTCTTATAACAAGTCAGAATTGGAAAATCAAATGTTGTAACATCTTTCTTGTTTTTGAAGCAAAGTTGAAACATCTTATTCCAAGGCAAAGTACGGGGCTGCATAGAGTGGTTAGTACTTTGGACATGCTTGCTTTTGGTTTATATGGTTTGTGTGTGCAGAAAGAACAAGTCCAACGCTTATGGAGAGTCGACTTTCTGATTAAAGCCACTTTTCAAGAATAACAATGGTGCCTTTCTTCCAAAATTGGAAATGCAACTTGGATAATGGTTCAAGTGCTTGGACAATGACTCCATATGTTGTTTAAACATTTAATTAAGGAGTGAATTGCAAGTTAGAAGCCTGAAAAGTGAGATTATGCAGCATGGCTATGTGATTTGGTCCATTGTGCATCACAAATTATGCCTTGTAAAATAACTTGAAACCTTAACTTCTGAGCTTCGATTCTCCTTGCTCACAAATAATCTCAAGGAGTTCTTGGAAATTTTGGAAAGCTTTTAATATTATATACAACTCCTTTTTGAATCACTTTTGAAAATTCCTCTTGGAACTATATGAAAAAGTTCCATGAAGTTAGGTCAAAATCCTGCCTAAACTAGGGCAAAATTTCACTAAGTGTTCAATTTCATGACCATGACTTTATGAATTAATAACTTGAGATACAAGCATTTTAGAAGAAGTTGTGTAAAGAAATGTTGTAGATACCATGGAGATATACAAATTTCATGTTGAAAGTTTCTTTTGAATCATCTTGCATCATGGTGAAAAATTGGCTCAAAGTTATGAAAAAACATGAAGTTTTAAACACTTAGAAAAATTTCTAAGTTAGAAAACTTTCACTTTTCAAAATGAAATCTTAACTTTTTGATTTATTTATGAATAATTTTCATAGTTTGACATGTTTTGATGAATTGTGATCTTTGACATTGGATTTTTACCAAAAAGTCAAAGTTTAACTTTTCAGTGTACAGTTGACTTTTGATCAGTTGACTGGAAATTCACTATCAATCCAATTGATCTTGAGCAATGTTTTAGGTAATGCCATTAGGTAGAAAAGATGAAATTGAACTCTTGAAATCATGCTTCAAACAAATTGACCATTTTCTAGGTCAAAAATCAGAAATTGCCCTTTCTCAGTCAAAACCCTAATTTTGACCATTTTGCCCTTTTGATGATTAGATCAAATTACTTGAGGAATTGTGGTCCAAACTTGATCAAATGATGCATATGAGTTTATAATGTTGATATGGATAAAAAATGATGAAGTTTGACTATAAATTGGCCATAGTTGACTTTTTCCCCAATACAACTGCTTTTTAGGTCAACTGCTCAATTGACTGAGCAAAAGTGTTATCCAAGGCTTCAAACTTGACATGAGTAATCTTGGGGATCCATAATGATCCATGAAAGTCATATGAGGCATTGAAAGTTCAGTTATCCTTGTGCAATCTCAAACCCTAATTTTGGTAATCACTGCTTAAGGAGGTGTCTTGAGTTGATCAATCCTAGTGCAGTCTTGAACCAAGAGAGATCTTTGTGAGAAAATAATTGATAAGTGAGAGGGAAAATTTTGGGGTACAACAGCTGCCCTTGTTCAATCTTCTTAAACCTCAAGAGTTAGATTGGCGGATTTACCATTTGTGACTTGAAGGTGGAAGAGGATTGGACGCTAAAGTGCCCAGGAATTTGCACTCGAGGATGTGATGGTTTATAGTGTAGGTGTTGTACCCAAAAAATTTCCCTCCCATATTCCTCAAGATTTGACAAGAATAATCTTCAAATTCCTCAAATTGGCTCAAGGGTTGTACAGTCAAATCACTTCCTAAGACAGTCAAAATTAGGGTTTTGATTCTTTCAAGGAATTTGGGTTTTTCAATGGTTCAATCAAGTCTCATAGGCCTATATACATTCTCAAGAACCTACATGTCAAGTTGCAAGACTCACAGTACCAATTTGCACAGTCAAAAGCCTCATTTGACCTACAATCAACTACAAGGGCAAAATGGTCATTTTGCAGTCAAAAGTCAGAATTTTTGGTCAACATCTTATTTTGAGGTCACAATCATAATTTGATCAAGTCTTGATCATGATTCCACAAGAATTGCTCAAAAATCATCAAGATGCAAGAAGTTACTATTTTTGGACAGTAGAAAAGTCAACTATATCTTGACCAGGGCATAACTTTTTCATGGCTTATCAGAAAAATTCCATCCAATGCTCATTTTGAAGGGGATGAAATTCCCTACAATCCATATTCACACTCCAAGTTCAAGAAATGCTCTCATAAAAAGTTATCAATTTCTACATTATAGGTCAATTTCAAAAGTTAATAAAAGTGCACTTTAAGTCAAAGGGCATAATTTGTTATTGGTAAATCCAAATGACATGGGACCAAAGGAATTTGTTATAGGACTTCAAGAGCTTTCCAAAATGTCCAAGAACATGGTCATATGATCAAAATTGAGCAAGATGTGCATTGGAGAAGTTGGGAACTTTTTAGGAATTTGCAAAAGTCAACTTTGCTCAAAACACCTTATTTTTGCTAATGGGCCTCAAATCTCTTCTTGAAACTTCATCCATGACTTATGCACGACCCATCAAGCTTAATGGAATTTATTTTCTTATTTTTATTGATTAATTGGATTTTTAATTAATATTAATTCATTTAATTAATTTAAATTGTAGGAAAATGCAAGATTTGATTTTTCAATCAATTTGTGAAGCAAATATGGTCAATATATGTTGGCAATTTCGAGCACCAAGTCAAAGATACAAAATCTCCAAATTTGGCAACATTTTCCAATCATGAAAAATCAAAAAGATTTGATTTCCAATCAAGGATTCAATCACCATTGCACATGGATTTTTGCCCATCTCTTGACCTAATTCAATTGTCCTATATATATGCAAGCAAATCCTAACCTAATGGACGTGAAAAAGTTGCAGAAAAAAGCCGTAGCATATTGAAAAATTCCAAGAAAATTGAAAACTGACTTTGGCATTCTAGGGCGATTCAAAAGGTTTTGTTGATTCAAACACCTTGCAGGAGGTCCCAGGAGTGAACTGCAATCAAAATCAAGCATTAAGGCTCAAGGAATCGATACCTACAGAACCATGGTTTGCCATTTTTTTTCAAAATCGTAACTCTTAAATCATGCATATTTAACGTGTTTTCTTGATTGATTTGTGTTGCTAGGAACCATATGAAGCTAATGGTATCATTGAATTGGATTATAATGCCCTGAATCAAAAGATGCCATGATCAATTTCTAGGGTTCTTAACTTTGAAATTGGGGATTCCTAAACCAGGAAAAATTGAGACTATTAAGATACATGACTAAATTCGTGAGGACAAGACGAACCTAACCCACCCATCGCGAAATATTTATGCTTGTTGTAGCTCTAATCGCTATTTTTCCTTGCAGTATATAGTGGGGGTTAAAAACCCCCGCTATCTAATATTGTTTTTACAGGTACAACGAAGAAGATGATGAGGTGTTCACATATGGTTGGACCATTTGAATCAGCGCGCGTTTTGTTTTGATTTCAGCATAGTTGTTTATTTTCTTATATAATTATTGCGTTTTATTTTAATAACAATTGGAACGCGTTGGCTGAGTGGTTGGGGAAAGCATGCAAAGTCCACTGGGACCTGGGTTCGAAACCCAGGTCCCTCAAAACATTTATTTCTTTTCTCTTGGCATATTCATATGCAGCTTTCACAAGGAACTCCATCATGTACCTCACATCTCAGCACGCCATGTGTCTCTAAGCTTGGACCCAGTGGTCATGAGTGGAAGACTACCATGCTCCCTAGTCAATCAACGCATGGGTGATCAGGAAAGTCAACAAGGCTTGCAGCATATTGGGCTTCAAATTGCCAAAGATACCTCCAAAATTGGGCCAGCACCCCCCCCCCTTGGGTTTATTCTTTTTTCTTCCTTTGTGTTTATTTATTTAATTGTTTTTTTATTATTATTAATTATTATTATTTTCACTAACCAAAATAATTAATTTTTTCATAATAAATTCAGAAAACTAAATATAATACTTTTTATTACTATTTATTAAATTCACCCTTAATTTATTATTTTTGTAAATAAAAACTAACATAATTAATTTAGTTGTTTTAATTAGGTTAATATTTTCACAATAATTTAAAATAAATTAGAATTAGGGTTCTTGACAACTTTTAATCATTTTTTTATTTATTTCCTAAAAAACATAAAAAACTCAAAAATATATTTATTTTATTTTATTAATTAATTAGTTTGAGGATAAATTTAATTAAATGCAAAATAACAAAAACTTCTTTCTTTCTCAAAAAGGGTCAAAACCCTAAGGACTCCTCCGATTCAATTTTCTCTTGCGCGTATGTTTGTTTTATTAATTTTTGATCCATATTTATGTATTTGCTCCGAGGATGTAATAGCGTTGATTAGGACCTTTTTATCGCTTTTATTTATTTTCCGCAATTTACCTTTTCAGGGGTTTGTTTTTTGGCGATGTAAATACCCGACGCCTTGTAATAGCGTAGCTTTACTTTCCGTAATTTATTTTCTGCAAATATTAACTGTTAGATGTATGCTTAACTAGGCTATGCATGACCAGACTTGTCTCTGAAATTAAAATCAATCGTAGCTCACCGTAACATGTGCAAAGATAACTAAACTGAATCCTGACACACTCGCACATGCCACTCCTAGGGTACGCCTCACTTGGTTGCCTCGACGTGGTCATTGAGTATAGGGTGTTTTAGAGATCGCCCTCTTGTCTAAAGATCCAGTTGCCTCGAAACGGTTGCCTCGGATAAAAAAGATCTAAGACATTAGGGTTACCACTAAGGCGTCCTACTATTGCTTTGGTGACCACATGTCCCTATAATCGAATTGACCCGAAACTCCAACGACGGTGCTACCTACTTCTCAATAGTGGGATAGTACTGTCTAAAGGACATTTACACAGCTTAATTTCTTTTGAGTAGGTAGAGGTTCTCAGGTACTTGCTCCTTCAAAACAAAAATACTTTTCGCACCTACACTTTTCTGACAAAAGTTTTCAAACAACACTTCATACACTCTTGAGGACTGATACAAGAGTTAAATCGAAGTTTTCAAGCAAAACTCTTTTCAAAACCCACAAACACAAGAAAAGCAAAACATTTTTGAAAACATAGTGAGCAAGTACCTAAGAGCCTGTGGATAACCACAGATAGAAAGGGTGCTAACACCTTCCCTTTCTATAATCTACCTCCCGAACCGAGAAACATCTCGAAAAGGAATTTTGCTGTGCTTTTGTCCTTTCCTTGTTGGAGAAAATAAAAGACGGTGGTAACTCTTGCTTACCGCGACATTTCGTGAACCAGCATTTCAAAACAATCAGTTCTATTTCCACTAATCACAGTAGGGAATGGGCTTAAAGATGCCATTTGGAGAGGAGATGAGAAGTTGTCAGAGATGGGCTTGCAGATGCCATCCAAAAAGATTGTTGGATTGTATCTGAAAGAGAATCTGAATGAGTATCGGAACGGCGTCCGTGTCTGGAGCGTATCTAAACTGTATCTGAAGGCTGAATCTGAATGAGTATCAGAATAGCGTCCGTGTCTGAAGCGTATCTAAACTGTATCTGAGAGAGAATATGAATGAGTATCATAATGGAATCCGTGTCTGGAGCGTATCTTAACTGTATCTGAGAGTTGAATCTGAATGAGTATCAAATGGCGTCCGTGTCTGGAGTGTATCTGAGAGAGAATCTGAATGAGTATCAGAATAGAATCCGTGTCTGAAGCGTATCTGAACTGTATCTGAAGGCTGAATCTGAACGAGTATCAGAATGACGATCGTGTCTGGAGCGTAACTGAACTGTATCTAAGAGAGAATCTGAATGAGTATCAGAATGGCATATGTGTCTGGAGCATATCTGAAATGTATCTAAGAGATGAATCTGAATGAGTATCAGAATGGCGTCCGTGTCTGGAGTGTATCTGAGAGAGAATCTGAATGAGTATCAGAATGGCATCCTGTCTGGAGCGTATCTGAAGTGTATCTGAGAGTTGAATATGAATGAGTATCAGAATGGCGTCCGTGTCTGAAGCATATCTGAACTGTATCTGAAAGAAAATCTAAATAAGTATCAGAATGACGTCCATGTCTGGAGCGTATCTGAACTGTATCTGAAAGAAAATCTGAATGATTATCAAAATGACGTTCGTGTCTGGAGCGTATCTGAACTGAATCTGAAGGCTGAATTTGAATGAGTATCAGAATGGCATCCGTGTATAGAGCGTATATGAACTGTATCTGGAAGTTGAGTCAGAAGAAACCCGTGTAGGATTGCTTCATATGGTTTTATAGATAATTGTCTTGGCTTGTCTTAGGTATCAATTTCTGACCTTTGTAAATTGTTGATGATAGCCATCTGTTGGCTGATCTTTCCTGAAAATATGAAAGGTTAGTTGTATGCAATGTCATGATGTATGAAATGCATTGTATAATGATGTTCTTAATAAAATGAATGAAGTCATGTTGTATGCGTTCATTTTGTCTATGTCATGACGTACGGATGCGATTTATAGGCATAATAAGCTATGTTGTTGTAGCATTGTTGGATTAGGGAAAATAAATCCCTGACTACTGTTGGGGACGTGGAGTGTAAGTCTCCATGTTTTGAAGTGATGACGAGTTGATGAGCTCCTATTTGTTAGAGAAATAAAATCTGTTGTAGGGGAAACGCCGTGTATGGCTTTGTGAAATCCTGTTGGGGAATCTTGAGAAATTTGGCGACTTCTACCTGGGAGTGATAACTGGAAGTTTTGTTCTGCTGGGGATACGAGAGAGCTTGGTATCATTAAGCTGCACACTATGGGGAATTTTATGGAATAGTCTAAAGATATCATCCTATTTCTTAAAGCCATTAGTGATTGTTTTTTATTTTTTGCTCACTTGTAAGCAGTAATTATTTTCAAATGCATATGCTCAAAAATAAATCATTGGACGTCTTTGTAAACAAAACAAAGAAATAAAGAAAAATAGATAGTTTTGCACTTTCAAAGGGGTATCTTTGTATTTACTTGAATAAGTATTTTGTACAATGAGACGAACATCCTAGTAAGAGAATGTCGTCGTAAAATATGAAAATCTGATACATAGAAAAGATAGTTATGTGCAATAATCCAATGGGGTTCCCATTCTGCTATAGCATTCGTGTCTCTGAGCGTCTTGTCCACTTGCTGCCTTGTCCAAAGTTGATTAGATTGATTGGACCCGTTGACTTTGTCAGTCGAAGCCAAAAGTTATCTATAAGGTGATCCAACAGGACATAGTCATACGCTTTAATTCCCTAACTTTTTCCTGGACCGCCCTTTCGAGTTTTCAGTCCACCGAGATACCCTTTTCTTCCCAAGTCGCCCTTTCGGGTTTTCAACTTGTCGGGTGTACAGATTTTTTTTTGTTTTATCCCTAATATTTTCCCGAACCTTCGTGGTTCACCAGGATGCCCTTGTTTTGCCTAGATGTGTCAAGCTAGTAGGTCTCTTATGCTTAGTATCTTTTGAATATGTCCACGCTCACAGGATGTGGAAGATCGTCGCCATCCATAGTGGTTAAGATCATTGCTCCACCAGAGAATACACTTTTGATCACAAATGGTCCTTCGTATGTAGGAGTACATTTTCCCCTGGGATCACCTTACAGAAGTATGATGCGCTTGATTACCAAATCCATGACTTGATACACTCGGCATCTGAACTTTTTGTTGAAAGCCTTGATCATTCATTTTTGATGCATTTGACCATGACAGATAGCAGTAAGCCTTTTCTCATCAATCAAGTTCAGTTGATCAAGTAGAGTTTGGATCCAATCGTCTTTATTTAACCATGCATCCTTCATAATTCTTAGAGAGGGGATCTAGACCTCAATAGGAAAGACAACCTCCATGCCGTATACTAGAGAGTAGGGTGTTTCCCCGGTTGATGTGCATGCCGTGGTATGATAACTGTGGAGAGCGAATGGTAGCATCTCATGCCAGTCTTTGTATGTGACTGTCATTTTTTGTATGATCTTTTTGATGTTCTTATTTGCGGCTTCGACAAAACCATTCATCTTTGGCCGGTAAGGGAAAGAATTATGGTGCTGGATCTTGAATTTTGCACACAATGCGGTGATCATAGTGTTGATGAGATTCATACCATTGTCTGTGATGATACTCTCTGGGATACAATACCTTCGTGTCTCTGAGCGTCGTTTCCACTTGCTGCCTTGTCCAAAGTTGATTAGATTGATTGGACTCGTTGACTTTGTCAGTCGAAGCCAAAGGTTGTCAGTAAGGTGATCCAATGGGATATAGTCATACGCTTTAAATCCCTAACTTTTTCCTGGACCGCCATTTCGGGTTTTCAGTCCACCGGGATACCCTTTTTTGCCCAAGTCGCCCTTTAAGGTTTTCAACTTGCCGGGTGTACATATTTTTTTTGTTTTATCCCTAATTTTTTCCCGAACCTTTGTGGTTCGCCGGGATGCCCTTGTTTTGCCTAGGTGTGTCAACCTAGCGGGTCTCTTATGCGTAGTATCTTTTGACTATGTCCACGTTCACAGGGTGTGGAAGATCGTCGCCATCCATAGTGGTTAAGATCATTGCTCCCCCAGAGAATACACTTTTGATCACAAACGGTCCTTCGTATGTAGGAGTACATTTTCCCCTGGGACCACCTTGTGGCAGTATGATGCGCTTGATCACCAAATCCCCGACTTGATACACTTGGCATCTGACCTTTTTGTTGAAATCCTTGATCATTCGTTTTTGATACATCTGACCATGACAGACAACAGTAATCCTTTTCTCATCAATCAAGTTCAGTTGATCAAGTCGAGTTTGGATCCAATCATATTCATTCAACCCTGCATCCTTCATAATTCTTAGAGAGGGGATCTAGACCTCAATAGGCAAGACAGCCTCCATGTCGTATACCATAGAATAGGGTGTTACCCCGATTGATGTGCATGTCGTGGTACGATAACTGTGGAGAGCGAATGGTAGCATCTCATGCCAGTCTTTGTACGTGACTGTCATTTTTTGTATGATCTTTTTGATGTTCTTATTTGCGTCTTCGATAACACCATTCATCTTTGGCCGGTAAGGGGAAGAATTATGGTGATGGATATTGAATTTTGCACACAGTGCGGTGATCATAGTGTTGTTGAGATTCGTACCATTGTCTGTGATGATCCTCTCTGGGATACCATACTGATAGATGAGATTCTGTTTGATGAACCGGGCTACAACATTCTTGATAACGTAAGCGAAAGAAGCTGCCTCAACCTACTTTGTGAAATAGTCAATGGCCACCAAGATGAAGCAGTGTCCATTAGAGGCTGTTGGCTTGATTTCTCGAATCATATTGATGCCCCACATAGCAAAGGGCCAAGGAGCCGTCAAGACATTCAAGGGAACCAGAGGTATGTGCACCTTGTAAGCATAGATCTGGCATTTATGCCAAGTTCGAGAGTGTTGCTAGCAATATGCTTCCATGGTAGACCAGTAATAACCTGCCCGTAGGATTTTCTTTGCCATCGTATGCCCACTGGAATGGGTGCCAAAAGTTCCCTCATGTAGATCAGCCATGATCTTTTCTGCCTCAACCTTGTCTATGAAACGGAGCAAAACAGAGTCATGGTTGCATTTGTAGAGAATGTAATTACTAAGGAAGAACTTAGTAGATAATCTCCTTAAGAACTTCTTATCATTGACTAAAGCTCCTTTTGGATATTCTTGAGCCTCGAGATACTTCTTGACTTCGTGAAACCAAGGCCGGTCCACTACTTCTTCAGTATTAATCTCGTGACAGTGAGCTGGTTCATCCATTCGTTCAATGGTGATCTGGGGAGCCTCGTTATCCCATTTAAGTTTAAACATGGATGACATTGTGGCTAGCACGTTGGCTAGCTGATTTTCTTCTCGCGGGAAATGTTCGAAGGTAATCTTCTCAAAATGTGGGATCAATGTCAATACATGTTATTTGTAGGGGATAAGGTTAGGGTGTTTGGTGTCCCATTCCCCTTTGATCTGGCTAATGACCAAATCTGAATCTAAGAATACACTTAAGGACTTGATCCCCAAATCTATGGCAGCTTTGAGACCAAAAATGCATGCTTCGTATTCTGCCATGTTATTTGTACAGTTGAAGCAGAGTCTTGTCGTGAAGGGAGTGTGACATCCTTCAGGAGATATGAGTACAACAACTATACCATTGCCGAGTGTGTTGGACGCCCCATAAAAAACCGGGGTCCATCGGGATCCTTGTTCAGGTCCGTCATATGGTTTGAATTCTTCGCAGTTGTTTACCATCATGATGTCTTCATCTGGGAATTCAAACTTCATGGACTGGTAGTCATCTACATCTTGATGAGCAAGGTGATCATCTAGTGCACTACCCTTTATTGCTTTTTAGGTAGTATACTAAATTTCATATTCCGTCAGGATCATCTTCTATCTTGCTATTCTCCCAGAGAGGGCAGGTTTCTCGAAGATTTATTTTATTGGATCCATCTTGGATATTAATAAGGTAGTATGGGTCAACATATACTGTCTTATCCGGCGAGCAGCCCCTACTAGAGCGCAATAATTTTCTCGAGCAGTGAATATCTTGTTTCACAATCGGAAAACTTTTTGCTCAGGTAATAAATAGCATGCTCTTTTCGGCCAGACTCATCATGCTTCCCCAGCACACACCCTATTTAATTTTCCAAAACAGTTAGATACATGATCAATGGTCTTCCCTCGACTGGTGGCATCAAAACAAGAGGCTCTTGTAGGTACTCTTTGATCTTGTCGAAAGCAGTTTGGCACTCATTATTCCATTTGACTACTTGATGTTTCTTCAGTAATTTGAAGATTGGTTCACAAGTAGTTGTTAGGTGAGAAATGAATCTAGCAATGTAGTTTAACCGTCCCAAGAATCCTATGACTTCCTTCTCGGTGCGAGGAGCAAGCATTTCTTGGATGGCCTTCACCTTGGCCGGATCCACTTCAATACCTTTACCGCTGACGACAAAGCCTAGAAGTTTACTGTACCTCACCCCAAATATGCATTTATTTGGATTTAACCTCAGCTTGTATTTCTTTAATCTCTCAAACAGCTTCTGCAAATGGTCAAGATGTTATCCTTCAGTTTTAGATCTGGATATCAAGTCGTCTACATAGACCTCTATTTCGCGATGTATCATGTCATGAAATAGAGCTACCATGGCACGCTGATAGGTTGCCCTAGCGTTCTTTAACCCAAACAGCATAACCTTATAACAGAAAGTCCCCCATTGTGTGACAAAGGTTGTTTTCTCCATGTCCTCATGTGCCATTTTGATTTGGTTATAGCCTGAGAAACCGTCCATGAAGGAAACAACTTTATGTTGTGTTGTATTGTCAACCAAAATATCGATATGGGGAAGTGGGAAATCATCCTTAGGGCTTGCCTTATTTAAATCTCTATAGTCAACGCACATTCGCACTTTGCCGTCCTTTTTAGGCACGAGAACAACATTGGCGACCCATTGCGGATAAGAGGTGACGACCAAGAATCCAATGTTGAATTGTTTCATGACTTCGGCTTTGATCTTCTCTTACATGTGTGGTCGCATGTGATGAACCTTTTGTTTTACCGGTGGGCATTCTTCTTTTATTGGTAGACGATCTACCACGATATATGCATCAATTCTTGGCATGTCTTCATACGACCAAGCAAAGACCTAAACATAATTATGTAGCAACTGAATTAGACGTTTCTTGACACTAGGTTCTAGATTAGCCCCCACCTTGACTTCTTTCTTGTCCTTTTCAGTACCTAGGTTAATTGTGTCCACTGGTTTTTCGTGGGGATAAATGGTCCTCTCTTCTTATTGTAGTAACCTTGCTAGTTCCCCTTGCACTTCACAATCTTCCCCACCTTCGTCTTCGTCTTGGTAGATTAGATTTTCAGATTCACAAAAGGCCATAGCAGAATCGTTACCTATGGGATCCCGAATGGATGTAGATCTGCATTTTGAATGTGAGTGTGTGTAAGAGTATAGCTATCTTTGAAAGAAATAAAAAATGTAAAATAAAGACAAAAAACACAAAGTTTGTATGCAAAAACGTCCATGATTCATTGATGACATATGAAAATGAGATGACAACCCTTACAAATGGACCATTGTGCCTCGGGTAAGACGCAGGGCTTTAAAAGTATGAATTGTTTAATTATTACAGATCCGACAAAATTTAAAGACAATTATTGTTGGATAAAAGTAATTGGGACAAAATCTTTAGCTTCCCAGTTGCTGAGTCCTCCATTGACAGTCGGGAAAATCCATTCCTCCAGATCGTAGTTGTCCTCATCATCCTCCACTGCGTTGACTCCTTGGTTGCTGATCTTCAAAGGGGGTCCCTCGGTGCGAGCACGGCGTACATCTTTCTGGGCTCCTGAAGTGAAACCTAAACCAAATTTGTCAAAATTGTATGGGATATCTGGGAGTTGGCCCCAAATAGTGCACACACCTTCTTATATCACTGCCTTGGCATCTTTCAGGGAAGACATATTTAGTGGAGGTCTTGTAATCTTTGGGATTTGGGAAACAACTTTGGTAACTGCCACGGTTGGTGGGACTTCCTCGAAATGCTGAAATGGAGTTTCAATGAATTCGCCGTCCAATTCCACGTATCTGAAGGAGTTTAAATGACTGACCATATATTCCTCTTCTCCATGGACAATAATGATCTTCCCCTTGGTTGGGTATTTCAGCATTTGATGTAACGTAGAGGTGACAGCACCAACATTATGAATCCATGGTCGGCCCAATAAGCAGGAGTAGGAAGGGTGAATGTCCATCACGTAAAAAGTTGAATCAAAGGTTTGGACTCCAACTTTTATGGGGATTTCCACCTCCCCATGCACCATTCTTTTTGAACTGTCGAAGGCCCTTACCACTATATTGTTGGGTTTTAAGGTCAAACCTTCACAGTCGAGTCTATCAAGAGCCTTCTTAGGCAGCACATTCAAAGACGAACTGGTATCCACCAAGACATGGGCCAAAGTTGCTCGCTGACATTCGACAAAGACATGCAATGCCTCATTGTGCTTCCTACCTCTAGGTGTCAAGTCAGCATCAGAAAAGCCTAAACCATTGTTCGCGGTTAAGCTGGCCACACAGTCTTGGAACTGATCAACAGAGGTTTCTTGTGGTACATGGGTAGTTTTAAGGAATTTCACCAAGGCCTTTGCATGAGCCTCAGAACACAACAATAAAGACAACATGGAAATCTTTGACGGAGTCTGCCCTAGATGCTCGATTACGTTGTAGTCACTCCTCTTTATAATCTTCAGAATTTCTTCCATCTCCTTTTTGGAGGCCTCATGGATAGATACTGTTTGCGCCTTCATCCGGATAGGCTCAACCAAAATTTCTTTGCCCCGAGCCTCAGTCGACTCGGTGGTAGGAGTGTTAGCAGGTGTAACTATAGGAATTATAGTAGTAGTAGTAGTAGTAGTAGTAGTGTCAGCAGGGATAATCAAAGGGATTGTAGTAGTAGTAGTAGTGTTAGCAGGAACAGGAACATGGATGATTACAGGGCTGATAACAGTCTTTGGAGGAGCAATCTCGGGAGAGAATACTCTTCCACTTCGAGTTCTCTTGCTGGTTCCCGCAATGTTACTGATGTCGGGGTCAGCCTTCTTAAGAATTGAGTCTTCATCGGCCAGCCAATCTTGCTTGACACCGTGATAGTAGATGTCGCCCCATAGTTCCATGGGACAGTTTTATCTGATGAACGGGATTGGACATGGCATAGTGATTATTAATGGAGCTACTTTAGGAACTGATGTAATCCTAACGGGTCTTTTGGTGGAGACCCTGGAAGGATTGGCGGAAATGGTTACTATTGAAACATCCTTGTAAGAAACAGTTGGAACATGAGTTTTTTCAAACAAAATCTCTTTGTCATCCATTAGGCATTGAACACATGCTTTCAATAAATGACAACTGGTTGGTAGGGAGTAACAGAGGTGGCAGCTTTCATCACAGCCTAGAAATAAACCAACTTTTAAAAGGTTCTTCTTGACGGTGAGGAAAGGAGTAATAAGTTCATCAACAGTAGAAACAAACATATCGTCTTCAACAGCGTTAACACCGCGGCCATGTTTGGGCATAGGAGCGGTGATAACATTCGAGATTTCAGGAGCATCAAACTCAATTTCTTTTGCTTCAAGAAGGTCTTGCACCTTGTTTTTTAAAGCCCAACAGTTGTTAGTGTCATGGCCTGGGCTTTCTGAATGGTATGTACAGCGAGCATTAGGATGGTAGTGAGTAGATATTGTGTTAGGATTCTTCAGAGCTTCTTTCGAAGTTACCAGATTGGATCTCAAAAAATGCAGCAGTACTTAAGATAGTGTCATATTAATCTGGGTAAATTTTCTTACTGGTCTTTCTGTTTTAGGCTGATCGTTCCTTTGTTGAGTAGGCACAGGCTTAGGGATCATGACAGCCCCCACCATTGGACGGTGTTTAGTTCTTTCTTGATTCCTTTGAGGATACACAATACTAACTTCTTTCTTCCCAATAAATGGTTTTCTTACAGCGGTGGAGGAAGCGTCTTTCTAGATCTTCCCACTCTTAATCCAAGCTTCCACTCTTTCTCCGGTCAGGATTAATTCAGTGAATCCTGTTGAGGAGCTTCCAATTAAATGATTAAATAAAGGACCGGACAGGGTACCTAAAAACATGTCTACTAGTTCTCTTTCGGAAAGGGGGGGCTGGACTCTTCCTGCTAAGTCCCTCCGTTTCTGAGCGTAGTCTATGAAACCTTCATTTGAGACCATAGCCATACACTGGAGTTGGGTACGGGTAGGAGCAAGATATGCGTTGTACTGATATTGTTTATAGAAAGTTGCGGCAAGGTCTTCCCAGTTGTGGATATTGGCCCTTTCCAATTGATAGAACCAATCAAGTTGTGTTCTGGATAGACCGTCTTGGAAAAAATGGACCCATAAATCTCTGTCCGCAGTGTGAGGATGTATCTTCCTCACATAGGATTGGAGATGCATTTTGGGGCACAAAACTTCGTCGTATTTAGAAAATATCGGTGCCTTGAATTTTGGTGGAATGATAATCCCAGACACCAAACCTAGCTCCTCAAATTCTAGCCCATGTACTTTCTGGATTTCCATTGCACTTAGTCGTTCTTCCAGATGCTTGTACTTGTCGTCGGTCGGGGGATACTGCTCTTCAGAGTAATCCTCTTCTTCTTCCTCCTCAGACTCTTGTTGGACAACTACTTCCTTGCCTTTCCCATCTTGATTATCTTTTTCACCAGATGATGTTGCAAAGTCTAGGGTCCTTCTTGCTTGTCCTTGGAATCTTCTTCCCATATTCAGAACTCTGGTTACTTTCTTTTTCTTCTTCTTTTCTTCAATCAGCAAGGTTTTCAGATCTTCTTGTCCTTTGGCTAGAGTCAAGAACAACTGTTGAAACTGAGCATTTTGTGCTTGGAGGTCTTTTACCGTCTACTCGAGATCCATCTTACTGAAATAAACAGTATAAAGATGAGGAGACTTGTCGTAAGAAACCTGCTTATGTTATGATGAATGGTAAATGCATATGTAATGATTTCAAGGAACTTAGAGATTTAAAATTGCTTTAGACCAAAAAGGAACACACATTATATTAATAAATCAGAGCTTGAGTAAATCATGCCTCTTTTGGGCTTACAAAGAAATACAAAAACTCTAAGATAAAAAAGTTGTACGCATCCTCTTTGGTGAGATGTAGGCGTTCAGGCTCCACTCCTCATGAAGTTGTTTAGTGAGTTCCAAAACCTTCTTCTCGCTGGTGTAGAATTGGACTTCGAAAGTTTCTCGCTCCCCCTTGAGCTGTATCCAATCCCTTTGTAAGTCTTCAAGAGAGGTGGGCATGTCAGGATGCAGGACAGTGTATGGAACATCTCCATCCACAACAGGCTCTATGATTACTGGGAGAATGGAGGGGTAAGGCATCATAAGGCTTTGAGCACGTGCTCGTACCCATTTGAGGTAAGGCTCAAGAGGGATGGAATTCTTATGCCCCAATGTCTTGCTATCTACCTTGTTCAACATCCTCCAAGCTCGGATAAACCTCTGGCGATGACCTTGATCATCGTTCTCGTAGTCAAATACCAAACCTTGAATGAGCATCTCATGTGGTCCATCCCTTCGGGCGTAACCAAATTGTCTTAAGGCTAAGCAGGGGTTGTAAGTGATACCTCCTCTAATGCCAAGTAAAGGGACATTAGGGAATTCTCCACAACGGTCGACAATAGTAACATTCTCTATGGATTGGGAACACCAATGAATGTCTGAATGTTTAAGCATCATCAACCTATGTGACCACCTTGAACCTTGCTCGTTCTTCAATACAGATTGGGGAAGATACAAAATAAACCATCTTTCCAAAATAGGAGTACAACACATAAGGATACCTCTTTTCCTCATAGTGTGAGTGTGAAAGGAATGTAGGATGTCTCCTACCAAAGAAGGCACCGGGTTACGAGACATGAAGATTTTGACGGCGTTCACATCTATGAGTTGGTCAGGATTTGGAAACAAAACCATCCCATAGATGAGGAGAGCCACAATTTCCTCAAAAGCTTTCAAATCCAAAGAGTTTCAACAGTTTTGGGCTTTCTGAAAGAAGAACTTTGCAAGGAAACCCTTGACACCACTCCTTGTTTCCCAATTAGTTGTGATATCAAATGATTGCAAGTGTAGAGCTTGAGCAATCTCTTCTGGATTTGGATCTCTTTATGTACCATTGAAAGGTAGTTGATTGAGAATGGGAATCCTCAAGAGTTGGGAGAATTCTTCCAAAATCGGCACAAGTTGATAATCGGGAAATGTGAAGCAATGGTGTAAAGGATCAAAGAACTGAAAGAACACCTTCATTATGTCTTCATCATTGTTGGAGGTGTCCAAGTTTAGTAGGCGACCATGTCTTTCGGTGAATGGATAATTTTCAGGAATCCTTGATGCTAGCTCTTTAAGTTGAGGAGGGATCCTTACAAGATTGACTTGAATAGTTTTCCTGCGAGTAGAATCCATGTCCTACAAAACAGAACAAAGATAAATCCCAAGATCCTTGAAATGGTTAGTGAGTATGAGTATGATGTTATGATGTTTATGATGTTATGTACAAGTATGTACATACAAACAAAGCAAACAAGTCCTTAGGTTTAGGCTTGCATGGAGTCTTATAGGTAAGTACCCTCTTGAAGTTTAGTTGGATCAAACCTGTCCTAGTAATAGTAACCAGGTTCTAAGGAGCTCAATATCTCTGACTTGTTTCTTTGGTCATTGTTTCAGCGCAAGCCTCTTTAATGGCGACCGAAATATCCCAAAAAACCAAACCTCAATGAGTGTAGTATCGAGTATCTACCAACTTCGGACTGCACCAAAGTCGGTCATCTCACTACATCTTAAAGGCCAAGTTGGTCAAGTAATGGTTCTAAAAGTTCATTAGTGCTTCATGACATCACTCAGCGGCCCCGTATTCTCCTTGACTACTCAAGGGCTACCAGTACCCACAAATATGTCGCACTAATGTAGCTATTGCTTAGACAATGTTGGTATACCCCGCACAGTTTCCACAATGTATTGCTACTTACCTATAAGGTATTCCAAATCCGGGTAGAGGATTCAAACCCAAACAAAGAACCATCATGTAAAGCATACAAGTCAAACAAAGAAAGCAAGTAAATGTGATCAAACCCTAAGGTAACCCCACTTTAAGAATACTCCCCAGCAGAGTCGCCACTTCTGTGATACGGTGGGAAAACTGACTTGGGTGTTTTGTGTTTTATCGCAAATGTTGCGGTTAGCAAGAGTCGCCACCGACTTTTCTTTTATCCAAAAGGAAAGGTGAAAAAGCACAGGAAAGACCTTTGAGATTATTTCTTGATTTCGGGTTGTATATTATGAAAAGGGAAGGTATTATCACCCTTTTCATCCATGGTTTTCCATGGGCTCTTAGTTACTTTCTAGATCACTTGCTTTTGTTTGAAATTATGCTTTATGTGGTTTTGAAAGTATTTTTGAAAAGAAGTCATTGTTTAGGAAAACTTTTGTAATGATTCTCGTTCGTAAGAATGTATACAAAGGTGTTGATCTTTTGAAAATGTTTTCAAGTTTGAAAGATGTTTTGAAAATGTTGGTGTTTGTTTTGAAAATAGCAAGGATTTTTTTTTTGAAATGGAGCAAGTAACTAGGAACATTCTACCTACTCAAAAGTCTTTCATGTTCATTTCCCTTTTCCTTTGACATTGTTATCTTACCATTGATTTGGTAAGTAACCCTTTCTTTGCATGTAAACGGGACGGACGTGGGTCATCGTATAACCATGATTAGTAATGTTGCAAGGTATCTTAGCATTTTTCTTTAGGGACTAAGATCATTTTGAAAGGCAACTTTGATAGCGTCATCGAGGGACTATGATCTTGTATTTTTCTTGTTTTTCTAAGGTACCTCACATGCGTAATATAGTCATTTTTTTAAGGCAACCAGGTGGATTTACCCTAGGGGTGCTTGTGTGCAAGTGTGTTGATTTTCATGCTTGGTTTTTGTCTTGAATTAGGGTTTGCTACTTGTTGATTTTGTCTTTCCATACAAACCCTAATTACTAGCATTTATATAAAGCGATAAATTGCAGAATTTAAAATTACTACGCTATTACATCATTAGGGGAGGGGTTGTGCAAATTCACAAATGGGGTTTGCAAGAAAATTAAACCTAATTAAATATTACAACCATATTGAATAAATGTACAATAATTGAATAAATATACAAGGAGATAAATGGAAAAGAAATGATTTTTTTGTTGTTTTTATGAAAGGGGTTTTATCGTAATTAAGTGAGATGATTAATGAAAAATAAACAAAATTTAAACCTAAATTAATTAGGAGGGATATTAAGTAAAAAGTGTTTTTTAGGTTTCTTATGAAAAGGTTTCAAGTTAAATAAAAGTAATATGAAAATTAATTAATTAAAATAATCCCAAGTTCTAAATTAATCTTAACTAAGAAAATAGATAATTAAACCTATGTCTAAAAATTTATTAATAAAAAGGAAATTAATTTATTTAAGAAAGTATTTTTAGTCCTTTTGTTTTTTTATAAGAAAAAATAAAATATATAAGTATAAATAATAAATAAAAATAATTTTTTGAAATTTTTTATTAATAAAAATGATAATAATAATAATAATAATAATAATCAAAATATTAAAGAAGAAAAGAAATAAAAACAAAAATAAAAAAAGAGAAAATAATTAAAGAAATTTGGGTCGTGGGTGCACAAGTAAATCAGAGTCAGTAAAAGAAAAAAAAACAAAAGGCCCAATTGTTGGAAGCCCAGGCGCTGCAAACAAACAAAAAAATGTCAAAGAAGTGACAAAAATGGAAAAAAGGTCACGCTGGGGCTTGAACCCAGGACCTCAGAGTGACAGGCGCGCGCTTTAACTACTGGGGTGGTGATACATCCGTTAACTTGTATGAAAGGATAAATATATAACACAAAATGCACCCTGATTACACTTCATCTTCAACCTCCAGCCAAAGGATCTGTAACTTGCTCATTTCTCAACCATTTGCAAAAATGTAAACATGAAAATTGCTCCATTTTGTCACATGAATCTAGCCATATAAATATCATAAGCTATAAATCAAAGATGAATGAGAATTTCTAAAAGTACCAAATTCTGACCTAAATATTTCAGAAAGTTCAAACTCAAAATTCTCCTAGCTCAGTCAAAATAAATGAAATCTATGGACATGTATAGTTTCAGGGCAATGATGTCTATATTTTATCTTCACAAATGCAAGCCTAACAATGCCTAAATATGAAGATAGAAGTTCAAGAAAAATACCTCAAAACTGGAAATCGTGAAATGGATTTGAGCTTGTTTCAGGCAGTGCTGATGATCAGGTTAGCTTCCTTGGACCTCTAGGAAGCTAATGCAATGGCTGGCTTGAGCTGAGGGTGGCTGGAATGGTCTAGAGAAGTCCAATTGTGATGCTCTATTTTTGAACTTGGAAATGGATGAATATGGTGTTACAATTGTGTAACAGGGATAGGGATGTCTTATGTATGATGTTTGGAAGCTTTTGGAAGCAAAAGGCCAAGAAACGCACGTGTGAAATGGAAGTTTGAAGTTCTTTGTCAGAATATGCAATAATGGTGGTTTTTGATGCAGTTCTGAGTTTTATAAGTTTTCAGGGCTTGTCTATTCGTGGGTTATCTTGCAAATAGTCTATGTATTTATATGCAAGAGGTTTTATGTCTTATAACAATTCAGAATTTGAAAATCAAATGTTGTAGCATCTTTCTTGTTTTTGAAGCAAAGTTGAAACATCTTGTTCCAAGGCAAAGTACATGGCTGCATAGAGTGGCTAGTACTTTGGACATGCTTGAGTTTGGTTTATAGGGTTTATGTGTGCATAAAGAACAAGTTCAATGCTCAAGGAGAGTGGACTTTGTGATTAAAGCCACTTTTCAAGAATAACAATGGTGCCTTTCTTCCAAAAATGGAAATGAAACTTGGATAATGGTTCAAGTGCTTGGACAATGACTCCATATGTTGTGTAAACATTTAATTAAGGAGTGAATTTCAAGGTAGAATCCTGCAAAGTGAGATTATGCAGCATGGCTATGTGATTTGGTCCATTGTGCATCATAAATTATGCCTTGTAAAACAACTTGAAACCCTAATTTCTGAACTTTGATTCTCCTTGCTCACAAATGATCTCAAGGAGTTCTTTGATATTTAAACAATTCCTATTTGAATCACGTTTGAAAATTCACCTTGGAACTATATGAAAAATTTCCATGAAGTTCGGTCAAAATCCTGCCTAAAGTAGGGTAAAATTTCACTGTGTTCAATTTCATGACCATGACTTTATGAATTAATAACTTGAGATCGACGCATTTTTATAAGAAGTTATGTAAGGCAATGTTGTAGATATCATGGAGATCTACAACTTTCATGTTGAAAGTTTCTTTTGAATCATCTTGCATCATGGTGAAAAATTGGCTCAAAGTTATGAAAAAACATGAAGTTTTAAACACTTAGAATTTTTTTTTAGAAAACTTTGACTTTTCAAAATGAAATCTTGACTTTTTGATTTCTTGATGAATAAGTTTCATATTTTGACATTTTTTGATGAATTGTGATCTTTGACATTGGATTTTGACCAAAAAGTCAAAGTTTAACTTTTTAGTGTACAATTGACTTTTAATTAGTTGACTGAAAATTCACTATTAATCCAATTGATCTTGAGCAATGTTTTAGGTCATGCCATTAGGTTAAAAATATGCAATTGAACTCTTGAAATCATGCTTCAAACCAATTGACCATTTGCTAGGTCAAAAATCAGAAATTTCCCTTTCTCAATCAAAACCCTAATTTTGACCATTTTGCCCTTTTGATGATTTGATCAAATTTCTTGAGGAATTGTAGTCCAAACTTGATCAAATGATGCATATGAGTTTATAATATTGATGTGGATCAAAAATTATGAAGTTTGACTGTAAATTGCCCATAGTTAACTTTTGCCCCAATAAGTTGATTTTTAGGTCAACTGCTCAATTGACTGAGCAAAAGTGTGATCCAAGGCTTGAAACATGACATGAGTAATCTTGGGGGTCCATAATGATCCATGAAAGTCATATGAGGAATTGAAAGTTCAGTTATCCTTGTGCAATCTCAAACCCTAATTTTTGTCATCAGTGCTTTAGGAGGTGTCTTGAGTTGATCAATCCTAGTGCAGTCTTGAACCAAGAGAGATCTTTGTGAGAAAATAATTGATAAGTGAGAGGGAAAATTCTGGGGTACAACAACATGCCATACATATCTTTGCATAAACAGGTTTCATAGCAGGTTTTTCATCTTCTTCGCTGTTTATTTCAACCGTAAAGAAATGGCTCTCGAACAAACTGTGAAGGACTTATAGACCCAGAACACACAATTCCAACAGATGATCATGGCTCTAGCCAAAGGGCAAGAGGAACTGAAAGCCTTGATTGTTAAAGACAAGACCAAGAAACCAAGGAGGACATCTGGTGTGGTAAATCTTGGTAGGAGATTAAAGAGACCGTTAAAGCAAGTGGTTGATCTGACATCTTCATCCAAAGAAGGAGATAACCAAGAGGGTGAGACAAGAGAGGAAGACCCTAGTCTGGGGGAATCTGATAATGAGACTGATTACAATGAAGAATAGTATCCTTCGACCGATGAAAAGTACAAACAGCTGGAAGAGCGTCTGAGTGCAATGGAGATTCAGAAAGTGCCTGGGCTGAACTTTAAAGAGCTCAGTTTGGTGCTTGGAATTGTCATTCTGCCAAAGTTCAAGGTGCCGGTGTTTGCCAAGCACGATGGGGTTTCATGCCCCAAGATGCACCTCCGGTCTTATGTGAGAAAGATACAGCCTCACACTACTGACAGAGACTTATGGGTCCACTTCTTTCAGGATAATTTATCCGGAACTCAGTTAGATTGGTTCTATCAGCTGGAGAGAATCAACATCCATAATTGGGAAGACCTGGCCGCTGATTTCTATAAGCAGTATCAGTATGATGCAGACCTTGCTCCCACTCGTACTCAACTCCAAAGTATGGCTATGGGTTCGAGCGAGGCCTTCAAAGACTACGCTCATAACTGGAGGGACTTAGCAGAAAGAGTCCAGCCTCCCCTGTCTGATAAAGAGCTAGTGGATATGTTTCTGGGTACCCTATCTGGTCCATTCTTTAATCACCTAATTGGAAGTTCCTCGGTCGGATTTACTGAATTAATATTGACAGGGGAAAGAGTGGAAGCTGGAATTAAGAGTGGTAAGATCCAAAAGAGTGCATCCTCCAGTGCATTAAAGAAGCCATTTGCTGGGAAGAAAGAGGTTAGTGTTGCGTACAATCAAAGGAGTCAGGACAGAACTGAACGCCATCCAACGGTAGGGGCTATCATGATCCCTAAGCCTGCACCCACTCAATAGAGGAATAATCAGTAGAGATTAGAAAGGCTGGTAAGACAGTTCACCCGGATAAATATGACTTTATCCCAAGTTTTTCCTCATTTGTTGGAATCTAATCTGGTAACCTTGCGGGAAGCGCCAAAGAATCCCAACACTACCCCCCCCCCCCCCCCCCGCTACAATCCAAATTCCCACTGTGCTTATAATTCGAAAATTCCAAGTCATGATACAAACGACTGTTGGGCTTTGAAAAACAGGGTACAAGACCTTTTCGAGGCGAAGGAAATTGAGTTTGACGCCCCTGAAATTCCAAATGTTATCACTGCTCCTATGCCCAAACACGGACATGGTGTTAACTCTATTGAAGATGATATTTTTGTTACTACCGTTGAAGAGCTTGTTACTCCTCTCTTGACTGTTAAGTGGAACTTATTGAAGGCTAGTTTATTTCTGGTCTGTGGCGAAGGTTGCCACTTCTGTTTATCTCTACCAACTGGTTGTCATTTGTTGAAGGCAAGTGTTCAGTGCCTGATGGATGATAGAGATATTTTTATTGAGAAGAATCCCGTCCCGACCATTGCTTGCAAAGATGTTTCGATAATAACCATTTCCACCAATCCTCCCAAGGTCTCCACCAAAAGTCCTGTCAAGATTACATCTGTTCTGAAGGTTACTCCACTGATAATTACTACGCCAGGGCCAATCCCATACTCCTCAGATAAAACCGTTCCTTGGAACTATGGGGGTGACGTCTACTACCATGGCGTCAAGCAAGGTTGGCTGGCTGATGAAGACCAGGTTTCCGAGAAGGCTGGCCCCGACATTGGCAACATTGTGGGAGGTGTAACACCCTAATTCTACCCGGCAATTATGAATGTAAATCAGAGTTTTAAAATTCATACAACTGAATCAGGATGCCATAAATTCAACTTAAAAACACATTGCATTCAACGTAGATACATAGCACTTTAAAACTTCGGATGAACCATCAGTATAGTAATTTAATCTCTTAATTCAACAACTTGAACATCTACGTAGCGGAATCATAATAAAATCTTTGTCTAACAATTACAGCAACTTCAAAATAACACATACTTAGCAACAATCAAATTAAAGTTTAACAACTGGAACAATCACTAATTAAAAGCAACAAGCGTTCATCCCCCCAAGTGTTACGTATCAGAGCAATGACACCGACTCGAACTACCGAAGGTATATTGCCTTACCTCTGGATTACCTGCACGTTACCAACATAAGGGTAGCATTCAAACAGAAGGGGTGAGATACCTAACAATATAATAAAACGTATGTGTGATACGGTGGGAGAACTGACTTGAGGTTTTGCGTATGTGTTCGCAAATGTTTCGGTTTAGCAAGAGTCGCCACCGACTTTTTATTTTATCCAAAGGAAAGGTCAAAAAGCACAGGAAAGACCTTTGAGATGTTTTCTTGGGTTCGGGGGGTAGATTATGAAAAGGGAAGGTGCTAGCACCCTTTTCATCCATTGTTTTCCATGGGCTCTTAGTTACTTGTTTTAGATCACTTGCTTTTGCTTTTCAATTGTTTGAAATGGTACTTTTGTGTGTGTGGTTTTAAAAGTATTTTGAAAAGAGGCCTTTGTCTAGGAAATCTTTGTAATGATTCTTGTTTGAATGTATACAAAGGTGTTTGTCTTTTGAAAAATGTTTCAATGTTTGAAAGTTTGTTTTGGGAAAATGTTTTGAAATTGTGTGTGTGTTTCTGAAAATAGCAAGGATGGTTTGCAAGTTTGATCAAGTAACTAGGAGTTATCTACCCTACTCAAAGATCTTTCCTACACATTTTTATCCCTTTGACATTGTTGTTTTACCATTGTATTTGGTAAACAACCTTGTGTTTGGATGTTAAACGGGACGGGCGAGGGTCATCGTATGACCATGATAACAATATTTCCAAGTATCTTAGCAAGTTTTGAGGGACTAGATCATTTTTGTTTAGGCAACCAAGATAGCATCATCGAGGGACTATGATCTTTTGTTTTGTTTTTGTTTTGCCAAGATACCTAGCATGCATACCATGGCCATGTTTTTAAGGCAACAAGTGGGTGAAACCCTAGGGGTGCTTGTGTGCATTGTGTTGTCATTTTCATGCATTTTTGTCTTGTATTAGTCATGCTATTTATTTTGATTTTTGGTTATCATACAAACCCTAGTTTTACTATCATGGCATTTGAAAGCGATAAAATGCGTAAAAGTAAATCTAGGACTATTATAACATTATTATGGGGAGGGGGACACAAGTTTGAATAGGGGGTATTTTGCATAAAAATAAAGCCCTAAAACTATTACAATCATATTGAATTTAATTTACAAATAAATAAATGGACAAGTATTTAAATATGCAAATAAATATAAATATGCAAAAGGATGTTTTTTTGTATTTTATTTTATGTATGTAAAATAAATTATTTTTGTCTAAAAATAATAAGAAAATAAATGATTATTTTTGAAAGGGGGGAAACCCTAATTTTGTTTTAAGAAAATATATAATCTAAATATTTATGTATGTACAAGAATATAAAATAAAAATATATACAAGAGTGTTAAAAAATTAAAATGTGTGAGAAAATATTATTTAAGTATATAAATAATAAAAATAAAAATATATAATATTTTTGCATTATTTATGAATTTATTTTAAGAAAATAAAAGTATATATTATTTAATAAACTATTTCTATGTCCAAAAAATAATAAAAATAATAAAATAAAATGTGAAAAATTAAAAGAATATTTTTTATGATTTTAAATATTTAGAAAAATAAATAAAAGTCAGAAATGCAAAAGAAATAAAAAAAATATACAAAAATACTCAAATGGGCCAAGGGGGTGCAGAAAGCAAGCTAGGGGGTGCAAAAAGTAGAAACAAGCCAAGCCCAGCCCATTTCCACTTCGTCCCTGTCCTTTGAATCAGAAAATCTGTGCGCTATGTACAAATCTGGAACTCCTGCATACGTGCTCAAAAATAAAAACTTGCAACATGAAAGTTATAGCTCTTGATCACACGATTCTAACTATGTAAAAAACTTGATCTAACTCTCAAACACCAGAGAGAATTTCATCACCCCTAATTTATAACCTAATTTTTTCAGTAAGTTGAACTATCAAATACTCCTAGCTCGGTTAACATAAATGAATTATATATGTACAGCTCAAGGACAATGAGGACTACATTTTTGCTTCACAAACCTAAGCCTAATGATTCCTAAATAAGGAGATAGAAGTTTGAGAAATACCTGTTTCAGTCAAACTCGAGTATGGCAATGCAGCAACTTTCAGTGAGGCCTGAAGTTCTTTTGAGCTTGCTTGATGTTCCCTTGATCTTTCCCAATGCCTGGCTTGCTTTGAAATGGCCTGAATATGCTTATAGAACTCAACCTACAAAGCTTCAAAGCAAAAATGGTGAAGTGTGAAAATGGAGTTACAGTGGCTTTAGAATGGTTGGGATAGTTTAGGTATGTTGTATGGAATATGTTGGAACTAGTTTCAAGCAAAACGCACGAGTGGATTTGGTTTTGACTTGTGATTTGCAGAACTTGCCCTGTTTTGGGCAGAAATGAAGTTTTGGAGTATTTGGGTGTTTGAGAACTTTCTAGCTCGTGTTTCTGACCTTAGGCAATGTGTAAAACGTTTTTGAAATATGCACAAGACTTGGTTATATCAGATTACAAAGTTATGGACTTTTTGCACAATGACTTGTTTTTGAAGCCAAAGTTGAAGTTGACAATGCCAAGGCCTGTACAGGCCTGTATTCTAGCTGCACATAGTTGGTGAGCTTTGCCTAATATTAGGGAACTTTATTTGCAGCAAAAGGCTTGGTCCAATACTCAAGATAAACAAAATTGCAAAAGTTGTGCTTTATGGAAATGGTATTGTTGCCTTTTTGCCAAAAATGGATTAATTCAATGTGTAATCTTATAAAGCTCAGAACAAAGCCTTAATCCAATGTGTTTGCATTTAATTTATGAGTGTGGAAGGGTTTAAGACCTGTAAAACAAGTACAAGCAAGGTTTGGACAGATTTGCAACATGTATCAATGTGCAAAATGCCTTGGCCAAAAGTGATAAAATGCCATTTTCATTCCTTCGATTCTCCTTAACCATTAATGATCTTAGAGAGTTCATGGACACTTTGGAAAGCTTGTAACATGCTCTACGATCTATCTTTGAAATGAATTTTGATATTCCACTTGGAACTATGTGAAAAGTTGCCATGAAGATAGGTCAAAATCCTGCCTAAACTAGGGCAAAATTTCACTAAGTTAAAAGTTTCATGGACCCTTGTTCATAAAATC
This sequence comes from Vicia faba, assembly GCA_948472305.1. Taxonomy (NCBI): domain Eukaryota; kingdom Viridiplantae; phylum Streptophyta; class Magnoliopsida; order Fabales; family Fabaceae; genus Vicia; species Vicia faba. The sequence goes on along the minus strand of OX451739.1, from coordinate 1,448,219,854 downwards.
ATAACTTGAGGTCCAAGCATCTTTTGGGAAAAATTTGTAAATCAAAGTTGTAGATTTTGTGGAGTACTACAACTTTCATGTTGGAAGTTTTGTTTGAATTCAATTGCATCATGGTGAAAAAGTTGGGAAAAGTTTGGAAAAAATAAGATATTTTCATAACTTAGAAAATTTCTAAGTTATGAAAATTTTCCATTTTAAACCCTAATTTTCAAAATTAGGTTTCTTGGTGAACAAGTTTCATGTTTTGACATATCTTGATGAAAAATGACCCTTGGCACTTGATCTTGACCAAAAAGTCAAAGTTTGACTTTTCAGTGTACAGTTGATTTTTGATCAGTTGACCGAAAATTTCATCTATCAATCCAATGCAATTGAGATCTTTTGAACCTTGTGATTAGGTCAAGATGATGCCATTGAGTCATTGAATCCATGCTTGAACCCAATTTGCCATTGGCTTGGTGAAAAATCAGAAATTGCCCTTCTGCAGTCAAAACCCTAAAAATGACCATTTTTCCCTTTTGATGATCTGATCAAATTTCTTGAAGAGTTGTGGTCCAAAGTTGATCAAATGGTTCATATGAGTCTATAATATTGATGTGGATCAAAAATTATGAGTTTTGACTGTAAATTGGCCACAGTTGACTTTTTCCCCAATACAGCTGATTTTTAGGTCAACTGTCCAATTGACTGGGCAAAAATTTGATTCAAGGCTTGAAACTTAGTATGGGCAATCTTATAAGTCCAACATGAAGTATGAAAGTCACATGGGGCATTGTAAGTCCTTGAATCCTTGTGCAAACTCAAACCCTAACTTCAGGTCATCAGTGCAAGGAGATGTCTTGAGCAGAGCAAACCCTAATCCTGTCTGGAGCCCAAAGAGTCTTGTGAGGGGAAATCTTGATAAAAATGAGAGGGAAAATTTTGGGGTACAACAGTATGATAAATAATATATTAGATCAGCTCATATAATAACACCACTTCGCATCTTATAAACAACAGTAAACGTAAGGGAACATCAACTACATACAACATTACCGCATCCATACACAACTTCTTTATGCAATCATATAATGCGACTCAATACTATGAAAATGCATGTGGTACCATTGGAGCAGAACTCTCATCTCAAAATAATTTCCAATAAATAGAGGAATCAACAAGGCATAAGCCTTCATCTTAATATTCGCCAATATAGGCCATCTTAATGAGCATCAGATCCATCTTGATATGCAATGTATGCGACAGAATCATGAATGTAGTAACAACAACCACAATTAACAACATCTCAACACAACATCATTGTTGGCCAGAAGCCTACATCTTAATAGCTTCCAATTATTAGAGGCATCTCAACATCATTCATCAACATAATTCATTGCATAATTCATCAACATAAATCCACAGCAACTAAGCCATAACAACAATACAACGATAAATCAACAATCCCTCAATGTTGGCCATAGGCCTACAACATGATATTGCCTATAATTAATTAATCATATAAGGCTTACCTCTAGTTAAAAAACCTCTACATACTATTATTCTGTAATACTACATCATTATCATTATTAATTACTGTTAAGAACCAAGCAATAATCTATAATCATCTTATCCTCATCATACTTCACAAAATCATCATAATGATTAATGTGGGAAGATAACTTTAATCCTAATTTGGGTACTAGGATTATTATGCATGTCCTTCATTTTAATCCTCAAGAATGAAGTTCATCGCGTTAGCTATCCAACGCTTCAAATGGCACCTCAAACGGAGTCCGGAAACTCAAGTTACAGCCTTTGAAAACGAATCTGCCAAAAATTAGACTACATGGGTCGACGCATAATGTTTTTAGTCGACGCATACTGAGCTAAAATCCTGCATGAATCGACGTGTAACCCTCTTGTATCGACTTATACTGAGTCTGCAACACTGCATTTATCGATTCAAAGTCCTATGTATTGACTCATACTGAGTCGAAAAGCCTGCATGTGTCGACGCATGGCCTTTAAGGTCGACCCATACTGTTCTGTCACGAATATTTTTTGCGTTTTCACCATGATTTCCCTTCCTTAGGCCCTAAAAAAATCCTCTAATCATAGTTAATCATCAATTATAATAATCATATATTTCTACATCAATTATACAACATTAGGGCATCATTACTCATCTCTAAATCATTTATCTTCAACGTACCATAATATATAAATTTCAATCATAAACAAGACAACTTTTCACATCTAATCCCACATACTACTAATCAAAAACCCCATTATAGAGTCAGAACCCTACCCTTACCTTGGATTGAAGGTTGCTCTACGACTTTTCCGATTGAATTCCGTTCTGCCTCTTTTCCTTCCTTTCTGCAACTTTCATGTTCTCTTCCAACCCTTATTTCTTTCTCTTCTTACTGCTTCTTTGTTTACTTGTTAATTCTAAATAACTAGTATATTAACCCTATAATTCTCATTATGTCTTAATGGGATTAAAACTCCTACACCCCCTTTCTACTACTTCTAGTCCTTAAAATAAGCCTACATAAAATAATATTTTTATTATTTTAATATTATTCCACAACTTAATAGAATAAATAAATCCAATAACAATAACACGTCAACTATCATCATAACACAACTTTACAAATAATCCAAAAATAATTTAATTAAATAATTGATTAAATTACGGGAGTTACAACTCTCCCCCACTTAGAATATTTTTTTCCTCGAAAATTTACCTTAATCAAACAACTCAGGATAGGAGTCTCGCATCTTGCTTTACAACTTCCAAGTCATGCTTTCTCCGATAGCTTCTAGCCAAACCACTTTAACCAAAGCAATCTCTTTGCCCCTCAGAGTCTTTATTTCATGATCTGCAATCCGTACAGGCGTCGTCTCCACCGTAAGGTTATCCCGTACTTGCACATCATCCATATGAATCACATGAGATGGATCTGAAATATACTTCCAGAGCTGTGACACATGAAACACATCATGCAAATTCGAAAGATTAGGCGGTAAAGCCACTCTATAAGCCACATTCCCAACTCTCTCTGAAATCTGATATGGATCAATAAAATGAGAAGTGAGCTTCTTAGACTTCAATGCTCGCCTAACACCAGTTACATGTGTAACTCTTAAAAACACATGGTCACCCGCTTGAAATTATAAATCCTTCCTTCGCTTGTCATGATAACTCTTTTGTCTATGTTTGGAGGCTTTCATCTTTTCTCGAATCAACTTCACCTTCTCAGTAGTTTCACGAACAAGTTCAGGTCCAAGTGCTACACTTTCACCAGATTCATGCCAGCATAAAGGAGTTCTACATCTTAGACCATACAACGCTTCAAAAGGTGTCATCCCAATACTGGAATGGTAACTGTTATTATAAGTGAAATCTATCAACGGAAGATAAGTGTCCCACGAACCTCCCTGCTCAAGAACACATGCCCTCAACAAGTCTTCCAACGATTGGATAGTCCTTTCAGTCTGACCATCTGTCTGAGGATGATACGCCGAACTCAACCTTAACTTAGAACCCAACGCTTCTTGCAAACTCTTCCAAAAATCATAAGTAAATCTTGGATCTCTATCAGACACAACGCACAAAGGGATACCATGTAGCTTCACGATTACACTAGTGTAAATCTCTGCAGACTTCGACACTGGAAAACTGATGTTAATAGGAATAAAATGAGCCGACTTTGTAAGCCTATCAACAATCACCAAAATTGAATCATGTCCTCTTAAAGTATTAGGTAACCCCATCACAAAGACCATCGAAATTCTATCCCATTTCCATTCTTGAACTTCTAACGGTTGCATCAACCCTACAGGCTTTTGATGTTCAACTTTCGACTTCTAACAAGTCAAACATGCATACACAAACCGAGCCATATCACTCTTCATTCCAGGCCACCAAAACAAACCTTTCAAATCTTGATACATCTTTGTAGCTCCTAGATGAATACTCAACTCACTTTTATGACTCTCTTCAAGTATCACTTTCTTCATCTCGGCATCATCAGGAATACAAATCTGGTTACGAAATCTCAACACACCTTGCGCATCTAACATAAAATCATTATTCTCAGACTGATCGATCCCAACCACCGAATCTACCAGTTTCACATCCAACTTATGAGCTTCTTTGATATTGTCTAGAAATTCATTATTAATCTTCAACATACCCAACATATCACTCTGCGGTGTCACCTTGCAAACTAAGCTCATATCTCTGAACTGTTCAATTAATTCCAATTCTTTAACCATCATTGTCGACATATGTAAAGTCTTTCGACTCAACGCATCAGCTACCACATTCTCTTTTCCTGGATGATAATTCAAACTGAAATCATAATCCATTAACAATTCCAAACATCTCTATTGCCTCATATTCAGCTCCTTCTGATCGAATAAATACTTTAAGCTCTTATGGTCACTAAACACATTAAATCTAGAACCATAAAGATAATGCCTCCAAATCTTCAACACAAAGACAATTGCATCAAGCTCCAAATCATGCGTGGAATAGTCTTCTCATGATTCCTCAACTGCCTCAACACATAAGCAACCACCTTATCATTCTGCATAAGCACACCTCCTAAAACCATCTTAGAAGCATCACAATATACCACAAAAGGATCTCCTGGATTAGGTAACGTCAAAATCAGAGCCGACGTCAATCTCTTCTTCAATTCTATAAAACTTTCTTCGCACTAAACATCCCATACAAACGCTCTACCTTTACAAGTCAACTTAGTCACTCGAAGTGCCAACTTAGAGAAACCTTCGATAAACCTCCTATAGTAACCAGTTAATCCCAAAAAGCTTCTAATCTCAGTAGCTGACTTCGGAGTTTCCCATTGCAACACAGTATCAACCTTCGATGGATCTACATCAATGCCACTACCTGAGATCACATGACCAAGAAAACTAACCTCCTTTAACCAGAACTCACACTTGGACAACTTTGCATACAACTTCTTGTCTTTCAAAACATGCAATACTACTCTTAAGTGTTTTGCATGCTCTTCTTCGAACTTAGAATAAATCAAAATATCATCAATAAACACCACCATGAAACAATCCAAATAAGTATGAAAGATACGATTCATATACTCCTTGAATACTCCTGGTGCATTAGTAACACCGAAAGGAATCACCGAATACTCATAATGTCTGTAACGCATTCTGAAAGCCGTCTTCTGGATATCTTCATCCTTCACTTTAATCTGGTGGTAACCTGACCTCAAATCAATCTTATTGAACACACGAGTATCCACCAATTGATCCATCAAGTCATATATTATTGGAAGCGGATACTTGTTCTTAATCGTCACTTTATTCAACTGTCTATAGTCAACACAAAGCCTCATACTTCCATATTTATTTTTACTAACAACACTGGAGCTCCCCACGGCGATACACTTGGTCTTACAAACTTCTTTTCAAGTAACTCCTCCAATTGCTTCTTTAACTCTGACAATTCAGATGCATACATCTTGTATGGTGCCATACACACAAGTCTGGTACCAAGCACAAGATCAATAGCAAATTCAACTTTCCTCTCCGGCGATACATCAGGAATCTCATCAGGGAAAACTTCAGGAAATTCACACACCACCTTCAATTCCCCAATTATAGCTTGAGTGTCTACAGATAGCGACGCCATCAACTAGAACATTTGTGCTTCTTCTTGCATTAACTTCCTCAACTGTCTAGCAGACAACAGACTATCTTCCTCTTCTTCAGGAGTAGAAAACCTCACAGACTTGTCATAACAGTTAATATGAACATGGTTATGCTCTAACCAGTTCATACCCAAAATCATATCCAACCCTCTTAACGGTAAACAAACAAAATCAACAGCAAAGTCTCTGTCGAAGATCGACAAGGGACACTTTAAGCACATAAAAGAAGTAGTCACTAACCCCTTGGCTGGAGTGTCGACGACCATTTATCCATTCATAAAATACAACATAAGACCCAATCTTTCAACACAATCAGTAGCAATAAAGCAATGAGTAGCACCGATATCAATAATAGTAATTAAAGGAGTACTATTAATGAAAAATGTACCTCTGATAAGTCTGTCCTCAGTAGCTGTCTGACCTTCCACCAAAGCGAACACTTTACTACTTGTCTGCTCCCTCTTTGGTTTCTAACACTGACTACCAATGTGCCATTCTTCACTACAATTGAAACAAATCACATCCTTATGCTTGCACTCAGATACATCATGTCCGGCCTTACCACAACGGAAACACTTCTTTACCTCAGCAGTACACACATTACTCTTATGCCCAGGTTTTCCACATTTAAAACAAACCACACCAGCAGGAGCATCTCCCCCACTAGTCCTCTTACCCTAAGTAGCTTTCTGTTTACCTTTACCAGCTGGGGTATCATAAGGCTTACCACAATTCTGTTGGTGCTTACCTCTCTTCTCACTGATAATCTTGTAATGAGCATTATTATCCTCCTCATAAATTCTGTAACTATCAATCAGATCAGCAAAGACACGGATCTTCTAGTATCCAACTGCCTTCTTGATCTTTGGGCGCAACCCATTCTCAAACTTGATACACTTTGAAACCCCAGCATCTGCCTCACCGTAGTGCGGATAAAACTTATCCAACTCAGCAAACTTTGCAGCATACTCAACAATCGACATATTCCCTTGCTTCAGCTCAAGGAACTCAATCTCCTTCTTACCATGGACGCCTTCAGGAAAATACTTCCTCAGAAATTCCCTATGGAACACAGCCTAAGTGACATTTTCACCCGCAGCTTCCAATCTGTGACAAGTCTCTAGCCACCAATCATCAGCCTCAACTGCTAGCATATGAGTACCATATCGAACCTTCTGCGCTGGAGTGCAGTCCATCACACGAAAGATTCTCTCAATATCTTTCAACCAATCCAATGCTCCGTCAGGATCATACTTTCCATTGAAGGTAGGCGGATTCTCTCTCTGGAATGTCTCCAAACTACGAGACCCAGCATTCCCGTCAACATTCGTCTAATTCTCTATCGCATGTGCCATTGCTTCTAAAACAGTAGCAAGTGCATCATCATTCCTTCCACCCATCTCAAGTCAACACTATAACATAAACAACGGTTAGAACTCAAATTAACAATACTCGATTGTTAGACAACTGCGACTCGACAACTTGGTCGGACTGACCAACCTTTACTCTGATACCAACTTTGTAACACCCCAATTCTACCCGACAATTATAAATGTGAATCAGAGTTTTAACATTCATACAACTGAATCAGGATGCCACAAATTCAACTTAAAAACACATTGCATTCAACATGGATACATAACACTTTAAAACTTCGGATGAACCATCAACATAATAATTTAATCTCTTAATTTAACAACTTGAACATCTACGCAGCGTAATCATAATAACATCTTTGTCTTACAATTACAACAACTTCAAAATAACACATACTTAGCAACAATCAAATTAAAGTTCAACAACTGGAACAATCACTAATTAAAAGCAACAAGTGTTCATCCCCCCGAGTGTTACGTATCATAGCAATGACACCGACTCGAACTACCGAAGGTATTCTGCCCTCACTCCGGATTACCTACACGTTACCAACATAAGGGTAACATTCAAACCGAAGGGGTGAGATATCTAACAATATAATAAAACATATAATAAATAATATGTTAGATCAACTTATATAATAACACCACTTCGCATCTTATAAACAACAGTAAACGTAAGGGAACATCAACGACATACAACATTACTGCATCCATACACAACTTCTTTATGCAAACATATAATGCGACTCAATACTATGCAAATGCATGTGGTACCATTGGAGCAGAACTCCCATCTCAAAATAATTTCCAATAAATAGAGGCATCAACAAGGCATAAGCCTTCATCTTAATATTCGCTAATACAGGCCATCTTAACGAGCATCAACTCCATCTTGATATGCAATGTATGTGACACAATCATGAATGTAGTAACAACAACCACAATTAACAATATCTCAACACAACATCATCGTTGGCCAGAAGCCTACATCTTAATAGCTGCCAATTATTAGAGGCATCTCAACATCATTCATCAACATAATTCATCGCATAATTCATCAACATAATTTCATCAACATAAACCCACAACAACTCAGCGATAACAACAATACAACGACAGATCAACAATCCTTCAACGTTGTTCATAGGCCTACAACATGATATTTCCTATAATTAATTAATCATATAAGTCTTACCTCTGGTTAACAAACCTCTACATATTATTATTCTGTAATACTGCGTCATTATCATCATTAATTACTGTTAAGAACCAAGCAATAATCTATAATCATCTTATCCTCATCATACTTCACAAAATCATCATAATGATTAACGCGGGAAGCTAACTTTAATCCTAATTTGGGTACTAGGATTATTCTCCATATCCTTCATTTTAATCCTCAATAATGAAGTTCATCACGTTAGCTATCCAACGCGTCAAATGGCACCTCAAACAGAGTCTGGAAACTCAAGTTACAGCCTTTGAAAATGAATCTGCCAAAAATCAGACTACATGGGTCGATGCATAATTTTTTGAGTCGACGCATACTGAGCTAAAATCCTGCATAATGTGTTTGTGTGCTTTGTTTTTGAGAAATGTTTTACTTCGTGATAACCCTTGTATCAGTCCTCAAGGGTGTGATGAAGTTTTCTTGAACATTTATTTGAAAAGTGTAAGTGTGAAAAGTTTTGATTTGAGCAAGTACCTAGTAGCATCTACCTACTCAAAAAAAGATTGTTTCTATTTTTGTTTCCTTTAGACAGCGCTATCCCACTATTGAGAAATAGGTAGCACCATCGTTGGAATTTTCAAGGGTCAATTCGAAAGGGACGTACGGTCACTAAAGAAATATTAGGAAACCTTAGTAGTAACCCTAGAGTCTTAAGATCTTTTCCGAGGCAACATTTCCGAGGCAACATTCGAATGGGACATTTGATCTTTTTAGAAGGGAGGGCAACCACTAAGACACCCTCTGCTTAATGATCGTTTACCGAAGGCAACTGAAGTGAGAGTATACCCTAAGAGTGAATATGTGCGAGTGATTTGTTTCAGTTATTTAATCTTTGCACATTAGGGTTTTCTAACCATTTTAATTTTGTCATGCATGCTTGCCATACAATCCTATTAGCATACATCTAGACAGTTAAATATTTGCGGGAATTAAAAATGCGAGAAAATAAGCCTAGCTATTACAAGGCTTCAGGGAGGGGGATTGATTACATAACCAAAAATTGGGGATTTAAACAGTAAATAAAAACCCTAAGTTAACTATTACAAACCCTGAACAGTAACAAAATAATGGCAAAATAATAAACAAACGCGCGACGAATTAAATATGAGGACGATTAGGGTTTTGACCCTTTGACTAATCCTACTTGCAATTGATTAAAGAAAAAATGTTTTTTGTCATGTTTTGTTATTTGAGAAAATAATGGAGAATTAAATTAAAAGAAAATCCTAAGTTCTAATTAATGTTAATTTTTGAAAATAAATAAATTAATTCTAAACAACCTATTTTTGTATTTTTTGTTTTATTTGAGAAAAAAAAAGGGAAAAATTAAATCAAGAGTTAACCTAATTTTCTAATTTAATTTTAATTGTGAAAAAAACAAATTAAAGTTACCGTAATTTAAATATTAATCTAATTAATTAACAAAAAATTTATTTAATAAGAAAACAACTAAATCTAATTTTTTATGACTTTTTTTTATTTTTTATGATTTAATTAAAACTGATTTTTAAAAAATAAAATAATTAAACAAATTAAAATATAAAATCAAAAATAAGAAAAGAAATTGAGAATTGGGCCTGTTGTTGGCTGGAGGGGTGGTCCAGATCTAATTTTTGTAAGGCCCGTTTAGCATTAAGCCTGGTCAGCACTAGATCTAGTGTGGGCGTTGACTTGAGGAGCATGGTAGACCTTCATTGGAGAGGCGTGGGATCTGATGATACGCTGGATCACATGGATGGATGTGTATGGAGTATGGTGGTCGCTGGGTAGTGGAGTGCATTAGATCTATTGAATGAAAATAAAATAAATTAAACACTGGGACCTGGGGGTTGAACACAGGTCCTTATGCTCGCCTCCAGTGATGCCTTGCCAGCTGGGCTGGAATGTTAATTTGTTAACATAATACAAATAAAACATAATATGCAAAACAAGATCGTTGGGTCAGAAAAACGCGCGAGATTCAGACGTCCCAATGGCTGCTTGACACACCAACATCTTCTTCCCTTCTCCGTCGTTTTAGACTAAGGGACTTTTACCTACAGCAGTTTTGTTGTAACTATAAACCTGTAACATTCAAAAATCATGTACAAGCAATATAAATGAAAGGTAATGGTACCAATCAATTCGTCTCATCCTCACGAGCATCATGGTACCTGATTCGAAGCCTAATTTTTCCTGCACAAAAAGACCCTAAAAATAATACAAAAACCATAACAATGGCAACATCCTGTACAAGCATCAAAAATGCAATTAAATGGCATGGTTAGCTTGCAAACATGATGACAAACACGAATATAACAAGAAAAAGTGCTAATGATGCAAGAATTGTGATAATCGAATTGAAAAAATATGCCAAACCGTATCAAGTGTAGCGCGCGTTTCTGGGTGTTTCAGGCCTTGCAAATGATTGGGACAGCTTCCTGGGATGTCCAACAATGGATTGGGATAGCTAGGATGGCTTGAGATGACCTGGGGAGTGAAAACCAATTCACAATTTTGTCAACTTTTTTTGAGTTTTGTTCTATGCCTCTCACGACCTGTAACCCTTGTTTTTTGATCTGGAATTCTTCATTATATAACCTAGAGTGAATTAGGTTAACAAACTTGGACTGAATCTTTGCATTTATCCAAGATTTGATTTGATTTGCAAGCTATATGATATGTTGTTATTTTGAGCCAAACCATGCCTTTCTTGTACCAATTGCCCTTGATTCGATTTGATCATGTTAACTCAGCATATCTTGATTGCCAATCTGTCAAAAAACAAACCAAATCATATCTTTGTTAATTTTCATCATTTATTTGATTTAATTCACTTTTTAATTAATGAAAAATTAAAATAAATTAAAAAATGAAGCACATAATGGGTGAGTGAACATTTGAGTCGGGGACCACATTATAATTGAGGTGTAAGCATAAAAAGTTGGGTCCATTTAGCAAAAAAAATGCAAATTTGAGCACATTTGACTTATGGCAATTTTGCAAAAATGGACAACTTGGTCAATGCATAACTCTCTCAATTTTGACCCTAGAGAGGTGTTCTTGGACTTTTTAGAAAGCTTAGGATGTCCTATAAACAACCCCTTTGGTATTAACTCAATTTAGTCTTCCATTTTCATGTATGAAGCTTTGACCCAAAAGGTGTTTTTGTTGACTTTTCAAAAGGACCTATAATGTCAAAATTCATATCTTTTTGTGAGTACATATTCTGGACTTGGGAGATGAAGATTAATTGTAGGGAATTGCATACTATTCAAAATGATATTTGGATGGGTCATTTCTAATAAAGTATGAAAAAGTTATGCTTGGTCAAAGTTGAGTTGACTTTTCCTATAAAACCCTAATTTAGCAACTTTTGGGTTTTGCTAAATTTTGAGCAATCCTTGAGGAATCATGATAAAAAATTGATCAAATGATGGATAATACTTCAAAATGAGGATGTTGACCACAAATTTTGAAGTTTGATTGTATGTGGGCCACATTTGACTTTTGACCTAGTAAAGTTGATTTTCAGGCATTTGAGCAATTGATTGAGCAAACTTCTTCTGCAAGGCTTGAAACTTAACATGGATGACCTTGAGAAAATATTAGGACAATGGTGAGAATTTGAGTCCTTTGTGATTCACACATCTTGATGAAGATGGAAACCCTAATTTGAGGTATATTGCCTTAGGAGCGAGTTTGTCTGGTCAACTCTTGGGCAACCTTGAGCAAATTGGGGACCTCACTTACCATGTGTTGAGAAATATGGGAGGGAAAATTTTAGGGTACAACATCTGCCCCTGTTCAATCTTCTTAAACCTGAAGATGTATATTGGCTCGTCTACCTTTCGTGATCTGAAGGTGGAAGATGATTGAACACTAGAGTGCCCAGAAATTTGCACTCGCATGAAGTGGCACTTGATTTATGATATCAGGAATGGGCTTGCAGATCCCATTCGGAGGTCGATTATGGAAGATTGTCGGGGATGGGCTTAAAGATGCCATCCGAAGAGGTGTCTATCGCATAAGAGATTCCTTTGCGAGAACCCGTATACCTGTCGTTGAGGAGGACTTCTACTGGGGAATAAATCCGGTTTGGGGAAGCGGAAGTGAACTGCGTATCTGGTCGGGGTATATGCTGCACCGCAACTTACTGGAGAGATGTGAAACTAATCATGTTTGATCGGGTCCCAGTCTTACAGTGTTGTGGACTGTTGTCTGGGGATAAGAGAGGAAGAACTCGGATAGTAAGGTTATGAGAAGGAACCTGGATAGTAGGGTTACTTCGAGATGAAAGCCTGGATAGTAGGGCTGTGAGAAGGAACCTGGATAGTAGGGTTACTTCGATATGAAAGCCTAGATAGTAGGGCTGTAAGAAGGAACCTGGATAGTTGGGTTACTTCGATATGAAAGCCTGGATAGTAGGGCTGTGAGAAGGTACCTGTATAGTAGGGTTACTTCGATATGAAACCCTAGATAGTAGGGCTATGAGAAGGAACCTGGATAGTAGGGTTACTTTGATATGAAAACCTGGATAGTAGGGTTGTGAGAAGGAACCTGGATAGTAAGGTTACTTCGATATGAAAGCCTGGATAGTAGGACTGTGAGAAGGAACCTGGATAGTAAGGTTACTTCGATATGAAAGCCTGGATAATAGGGCTGTGAGAAGGAACCTGGATAGTAGGGTTACTTCGATATGAAATCCTGGATAGTAGGGCTGTGAGAAGGAACCTGGATAGTAGGGTTACTTCGATATGAAAGCCTGGATAGTAGGGATGTGAGAAGGAACCTGGATAGTAGGGTTACTTCGATATGAAAGCCTGGATAGTAGGGCTGTGATAAGGAACCTAGATAGTAGGGTTACTTCGATATGAAAGTCTGGATAGTAGGGCTTTGAGAATGAACCTAAATAGTAGGGTTACTTCGATATGAAAGCCTGGATAGTAGGGCTGTGAGAAGGAACCTGGATAGTAGGGTTACTTCGATATGAAAGCCTGGATAGTAGGGCTGTGAGAAGGAACCTAGATAGGGTTGCACTTGTTGCACCGATGATTACTCTGTTTAGCTTTGAGTGTTGATCATGGACCTGCTGAAATTGGTTGATAATAATTGTCTTTCCTGAAAGAACTACAGGGCTAGTTATGTGCGATGCATGAGATGCATTGTGATGAGATTCTCAAAATAACTGAGATTATGTTATATGTAACGTATGAACATGTCATGATGTATGAACATGAAATGCTGACGTAATAATCTGAGTCCGGGAAAATAAATCCCTAACTGCTGTTTGGAGAGTATGAGAAATGGTATTCTTAACTTCTGTAAAAACCCATAGTTCCTCTACTTCTGTTGGGGATGATGAACAAAGATGACTAGATGGGGATTCACATCCATTCGGTTGGTGAATATTCTGTCGGAAGAGACCCTGTCTAAGGATAACTTTGTGGGGGAATAACTCTGTTGGAGAAGAGATAATTTGTCGATAGATCTGATGATTTGGAGAAATAAACTCAGTTGGGGATGAATTTTCGTTGTTGGTGATAATGAAGTATGTTGGAGATTGAATTTCTGCTTGTGAGAGAAATAAACTTTGCTTGGGGAAAAATTTACTGACTCACTCGTGATTGTGAACCTCAGCTAGGGAGAGTTATGTCCTGTTTGTGAAAGCTAACATCACTGTCTTCAGATACTTTTTACTCTGTGGGGAGTTTATGTACCACTACTCATGTTCTCAAGCTGTCTCTATCCCGGTACCTGATGGGCAGAGTAACTGTAAGGTTTGGGCACTTCTTGTTTTCCCTGTTTTTGGCATTACGAGTAATCGTCTTTTGTTTCTTGTGTAAATATTTATGAGTAGCCATTATTTTCAAATGCATATATCAAAAATGAATCATTGGATGTTCTTGCAGAACAAAACAGAAAAATAAAAACAAATTGAAACTTCTTGTGAAAATGAATTGTATTAATTTTTTTGAAGTTGGCCTGTAATAGGCGTTTTGTACAAAGATGTTGATGCTCTAATAAGAGAACGCCGCCGAAAGACAAAAATTATAATATTTGTGTAAAAGAAAGAAAAAACAGCTTTGTGAAATGACCCCATTGGGTTCCAACTCTGCTATTGCCTTTATATCTTCAAGCATCTCATCACTTTGCTACTTGGCCGAAGGTTGATTGGCGCCATCTGAGCTTGATAGTCGATACCGAAGTCTGGTTGCAAGATGATCCAATGAGACATAGTGTTACGCTTCAATCCCTAACTTTTTGCTGAACCGCCCTTTCGGGTTTTCAGTCCACCGGGATACCCCTTTTTGCCCAAGTCGCCTTTTCAGGTTTTCGACTTGCCGGGTGTACAGTTTTTTTTTCATTTTCATCCCTTACTTTTGCCCGAACCCTTTTGGTTCGTCGGGAAGCCCTTATTTTTGCCTAGGCCAGTCAACCTAGAGGGTCTTTGATTATGCGTAGTATCTTTTCACTATGTCTGCATTGACGGGGTGAGGAAGGTCGTCACCATCCATGGTGGTTAGAATCATAGCTCCTCCCGATAAAATGTTCTTAACCACAAATGGCCCTTCGTATGTGGGGGTTCATTTGCCCCTGGGATCACCTTGCGGTAGTATGATGCGTTTTATCACTAGATCCTTGACTTGGTATTATTTACATTTAACTTTCTTGTTAAAAGCCTTGATCATTCGATTTTGATACGGCTGACCATGACAAATGGCCGTAAGTCTCTTTTCATCGATTAGATTCAGATGATCAAGTCGGGTTTGGATCCAGTCGTCTTCGTTCAAACCTGCATCCTTCATAATCCTGAGAGAGGGTATCTGGACTTCGATGGGTAGGACTTCATCCATGCCATACACCAAAGAGTAGGGTGTTTCCCTTATCGACGTCCGTGCTGGGGTACGGTACCTATGAAGAGTGAATGGTAACATCTTGTGCCAGTCTTTGTATGTCATCGTCATCTTCTGCACAATCTTCTTGATGTTCTTGTTAGATGCTTCAACAGCCCCATTCATCTTCAGCCGGTAGGGAGAAGAGTTATGATGCTGAATCTTGAACTGTTTGCAGAGCTCGGTGATCATTGTGTTATTGAGATTTGTACCATTGTCAGCAATAATTATCTTTGGGACACCATATCGATAGATCAGATTGTGTTGGATGAACCGCGCCACGACGTTCTTGGTTATTGTAGCAAAGGAAGTTGACTCAACCCACTTTGTGAAGTAATCAATTTCTACCATAATGAAGCGATACCCGTTAGACGCAGTAGGTCTGATCTTGCCGATCATGTCAATGCCCCACATTGCAAAGGGCAAGGAGCTGTCAAGACATTCAGAGGGACTGGAGGCACATGCACCTTATCAGCATATATTTGGCATTTATGACAGGTTAGAGAGGGCTGATAACAATCGGCTTCCATAGTGGACCAGTAGTATCCTGCCCGTAGGATCTTCTTTTCCATGGTATGTCCACTGGAATGAGTTCTGAAGGTACCTTCATGTAACTCTGCCATGATCCTTTCTGCCTTGATCTTGTCTACACACCGTAGTAAGGTTGAATCATGGTTACACTTATAGAGGATTCCATTACTGATGAAGAACTTCGCAGCGAACCTTCTTAGAAACTTCTTATCATTAACAGATGCCCCCTCGGGGTATTCATGAGCCTCGAGATACCTTTTGACTTCGTGAAACCAGGGTTTGTCTGCCACATCTTCAGTATCGATCTCACAGCAGCGTGCGGGTTCATCCAACCTCTCAATGGTAATCTGGGGAGCTTCATTGTCCCACCTAACTTTGAACATAGAAGACATGGCAGCTAGCGCGTCCGCCAACTGGTTCTCTTCTCGTGGGAAATGTTCAAAGGTTATCTTCTCAAAGTGTGGGAGCAATGTCAGTACATATTCTCGGTAAGGAATGAGATTCGGGTGCTTCGTATCCCACTCGCCTTTGATCTGACTTATCACAAGAGTGGAATCTTCGAATACATTCAAGAACTTAATCCTCAGGTCAATAGCAGCTCGAAGACCCATGATACACGCTTCATACTCTGTCATGTTGTTGGTGCAGTTAAAACATAATCGGGCAGTGAACGGAGTATGACAGCCCTCAGGAGATATAATTACAGCGCCAATGTCGTTACCCAGTGTGTTCGAGGCTCCATCAAAATACATAGACCATCGGCATCCCTCCTCGGGTCCTTCATCCGGTCCGGGTTCTTCACAATCGGTTACCAACATGATATTCTCATTCAGGAACTCGAAATTCATTGACCGGTAGTCATCCACAGCCTGATGCACTAAATGATCCGCCAATACACTCCCTTTGATTGCTTTTTGGGTCGTGTATTGGATGTCGTACTCATTTAAGATCATATTCCATATTGCTATTCTTCCGGATAAGGCGGGCTTCTCGAAAATATATTTGATCGGATCCATCTTTGATATCAACAAGGTAGTGTGAGTCAACATATACTGTCTCTGTCGGCGAGCAGCCCATGCCAAAGTGCAGCAAGTTTTCTCGAGCAATGAGTATCGGGTCTCACAGTCGGTAAACTTTTTTCTAAGGTAATAAATGGCGTGCTCTTTTTGACCAGACTCGTTATGCTGCCCCAGAACACACCCCATTGAATTGTCTAGCACTGTCATGTATAATATCAAAGGTGTTCCTTCAACTAGAGGCATCAAAATTGGTGGTTCTTTAAGGTATTCCTTGATTCTTTCAAAAGCAGTCTGGCATTCATCATTCCACTTTACCACATGATCTTTCTTCAGCAGCTTGAAGACTGGCTCACAAATAGCAGTCAGATGTGAAATGAACCTGGCGATGTAATTCAGACGTCCCAAGAAACCTCTAACTTCCTTCTCTGTGCGGGGGACCAACATCTCTTGTATGGCCTTTACCTTTGCAGGGTCCACCTAAATTCCCTTATCACTGACGACAAAACCCAAAAGCTTACCAGAACTTACCCCGAAGGTACACTTGTTCGGATTCAACCTTAGCTTGTACGTCTTCAACATGTCAAACAGTTTCTGGAGATGATCAAGGTGCTCTTCCTCAGTCTAGGACTTGGATATCATGTTAGCAACATAAACCTCGATCTCGTGGTGAATCATATCGTAGAACAAAGCGACCATGGCGCGCTGATAGGTTTCCCCGGCATTCTTCAACCCAAAAGGCATTACCTTGTAACAGAAGGTTCCCCACTGTGTAACGAAGGTTGTCTTCTCCATGTCCTCAGGAGCCATCTTGATCTGGTCGTATCCAAAAAAACCATCCATGAAAGAGAAGATCTTGTGCTGCACGGTGTTGTCGACTAGAACATCAATGTGAGGAAGTGGGAAGTCATCTTTGGGGCTTGCCCTGTTCAGATCTCTGTAGTCCACACACATCCGTACCTTACCGTCCTTCTTAGGTACCAGAACGACGTTGGCAAGCCACTACAGATAAGAAGTGACAGCTAAGAATCCTGCGTCGAACTGTTTCATGACCTCTGCCTTGATTTTCTCTAACATTTCAGGGTGCATACGGCGGACCTTCTGCTTTACCAGAGGGCAGTTTTCTTTAGTCGGCAGGCGATGTACCATAATATCAATGTCCAAACGAGGCATGTCTTCATAGGACCAGGCGAAGATCTCAACATAGTCGTGCAACATCTGTACCAACCTCTGTTTGACACTAAGCTCCAGATTTGCACCTATTTTAACCTCTTTCCTGTCTTCCTCTGTACCCAAATTCACTGAATCAACTGGCTCTTTATGAGGTTTTATGGCCCTTTCTTCCTACTGTAATAGTCTAGCAAGTTCTCCAAGCACCTCACAATCATCCTCACATTCATCCTCGGCTTGGTTGACCGGATTTTTGAAGTCATAACTGGCAGTAGCAGAGCTGTTATCAATGGGATCCAGAGTGGACATGGATCTGCAGTATGATACGTGAGTGTGTGTAAGAGAATAATTGTTTTGATAAAGTGAGAGACAGAAAAGAAAAATAAGGAGCGCAAAATTTGTATGCAAGAAACGTCCAATGCTTTATTAATGATATATGAAATGACAAATAATAGCCCTCACAAGCAAAGCCCAGGTGTCTCGGGCAAGGCACCGGGTCGTAAAGTTTCAAATTGTTTATTACAAATCTTAAAACAAATGAGTCAATTACTGCAAAATAAAAGAAACAGGTATGAAGTCCCTAGCCATCCAGTTATTCGGTCCACCTTTGGTTGTTGGGTAGATCCAACTGTCAGTGTCTGAATCCTCTTCACTGTCTTCAATTGCATTAATTCCTCGATTGTTGATGTGTAGAGGAGGTCTTCCAGCCCGAGCGTGCCTGTTGTACCCCAAAATTTTCCCTCTCATTTCACCAACATTTCTCATCACAAGACTCTTGGAACTCAAGATCAAGCTAGGGTTTGCTCTACTCAAGACACCTCCTTGCACTGTTGACCTAAATTAGGGTTTGAGTTTGCACAGGGATATTTTGACCTAAAATTCCCAAAGTGACTTTCATACTTCATGTTTGACTCACAAGTTTGTCCATACCAAGTTTCAAGCCTTGATTCAAATTTTTGCCCAATCAATTGGACAGTTGACCTAGAAATCAATTGTATTGGGGAAAAAGTCAACTGTGGCTAATTGATAGTCAAACCTCATGAAATTTGACACACATCAACATTATGAACTCATATGAACCATTTTATCAAGTTTGGATCACAATTCCACAAGAAAATTGGTCAGATCACCAAAAGGGCAAAATGGTCATTTTTAGGGTTTTGACTGCACAAAGGCAATTTTTGCTGTTTGACCTAACCAATGGCAAATCAAGCTCACACATGGACTCAAGAACTCAATGACATTGTCTTGACCCATTCAACAAGTTCAAAAGATCTCAAATGCATGGGATTGACAGATGAATTTTTTAGTCAATTGATCAAAATTTGACTGTACACTGAAAAGTCAAACTTTGACTTTTTGGTCAAAATCAAGTACCAAGAGTTATTTTTCATCAAGACATGTCAAATTATGAAGCTTGTTCATCAAGAAACCCAAAAATGCAAATTAGGGTTTAAAATGGAAAATTTTCATAACTTAGAAATTTTCCAAGTTATGAAATTTTCTTATTTTTTCCTAACTTTGTCCCATTTTTTCACCAAGATGCAAATGGATTCAAACAAAACTTGCAACATGAAAGTTGTAGTCCATAACAAAATCTAAAACTTTGTTTCACAAAGTGTTCTTAAAATAAGCTTGGATCTCAAGTTATGATTTTTGGAACAAGGGTACCTAAAACTTTTAACTTAGAGAAATTTTGCCCTAGTTTAGGAAGGATTTTGACCCATCTTCTTGACCATTTTTCACATAGTTACACTTGGATTTTCAAGTTACATTTCAAAGATGGATTATAGTACATGTTCCAAGCTTTCCAAATTATCCAAGAACTCCTCAAACACCCTTGTGGTTAGAGAGAATCGAATGCTTGAAGTTGGCAAAAACTCACTTTGATCCATGGCCAATACATGTTCTTACAAACTTGCATTTTCAAATCAGCATGTTTGGTACTAGCTTGCAGGCCTCAAAACCAACTGCTACTCCATAATTTGATGCATAACCATTGAGCTAAGGTATTATCTTGGTCATTTGGACATTGCATACAAAATTAAGCCCTAAATGGTAAAAGGTAAAATGCCATTTTTGTAAAGTTGCACTTTATGTCAAAACAAAATCCTTGAGGCATGGGGCCAGATCTTTGAGACAAGATCAAATCTACCAATTCCAGTAACCAAGAGAAAAATGTGCAGCATGATATAGGACTGGTACAGGACTGCATTGGACAGATACACACTCTTGCTTCAAGAAAAAGAAACTTGCAAAACAGAAGCAATCTCACACATCTGAGGAAACCAGCTTACACAAACATTGTAAACAAGTTTCATACCTCCCAACAAGCCAAAATAACACGACCCTTCTGCCTCTCAAAGCTCCTTGTGCATAAAATCCCCATTTTCTTGAAAAACAGAGTCAGCTCTGCCAACTTCAATCCATAATCAAATTCCATCGTGCGTTTTATCCAAAACCACTTCAAACACCTTCCAACCAACATACCTAAGCTATCCAGATCATCCATTGCTAGTTGTAACACCTTTAACACACATTGCCGTTTTTGTTTCAAAGCTTTGCAGGTTGAGTTCTGTAGCACGATTCAAGCCATTTCAAAACAAAGTAAGCATTGGGAAAGCTTCCTTGTACCTCAGGCAAGCTCAAAAGAAGTTCAAACACCCTTGAAAGTTGCTGCATTGTCCAGCTCGAAGTCAATTGAAACAGGTATTTCATGGACTTCTATCTCTCTATTTAGGAATAGTTAGGCTTAAGTTTGTGAATGAAATATGTTGTACTCATAGTCCTGAAGCCATACATATGCTTAATTTTCATTTATATTAATCGTGCTAGGAGAATTTTGTCCATGAACTTTCTGAAAAAACTAGGTTAGAATATAGGGCCAGAGAAATTCTCTCTGGTCTTTGAGAGTTAGCTTAAGTTTTTTATATGGTTAGATTCGTTGTTTGATGCTCTACAAGTTTCATGTTATGAGTTTTGTCAAAAAAGCACTGAATCAGGAGATACAAGTTTGTGTGGAAAACGCGCGTTTTTTCACAGTCTGGAGGAAGAAGATGAAGCTGATGGGCTGGGCTGGCTTGTTTTGCTTCTCACACCCCATTTCTCAGTTTCACACCCCCTTGGCCCATTTCTTGTATATTTATCATTTTTGCATTTTTATTTTATTTCTGATTTTGATATTTTATTTTCAAATATAAAAAATGTCCAAAAAATATTTTCATAAGTCTTTATATTTATTTGGTATTTATTTTAATTTTTCTAGCATTAAAATGTTTAAATACCTATATTATTTTTGTTTAAACTTAAAAATAATGTACAAAAAATACTTTTATTTTCATTTATTATTTTTATTCACATTTGAAAATATTTTCTTGAAATATGTACATTTTTGTAAATAATCTATTTTATTTTTATATACACTTAATATATTTATATATATATATATATATATATATATATATATATATATATATATATATATATATATATATATATATATATATATATATATACATATATATTTTATTTTTACTTTATTAAATACTTAGAAATAAAACGTAAAAATATTTTATTTTATTTTTATCACATTTTATACTAAAAAATACTTTTTTTGAATATAATACATTTTTGTACATATTAATACATTTTTTTATATAAATAATACATGATATTTATTTTCTTAAGAAATTAGGGTTTTTGCCCTAAAAACAGATAAAATTAACTTTTTATTTATTTCTTTACATTTTTTACATAAAAAATACTTTTTGCATACATGAATAAATAAAAACTTTTTTTTGCATAATACATTTTATTTATTTATTGTATTTATTTAAATATTGTACATTTAAATATTATGCCTTGCAAATTCAATATGGTTGTAATAATTTAGGATTTTATTTCTTGCAAATAATCCCCAATTCAAATTTGTACCCCCCCCCCCCTATATCATGTTGTAATAGTGTAGCATTTAAATTCTCGCACATTTAAAAGCTTCCAATTATGTCATGCTTAGACTTAGGGTTTGTATGCAAGTAAAATCAACAACTAGCTTGACCTAATCCAAGATAAACATGCATGAAAAACAAACACAATGCACACTTGCACCCCTAGGGTTTCAATCCACTTGTTGCCTTCAAAAATGGGCCATGTTTGCATGTCAAGTACTTTGGGAAAACAAAAACAAACAAAAAGATCATAGTCCCTCGATGACGCTATCTGAGTTGCCTAAACAAAATGATCAAGTCCCTCAAGAAAATTGCCAAAAATACTTGACACAATTGCTATCATGGTCTATACGATGACCCGTGCCTGTCCCGTTTAACATCCTAACACAAGGTTGTTCACCAAATACAATGGTGAAACAACACTGTTAAAAGGGTTTAAAACATAAGAAAGATCTTTGAGTAAAATAGGGTATACAACTCTTAGTTACTTGATCAAAGCTTGCAAAAACATCCTTGCTATCTTCAAAATACACTTCACAACACAATTTCAAAACCCTACTTTCAAACATTGGAAACTTTTCAAAAGACAAAAAACACCTTTGTATACATTCAAACAAGAATCATTACAAAGGTTGCCACAACGATGGCCTCTTTTCAAAACATCTTTCAAAATCACACACAAAGCACCATTTTAAACAATTGAAAAGCAAAGCAAGTGATCTAAGCAAGTAACTAAGAGCCCATGAATAACCATGGATAGAAAGGGTGCTAATACCTTCCCTTTATATAATCTACTCCCCGAACCCAAGAAAACATCCCAAAGGTCTTTCCTGTGCTTTTTGACCTTTCCTTAGGATAAAATAAAAAGTCGGTGGCGACTCTTGCTAAACTGAAACATTTGCGAACACAAACACAAAATCCCAAGTCAGTTCTCCCACCGTATCACAGAACTGGCGACTCTGTTGGGGACGATTCTAAAAGTGGAGTAACCTTAGGGCTTAGATCACCCTTTGCATGATTATTGTTTGCTTTGATTGCTTTACATTTTGGTTCTCTTGTTTGGGCTTGAAATCCTCTACCCGAATTTGGGAAACATTCATAGGTAAATAGCAATACGTTGTGGAAACTGTGCGGGGTATACCGACACGGTTGAAGCAATAGCTATATTAGTGTGATATATTTGTGAGTACCAATAGCCTTTGTGTTAATCAAAGAGAATACGGGGCCGCTGAGTGATGTCTTGAAGCACTAATGAACTCTTAGAACCTTACTTGACCATCTTGGCCTTTTATTAGGGGTAGTGAGATGACCGGCTTTGGTGCAGTCTGAAGTTGGTAGATACTCGATACTACACTCATTGAGGGTTGTTTTATTGGAATATTTTGGTCGCTAGTTAAGTGGCTAAACCAAAACAATGAACATAGAAAACAATCCAGTGATATTGAGCTCTTTAGAACCCGATTACTATTTATAGGACAGGTTTGAGCCAACTAAACTCAAGAGGGTACTTACCTATGAAACCTCATGCAAGCCTGAAACTAGGGTTTTGTGTGGTTTTCTTGTACATGTGCTTGTGCATACATCATGAACATCATAAAGCATCATATGCATCCACTAACCATTTCAAGGGTTTGGATCTTCATCTTTGTTCTTGTTTTGTAGGTCATGGAATCTCTTCACAGGAAAACAATTCAAGTCAACCTTGTGAGAATCCCTCCTCAACTCAAGGAGCTTACATCCAGGATTCCCTAGAATTCTCTCTTCAGTGAAAGACATGGTAGACTCCTCAACTTGGTCA
The DNA here is from genome assembly GCA_948472305.1 of Vicia faba. Classification (NCBI taxonomy): domain Eukaryota; kingdom Viridiplantae; phylum Streptophyta; class Magnoliopsida; order Fabales; family Fabaceae; genus Vicia; species Vicia faba. Next base: position 1,448,196,220 of record OX451739.1, on the reverse strand, counting down.
ACACCAACATTGAAGAAGACATGGTGAAAGTTCTCTTCCAGTTCTTTGACCCCTTACACCACTGTTTCACATTCCCTGATTATCAATTAGTGCCTACTTTGGAGGAATTTTCTCAACTCCTGAGAATTCCTATTCTTAATCAACTACCCTACAACGGTACGGAAAAAGAACCAAAGCCTGAAGATGTTGCTCAAGCATTACACTTGCAACCATCTGACATCAAGGGGCATTGGGAAACCAGAAGTGGTGTCAAGGGATTCTTGGCAAAATTTCTGTTTGAGAAGGCACAAGACTGCTGGAATTCTCTTGATCTACAAGCCTTTGAAGAGATTGTGGCACTCCTCATCTATGGGTTGGTCTTGTTCCCAAACCCTGATCAACTTATAGATGTGAATGCTGTCAAGATTTTCATATCCAGAAATCCTATACCTACATTGCTTGGGGACATCCTACACTCATTTTACACATGAACAATGAGGAAAAGAGGTGTTCTCATGTGTTGTACTCCTCTCCTAGCAAGGTGGTTTATTTATCACCTTCCACAATCAGTTCTGAAGAATGAGCAGGGTTTAAGGTGGTCACAACGATTGATGACCCTCACACATTCTGATGCACATTGGTGTTCTCGGTCCAGAGAAAATGTCATCATCATTGATCGTTGTGGGGAATTCCCTAATGTCCCACTACTTGGCATTAGGGGAGGCATCACCTCCAACCCCTGTCTAGCTTTGAGACAATTTGGATATGCTCGGAGGGATGGCCCTCATGACATGCTGATTCCATACCTAGTTTTTGACTTCGACAATGATGCGCAAGGACTTCGACAAAGGTTCATCAGAGCTTGGAGGGTGCCTAACAAGGTGGATAGTAAGACACTGGGGCACAAGAATTCCATCCCCCTTGAGCCTTATCTCAAGTGGGTACGAACCCGCTCCCAGAATCTTATGATGCCATACCCTCACATTCTCCCCTTGATCAAAGAGCCTGTTATGGAAGGAGAGGTTCCATACACCATCCTACATCCTGACATGCCAACATCATGGGAAGAAATGCAAAAGAGTTGGATCCAACTCAAGGAAGAACGGGATACTTTTGAAGCCAGCTTCTATGCCAGTGAGAAGAAGGTTTTGGAGCTTACCTGCCGACTTCACGAGGAAGAAACTCTCAACACTTACATTGAACCAAAGAGGATGCGCAATGTCTTTTTACATTAAGAATTTTGTAATATTTCGCCCATGGGGCACTTATGTACTAACAAATTTCTTCTTGATATGACGTTTGTTCTTTTTGTTTGCAACAAATTTGAATTTTTGAACCCTTGAATGCATTACATGAATAACATACCATTCATCATATGCATAAACAGGTCTTCACGCCAGGTTTCCTAATCTTTCTGCTGTTTATTTCAGCAAGATGGATTTGGAGCAAACGGTAAAGGATCTGTAGGACCTCAATGTTTTGTTGGAGAAAAATAAAGAGAAAAAGAAAAAGAGACCTGGAGTAGCCACTTTGGGAAGAAGATTTGAGCATCAGGCCAGGAGAGTTCTCGAGTTCCCCTCAATGTCTGACGAAGGGGCCGGTAAAGGGAAAGGGACTGCTGTACCTTCTGAATCCGAGGTTGAAGAGGAGGAAGAGGAAGAAGACGAAGACTACTCCGAACAACAGTATCCACCAGCGGATGATAAATATAAGAACCTCAAAGATAGACTGGAAGCTATGGAGTTGCAGAGGGTGCCCGGGTTGTATTTTGAAGAACTAGGGCTGGTAGCTGGGATTGTTATCCCTCCCAAGTTCAAGGTTCCAACGTTTTCCAAGTATGACGGTCTGTCATGCCCAAAGATGCACTTGAGATCGTATGTCAGAAAAACCCAACCCCACTCATCCGATAAAGACCTCTGGGTACACTTTTTCCAAGACAGCTTGTCTGGCACACAGTTAGACTGGTTTTATCAACTCGAGAGATCAGAGGTTCACAATTGGGAAGACTTGGCAGCTGCTTTTTATCGTTAGTATCAATACAATGCTGATTTGGCGCCCACTCGTACTTAGTTACAAAGTATGGGGATGGCTTCCAATGAAGGGTTTAAAGAATACGCCCAGAAGTGGCGTGATCTGGCGGGAAGGGTGCAGCCACCTCTATCAGATAGGGAGTTAGTTGACATGTTTCTGGGGACCCTGTTTGGCCCCTTCTTCAACCATCTAATCGGGAGTTCTTCCGCGGGATTTACTGAACTGATTTTGACCGGCAAAAGGGTTGAGGCCGGTATTAAGAGTGGAAAGATTCAAAAGGATGCTTCCGCATCCACGGTTGTTAAGAAACCCTTCCCAGCCAAGAAGGAAGCATCTTCTGTGTATTCTCAGAAAGGACAGGGAAAAACTGAGCGCCGGCCGACTGTAGGGGCTGTGATGATTCAAAACTCGTCAAATGATCAACCTCGTAACAGTCAGTCGAGACCTAATCAACAACGGGTGGAAAGGCCACAACGACAGTTCACCCGCATCAACATGACGCCCACTCAGGTACTTCCTCATTTGTTGAAGCTGAATCTGACCAGTTTGAACGAAGCTCCAAAGAACCCTAACACCTCCTCTCCATACTACCACTCCAATGCCAAGTGTTCCTACCATTCTGACAGTGCTGGGCACGATACCAATAATTGATGGGCGCTTAAGAACAAAATCCAGGATCTGATTGAGGCTAAGGAAGTAGAATTTGACGCTCCTGAGAAGCCCAATGTTATATCTTCTCCGATTCCCAAACACGGCCACAATATTCATGCTGTTATGGAGGACACTCATGTTACTGATGTTGTTGACCTGCTGACGCCGTTACTTGTGATTAAGGAAAATTTGTTGAGAGCCGGGATCTTTCCTGGTTGTGTTAAAGACTGTTATTTTTGTTTGAACATACGAGGTGATTGCCCAATGTTGAAGTCAGGTGTCCAACGCCTGATAGATACCCAAGAGATACTTTTCCAGAAAACCCCTATTGATACCTTCAATCCTCTTACTCCTGATACTTTTGCTACTACAACCAACGATATTGCAATCATAACCATTTCCGACAATCCTCCCAAGGCTTGCAAAAGGCCTGTCAGGATTACACCCAACTCTGAATGTGTACCATTAAAGATCACCATGCCGGGACCTGTCCCGTACCAATCCAGCAAAACGATACCATGGAACTATGGGGGAGAAATCTTCTACCATGGTATCAAAAAAATCGAGACAGTCCAAGAGATTTCTGAAGAAGAAAACCCTGATATAGGGAACATTGCGGGTACAATCAAGATAACCCACAGTGGCCGGATCTTTTCTCCGGAGATTGCTCCCCCTCGAGCAGTTTTCGGACCCTTGAAAGCTTCTGCACCTGTTGGACCATCTGTGCAAGGCCCAGTGATTGAAGAACTGGATACTCCTGAAATAAGACCATCTGTTGATACTACCGACAAGGGTAAGGGGATACTGGAAGTGCCTGTCAGGACGAAGGCCCATGCTGTGGTTATCCCCAAAACCACTCAGAAAGAAATGGATGAAATCTTGAAAATAATCAGAAAAAGTGACTACAACGTTGTGGAACAGTTAGGGCAGACCCCTTCTAAAATTTCAATGTTGGCTCTTTTGCTCTGTTCTGAGGCCCATGCTAAGGCCCTGATCAAATTCTTGAAGGCGGCGCATGTTCCCCAAGAGACTTCGGCTGACCAATTTCAGGAATGTGTGGCCAGTCTTACTGTTGATAATGGCCTTGGTTTTTCCGATGCTGACTTAACTCCCAAAGGAGGGAAACACAACAACGTGTTACATGTCTCAGTTGAATGCCGTGGAACCACTCTCGCCCATGTCTTAGTTGATACTGGTTCTTCCTTGAACGTGCTTCCAAAGAAAGCCTTAGACCGTTTGAACTGTGAAGGACTGACTCTCAAGCCTAGTAACATCATTGTTAGGGCTTTTGATGGTTCCAAAAGAATGGTTCATGGAGAGGTTGATATTCCTATCAAAGTAGGCACAGAAGTTTTCAACTCCACCTTCTATGTGATGGACATCCGTCCGTCATATTCGTGCTTGTTAGGAAGACCGTGGATCCATTATGCTGGGGCAGTTACCTCCTCTTTGCACCAGATGCTGAAATATCCTGTTAAGGGTAAGATTATAACAGTGTACGGCGAGGAAGAGAAACATGATAAGTCATCTCAATTCCTTTCGCTATGTGGAGTTGGATGGCGAGTTCATCGAAACGCCTTTCCAGCATTTCGAGGAAGTGTCTCCTGAGGTAGCAGTTGCGAAGACAGTGGTTGAGGTGCCTATCATTCCCAAGCATGTATCTAGGATGGCATCTCTCAAGGACGCGGAGGCTGTAATTAAAGAAGGGAAGAGTACAGTGTGGGGGCAGTTGCCTGACTTTCCCCATAAGACAGACAAGTTTGGGTTGGGGTTTACTGCTGCAGGACAAAAGGCTATGCGTCGCTCCAAGGTCGGAGGACCACCCGTCAAGATCTCACACCATGGAATCAATACTGTAGAAGATGAAGATGAAGAGAGCCACTTTGAAGATTGGATCTTTCCGACTATCAAAGGGGGTTTGAGCAACTGGGAAGCAAAGGATTTTGTTCCCATCACCTTTATCAACCAGTAATTTTATCTTTTGAACAATTTCCCATTTTTTATGGTCTGTAATAACTAAAACAATTCGCACACTATTTTCACCTCATGCCTTGCCCGAGGCATGTAGGTCCATTTGTAAGGGTTTGATTTTCTTCATAATCATATGCCATGTTTTAATGAATCATTGGACATTTTTCATCTATAAACTGTTGTGTTCATTTTCTTTCCTTTTGCATTTTCGCTTGTTTAAGGATGGCTATCCCTTACACCACACCCACACTAAAAAATGCAGGTACCCATCCACTCCGGATTCCCTGGGTGACTATTCTGCTTTGGCCTTCGATAACTCTGAAGATTTGGTCAATCATGCTGAGTACGAAGTTGACGAAGACTGTGAAGTGCTGGGAGAGTTAGCCAGACTTCTACAACAAGAAGAAAGGGATATTCTGCCTCATGAAGAGTTGCTAGAAACCATCAACTTGGGGACAGAGGAAGACAGGAAAGAAGTAAAAGTGGGTGCCAACCTGGAACCAAATGTCAAGGAGCGCTTAGTGCAATTATTGAACGAATATGTTGAAATCTTCGCCTAGTCTTATGAAGACATGCCAGGGTTAGACACAGATATCGTGGTTCACCGTCTCCCTACAAGAGAAGACTGTCCAACGATCAAGCAAAAGGTTCGCCGAATGAGGCCTGACATGTCTGAGAAGATTAAGGCTGAAGTAATGAGGCAATTCAACGCTCGCTTTCTGGCTGTTACCTCCTATCCACAATGGGTTGCTAACATCGTGCCCGTACCTAAGAAGGAAGGCAAAGTCAGAATGTGCGTGGACTATCGGGATTTGAACAGGGCTAGCCCTAAAGATGATTTTCCGCTACCGCATATCGACATTTTGGTTGACAATACAGCTCAGCACAAGGTGTTTTCCTTCATGGATGGATTCTCGGGTTACAACCAGATTAAAATGGCCCCCGAGGACATGGAGAAAACTACCTTTGTCACGCAATGGGGTACCTTCTGCTACAAAGTGATGTCGTTCGGACTGAAGAACGCAGGGGCAACCTATCAACGCGCCATGGGATCTTTATTTCATGATATGATCCATCATGAGATCGAAGTTTACATAGACGACATGATATCTCGATCACAGATAGAAGAAGAACACCTTGGTCATTTGCAAAAGCTGTTTGCCAGGTTGAAGGAGTATAAGCTCAGGCTGAACCCAAGCAAGTGCACTTTTGGAGTTAGGTCTGGTAAACTTTTGGGATTTATTGTCAGCAACAAAGGCATTGAGGTTGATCCAGCTAAAGTGAAGGCTATACAAGAAATTCCTGCCCCCCGTACTGAAAAGGAGGTTAGAGGATTCTTGGGACGCTTGAACTATATTGCAAGGTTCATCTCTCACCTGACATCTACCTGTGAGCCAATTTTCAAACTGTTGAAGAAAGATCAGGTAGTTGAATGGAACAATGATTGTCAAGTTGCTTTTGATAAAATCAAGGAGTATTTACTAGAACCTCCTATTCTGATGCCACCCGTTGAAGGAAGGCAATAAATCATGTATCTGACTGTTTTGGATAATTCAATGGGGTGCGTGCTGGGCCAACATGACGAGTCTGGCCGAAAAGAGCATGCCATTTATTACCTTAGCAAAAAGTTTACCGACTGTGAGACTCACTACTCACTGCTCGAGAAAACTTGTTGCACTTTGGTATGGGCTGCTCGCCGGCTAAGGCAGTATATGTTGACTCATACCACTCTGCTGATTTCCAAGATGGATCCGATCAAGTATATCTTCGAGAAGCCTGCTTTATCTGGAAGAATCGCTAGATGGAAAATGATCCTGACAGAGTATGACATCCAGTATACTACCCAAAAAGCTATAAAGGGGAGTGTACTAGCTGACCATCTAGCTCATCAAGCCGTCGAAGATTACCAATCTATGAGATTCGACTTCCCGGACGAGGACATCATGACTTTGGACAACATTGAGGGTAACGGACCGTATGACGGACCTGAACAAGGATCCAGATGGACCCTGTACTTTGATGGTGCTTCAAATTCACTTGGCAACGGTATCGGTGCGGTACTCATTTCTCCGGAAGGTTGCCATACACCCTTCACTGCCCGACTTTGTTTCAGCTGTACCAACAACATGGCCGAATATGAAGCTTGCATCTTTGGTCTCAAGGCTGCTATAGACTTGGGAATCAAATCTTTGGTCGTATTTGGGGACTCGGCTTTGGTTATCAGTCAAGTCAAAGGAGAGTGGGACACTAAACATCCTAATCTTATCCCATACAAAGAACATGTCCTGACATTGTTGCCTCATTTCGAGCAGATTACTTTCGAGCACTTCCCGCGAGAAGAAAATCAGCTAGCAGATGCTCTGGATACAATGTCTTCCATTTTTAAACTCAACTGGGATAACGAGGCTCCCCAAATTACCTTCGAGCGAATGGACGAACCTGCGTACTATCATGAGATTAATACCGAAGAAGTAGTGGAACAACCCTGGTTTCATGAAATCAAAAGGTATCTCCAGACTAGAGAATACCCCGAAGGAGTTTCCGTCAATGACAAAAATTTCTTAAGGAGATTTGCTGCCAAGTTCTTCCTAAGCAATGGCATCCTTTATAAGCGCAGCCATGATTGTGTTTTACTTCGTTGTATGGACAAAGTTGAAGCAGAGTTAACCATGACCGAGATACATAATGGCACATTTGGCACCCACTTGAGCGGGCATATGATTGCTAAAAAGATTCTAAGGGCAGGATACTACTGGTCTACCATGGAAGCTGATTGTCATCAACATTCCCGTACCTGCCAGAAATGCCAAGTCTACACCGACAAGGTACATATTCCTCCTGTTCCTCTCAACATTCTGACAGCTCATTGGACATTCACAATGTGGGGCATTGACATGATTGGAGAGATCAAGCCCACGGCATCCAATGGACATCGCTTCATCCTGGTCGCTATTGACTATTTTACCAAGTGGGTCGAAGCAGCTTCCTTTCCCTCAGTTACAAAGAATGTGGTTTCCCGCTTTATCAAGCAGAACCTCATATGCCGGTACGGTGTCCCCGACAAGATCATCACAGACAACGGTACAAATTTGAACAATACCATGATCACCGCTTTATGCGAACATTTCAAGATTTATCATCACAATTCATCTCCCTATCGGCCGAAGATGAACGGTGCTGTTGAAGCCGCGAACAAAAATATCAAGAAGATCATTCAAAAGATGACAGTCACCTACAAGGACTGGCATGAGATGTTACCATTTGCTCTACATGGATACCGTACCACGGCACGTACTTCAGCAGGGGCAACCCCATTTTCTTTGGTGTATAGCATGGAAGCTGTGATACCCATGGAAGTTCAGATTCCTTCCTTAAGGATTATGAAGGACGCTGGTTTGAGCGAAGACGATTGGATTCAGACCCGGCTTGATCAACTTAATTTGATCAACGAGAAGCGACTTACTGCTGTTTGTCATGGTCAGACGTATCAAAAACGCATGATCAAGGCTTTCAACAAGAAAGTCAGACATCAGGTATATCAAGTCGGAGATCTTGTAATCAAGCGGATCATCTTGCTGCAAAGTGATCCCAGGGGCAAGTGGACTCCTACTTATGAAGGACCATTTGTGATCAAGAGCATCTTTTCTGGTGGGGCAATGATTCTGACCACCATGGACGACGACGACTTGCCACACCCTGCGAATGCAGACATAGTCAAAAGATACTACGCATAAAACGACCCGACAAGTTGAAAACCCGAAAGGGCGACTTGGGCAAAAATGGGCATCCCGGTGAATCGAAAACCCGAAAGGGCGGTTCAGCCAAAAATTAGGGATAAAACAAAAAAATTTGTACACCCGGCAAGTTGAAAACCCGAAAGGGCGACTTGGGCAAAAAAGGGTTTCCCGGTGGATCGAAAACCCGAGAGGGCGTTCCAGGAAAAAGTTAGGGAATTAAAGCGTATGACTATGTCTCGTCGGGTCACTTTAAGAACAATCTCTTCACCAAAAAGCTCCAAGCTTCTGATCAATCCAGTCATCGGCGGGCGAAGCAGCAAATGGACTAAATATTCAGAGTTGTGAAGGCTATAGCAGAATGGGAATCCCATATAATTATTACACATAGCCATCTTTCTTTTGTATAAAATTTTTCAATTTTTACGACGACATTCTCTTAATAGGATGTCTGTCTCCTTTGTACAAAGATATTCACAAAAGTTAATAACAAATATACTTCAAAGTGCGGAAATTTGCTTGCCTTTCTTTTCTTTTTACACTTAAGTTTTATTTGAAAACATCCAATGTTTTGTTAAATAGGCATATGCATTTGAATATAATCACTGCTTACAGATAAAACGAAATTAAAAAAGGATAATTACTGATAGGGTTGAAGGAGTAGGAAGAAATCTTTATGCCATTCCAGAAGAAATCCCCTACGATACATCATTCAGATCCTCAACAAGGCTAAATTTGGAGTATATTTCCCCAGCGAAGTTAAGCTTCAAGATCCGCAGCAGAACCAGTGCAGTCTAAAACTTGATTCCCCAGCTGAGTAAAGTTTCAAAATTCCCATCAGAGTTAAAGCTTCGAGATCCCCAGTGGAGCCCGAAAACCCTGAAAAATCCTATCCTCAGCGGAGCCAGAATAGTGAACATTCTCCCTACAGAGTTATTTCCCAGCAGATTGAAGATTCTCAGTCTTATTTCTCCAGCAGAAGTCTCCCAGGTCTTAACTTTCCAGTAGAGATTTTCAGAGTTTTCCTTATTCCCCAAGCAGTCAGCAATCAGCAAGGATTTCTCATCCTCAGTAATCAAATATTTTTTGGAATCCCCAACTTTGATCAAGGATTTACTTTCCCCGACAGCAATCAAAGACTTCATTATCTCCAGTTATCAAGGATTTATTTTCCCCAACAAGACAACTACTCAGCTTACATGCACATCCATTACATTCATATATCATAAACATTGATGAAACACAATTCATTGCATCATACATATCATGCAACATGACTTTGTGTTTTTAGCTAACATTTTACCCTTTTCAGGATAAGATTAAAAGGTTATTATCAACAATTTTCCTGATACAGTATGGATACACCCCAGACACGGCGGTCATTCTATTACTCATTCACAATTTCAAGTCAAAATACAGTACAAATACACCCCAGACACGGCAGTCATTCTACTACTCATTCAGACTTCAGCAATCCGATACAGGCTAGATACGCTCCAGACACAGCGGCCATTCTATCCCTCATTTAGATTCAACTATCAACCTCAAAGTTCAGATACACTCTAGACACAGATACCATCCTGTCCTTTACACCAGCAGTTTGATCCCCTCAATGCAGTCGCCACAGAGGTCATTCTGTCACCTATTCAGATCCCGGTTACAGTACAGATACACCCCAGACACGGCGGTCATTCTACTACTCATACAGATCTCAACTTCAGATACAGTCAAGATACGCTCCAGACACGGTTGCCATTCTGTCACTCATTCATAGTTTATCCCCAGCACACAGTTGCTCCATACACAAATGTTTCTCTGTTACCTAGATACAATACAGATACACTCTAGACACGGCAGTCATTCTGATATTCATTCAAAATTCAAATACAGTTACAGCTCATATATGCGCCAGACGCGGACTCCATTCTTTTTCTCATACAAACTCAGTCTCCAGATACAGTTCAATGGCATTCCAGACACAGATACCATTTTGATGCTCATTCTTCTAACCTACAGCATTGCAATTCAACAAAGATTCTTGGATGGCATCTTTAAGCCCATCTCCAGCAAGATTCTACCATCTCCAAATGGCATCTTTAAGCCCATTCCCGCATCTATGTTTTGACGAGTGCAAATTTACGGGCACTCTAGTGTCTAATCCTCTTTTACCTTCGAGTCGCGAAAGGCAAACTTGCCAATCTAACTCTTCAGGTTCAAGAAGATTGAATAGGGGAAACTGTTGTACCCCAAAATTTTCCCTCTCATTTCACCAACATTTCTCATCACAAGACTCTTGGAACTCAAGATCAAGCTAGGGTTTGCTCTGCTCAAGACACCTCCTTGCACTGTTGACCTAAATTAGGGTTTGAGTTTGCACAGGGATATTTTGACCTACAATACCCAAAGTGACTTTCATACTTCATGTTGGACTCACAAGTTTGTCCATACCAAGTTTCAAGCCTTGATTTAAATTTTTGCCCAGTCAATTGGACAGTTGACCTAGAAATCAACTGTATTGGGGAAAAAGTCAACTGTGGCCAATTGATAGTCAAACCTCATGAAATTTGACCCACATAAACATTATGAACTCATATGAACCATTTGATCAAGTTTGGATCACAATTCCACAAGAAAATTGGTCAGATCACCAAAAGGGCAAAATGGTCATTTTTAGGGTTTTGACTACACAAAGGCAATTTTTGACTGTTTGACCTAACCAATGGCAAATCAAGCTCACACATGGACTCAATAACTCAATGACATTGTCTTGACCCATTCAACAAGTTCAAAAGATCTCAAATGCATAGGATTGACAAATGAATTTTTCAGTCAACTAATCAAAATTTGACTGTACACTGAAAAGTCAAACTTTGACTTTTTGGTCAAAATCAAGTGCCAAGAGTTATTTTTCATAAAGACATGTCAAACTATGAAGCCTGTTCATCAAGAAACCCAAAAATGCAAATTAGGGTTTAAAATGGAAAATTTTCATAACTTAGAAATTTTCTAAGTTATGAAATTATCTTATTTTTTCCTAACTTTGTACCATTTTTTCACCAAGATGAAAATGGATTAAAACAAAACTTGAAAAATGAAAGTTGTAGTCCATCACAAAATCTACAACTTTGATTCACAAAGTTTTCTCAAAAGAAGCTTGGATCTCAAGTTATGATTTTTGGAACAAGGGTACCTAAAACTTTTAACTTAGAGAAATTTTACCCTAGTTTAGGCAGGATTTTGACACATCTTCTTGGCCATTTTTAACATAGTTCCACTTGGAGTTTCAAGTTACATTTCTAAGATGGATTATAGTACATGTTACAAGCTTTCCAAATTGTCCAAGAACTCCTCAAACACCCTTGTGGTTAGAGAGAATCGAATGCTTGAAGTTGGCAAAAACTCACTTTGATCCATGGCCAATACATGTTCTTACAAACTTGCATTTTCAAATCAGCATGTTTGGTACTAGCTTGCAGGCCTCAAAACCAACTGCTACTCCATAATTTGATGCATAACCATTGATCTAAGGTATTATCTTGGTCATTTGGACATTGCATACAAAATTAAGCCCTAAATGGTAAAAGGTAAAATGCCATTTTTGTAAAGTTGCACTTTATGTCAAAACAAAATCCTTGAGGCATGGGGCCAGATCTTTGAGACAAGATCAAATCTACCAATTCCAGTAACCAAGAGAAAAATGTGCAGCATGATATAGGACTGGTACAGGACTACATTGGACAGATACACACTCTTGCTTCAAGAAAAAGAAACTTGCAAAACAGAAGCAATCTCACACATCTGAGGAAACCAGCTTACACAAACATTGTAAACAAGTTTCATACCTCCCAACAAGCCAAAATAACACGACCCTTCTGCCTCTCAAAGCTCCTTGTGCATAAAATCCCCATTTTCTTGCAAAACAGAGTCAGCTCTGCCAACTTCAAGCCATAATCAAATTCCATCGTGCGTTTTATCCAAAACCACTTCAAACACCTTCCAACCAACATACCTAAGCTATCCAGATCATCCATTGCTAGCTGTAACACCTTTAACACACATTGCCATTTTTGTTTCAAAGCTTTGCAGGTTGAGTTCTGTAGCACGATTCAAGCCATTTCAAAACAAAGTAAGCATTGGGAAAGCTTCCTTGTACCTCAGGCAAGCTCAAAAGAAGTTCAAACACCCTTGAAAGTTGCTGCATTGTCCAGCTCGAAGTCAATTGAAACAGGTATTTCATGGACTTCTATCTCTCTATTTAGGAATAGTTAGGCTTAAGTTTGTGAATGAAATATGTTGTACTCATAGCCCTGAAGCCATACATATGCTTAGTTTTCATTTATATTAATCGTGCTAGGAGAATTTTGTCCATGAACTTTCTGAAAAAACTAAGTTAGAATATAGGGCCAGAGAAATTCTCTCTGGTCTTTGAGAGTTAGCTTAAGTTTTTTATATGGTTAGATTCGTTGTTTGATGCTCTACAAGTTTCATGTTATGAGTTTTGTCAAAAAAGCACTGAATCAGGAGATACAAGTTTGTGTGGAAAACGCGCGTTTTTTCAAAGTCTGGAGGAAGAAGATGAAGCTGATGGGCTGGGCTGGCTTGTTTTGCTTCTCACACCCCATTTCTCAGTTTCACACCCCCTTGGCCCATTTCTTGTATAATTATCATTTTTTCATTTTTATTTTATTTCTGATTTTGATATTTTATTTTCAAATATAAAAAATGTCCAAAAAATATTTTCATAAGTCTTTATATTTATTTGGTATTTATTTTAATTTTTCTAGCATTAAAATGTTTAAATACCTATATTATTTTTGTTTAAACTTAAAAATAATGTACAAAAAATACTTTTATTTTCATTTATTATTTTTATTCACATTTGAAAATATTTTCTTGAAATATGTACATTTTTGTAAATAATCTATTTTATTTTTATATACACTTAATATATTTAATATATATATATATACATATTTTATTTTTACTTTATTAAATACTTAGAAGTAAAACATAAAAATATTTTATTTTATTTTTATCACATTTTATACTAAAAAATACTTTTTTTGAATATAATACATTTGTGTACATATTAATACATTTTTGTATATAAATAATACATGATATTTATTTTCTTAAGAAATTAGGGTTTTTGCCCTAAAAACAGATAAAATTAAACTTTTATTTATTTCTTTACATTTATTACATACAAACTACTTTTTGCATACATGAATAAATAAAAACTTTTTCTTGCATAATACATTTTATTTATTTATTGTATTTATTTAAATATTGTACATTTAAATATTATGCCTTGCAAATTCAATATGTTTGTAATAATTTAGGATTTTATTTCTTGCAAATAATCCCCAATTCAAATTTGTACCCCCTCCCTATATCATGTTGTAATAGTGTAGCATTTAAATTCTCGCACATTTAAAAGCTTCCAATTATGCCATGCTTAGACTTAGGGTTTGTATGCAAGTAAAATCAACAACTAGCTTGACCTAATCCAAGATAAACATCCATGAAAAACAAACACAATGCACACTTGCACCCCTAGGGTTTCGATCCACTTGTTGCCTTCAAAAATGGGTCATGTTTGCATGTCAAGTACTTTGGCAAAACAAAAATAAAAAAAAAAGATCATAGTCCCTCGATGACGCTATCTGAGTTGCCTAAACAAAATGATCAAATCCCTCAAGAAAATTGCCAAAAATACTTGACACAATTGCTATCATGGTCTATACGATGACCCGTGCATGTCCCGTTTAACATTCTAACACAAGGTTGTTCACCAAATACAATGGTGAAAAAACACTGTTAAAAGGGTTAAAAACATAAGAAAGATCTTTAAGTAAAATAGGGTAGACAACTCTTAGTTACTTGATCAAAGCTTGCAAAAACATCCTTGCTATCTTCAAAACACACTTCACAACACAATTTCAAAACCCTACTTTCAAACATTGGAAACTTTTCAAAAGACAAAAAAACACCTTTGTATACATTCAAACAAGAATCATTACAAAGGTTGCCACAACGACGGCCTCTTTTCAAAACATCTTTAAAAATCACACACAAAGCACCATTTCAAACAATTGAAAAGCAAAGCAAGTGATCTAAGCAAGTAACTAAGAGCCCATGGATAACCATGGATATAAAGGGTGCTAATACCTTCCCTTTCTATAATCTACTCCCGAACCCAAGAAAACATCTCAAAGGTCTTTCCTGTGCTTTTTGACCTTTCCTTAGGATAAAATAAAAAGTCGGTGGCGACTCTTGCTAAACTGAAACATTTGCGAACACAAACGCAAAATCCCAAGTCAGTTCTCCCACTGTATCACAGCGCCTAACAGCCCTTTGAGCCCCTTCTTCAACCACAGCCCTGGCGTCCTTGAGAGAAGCCATCTTCAGCGGAGGTTTGTTGGTAGTAACTTCAGTTGATGCCAAGATCTGAGGGACCTCTTTGAAATTCTGACAACGAGTTTCTACGAATTCCCCGTCCATCTCTACGTAGCGGAAGGAATTGAGGTGACTCGCCATATATTCTTCTTCACCTCGCAATGTGACAATCTTTCCCTTCACCGGATACTTCAGCATTTGATGGAGTGTGGAAGTAACTGCCCCAGCCTCATGGATCCAAGGACGACCTAGCAAGCAAGAATACGATGATCTGATATCCATCACATAGAAGGTGGACCCAAAAGTCTGAGAACCCACTTTGACAGGGATGTCCACCTCCCCGTGCACCATTCTCTTCGATCCGTCAAAAGCCCTTACCATAATGTTACTAGGCTTTAGAGTCAAACCCTTACAATCCAAACGGTCCAACGCTTTCTTCGGTAGAACATTCAGTGAAGACCCTATATCTACCAGCACATGAGCCATACTGGGGCCCCTGCACTCAATTGAGACATGCAGACCATCATTATGCTTCCTTCCTTTCGGTGTCAGATCCGCATCTGAAAAACCCAGCCCATTGTCAGCAGTCAGGCGGGCCACACAATCTTTGAACTGATTTGCTGAAGTTTCCTGCGGCACATGCGCAGTCTTGAGAAATGTAATCAAAGCCTTCGCATGGGCTTCAGAATACAATTGTAGAGACAACATGGATATATGTGATGGGGTCTGCCCCAGCTGCTCGATCACATTGTAGTCTCTCTTCTTGATGATTTTTAGTATTTCCTTTATTTCTTGTTTAGAGGCTTCCACAACGATTTTCTTAGGTGCCTTTGTCCGGGCAGGCTCACCTATAATTTCCTTGCCCCGAGTCCTAGATGGATCAGCAGCAGGGGTAATAACTGGAGTGGGAACGGGAGAAATGTCAGGAGTGCTGGTTGGAGCAGCAGTTGGAATAACAGTAGGCTTGATGATCTTCAGAGAAATCTCAAGAGAGAAAACCCTTCCACTTCGGGTAACCTAACTAGTCCCGAAAATATTACTAACATCAGTATCAGCTTCTTCATTCTTCATATCTTGCTTAATGCCATGATAGTACACATCAGCACCATAATGCCATGGGACAGCCTTGTCTGAGGTGTACGGGATGGGACCAGGAACAGTGATTATCAATGGAGCAATTCTTTAAACAAGTGTAATCCTAACAGGTCTTCTCGAGGAAACCTTTGAAGGATTGGCGGAAATGGTTATAATAGCGACATCTTCAATGGGAACAACAGGGAACACAGTGTTCTCGAACAAAATCTCTTTATTATCCATCAGGCGCTGAACACCTTACTTCAACAAACGGCAACCACAAGGTAGAATTGAACACATGTGGCAACCTTCACCACAACCCGGAAATAAACAGCCAACAGTAAATTCTTCTTAATAGTCATAAGAGGAGTATAAATTTCTTCATCAGAGGTAACAAAAAAATCGGTGTCAACAGCATTAACTTCACGACCATGTTTGGGCATGGGAGCAGTTATGACATTCGGCTTTTCTGGAGCATCGAACTTTATCTCCTTGGCTTCAAGCAAGTCTTGTACTTTGTTTCTCAGAGCCCAGCAATCGTTTGTATCATGGCAAAGACTCTCAGAATGGTAGGCGCACCGCGCGTTGGGATTGTATCTGAAAGAGGTAGTGTTTGGATTCTTGGGAGCCTCTCTCAAGGTTGCCAAGTTAGATCTCAGCAGGTGGGGCAGAACTTCAGCCAATTTCATGTTAATGCGTGTAAACTTCCTTTGTGGTCTTTCCACCCTTTGTTGATCGTTGCATTGTGGAGCAACTGCGGGTCTTGGTATCACTACAGCATTTACCGTTTGACGGTGTTCATATCTGCTTTGGCCCCTCGAGCTATAGACTGCACTGGCTTCCTTCTTACCAGTGAAAGGCTTCTTTGCTGAACTCGAGGAGGCATCCTTTTGTATCTTACCACTTCGAATTCCAGCTTCTACTCTTTCTCCAGTTAAAATCAGCTTGGTGAAACAAGATGACGAGCTACCGATTAAGTGATTGAAAAATAGACTTGACAGCGTTCCTAGAAACATATCAACCAACTCCCTATCAGACAAATGGGGTTGAACTCTCCCAGCCAAGTCTCTCCATTTTTTAGCATAATCTTTAAAATCTTCACCTGCGCCCATGGACATGCTCTGGAGTTGAGTATGAGTGGTAGCAAGGTCGGCATTGTACTGATACTGCTTATAGAAAGCAGCAGCAAGATCTTCCCAGTTTCGGACACTGGCTCCCTCCAACTGGTGGAACCATTCAAGATGAGTCCCTGACAGACTATCTTGAAAGAAGTGCACCTACAAATTTCTATCAGCGGTGTGGGGTTGAATCTTCCTGACATACAAACGGAGGTGGAGTTTTGGGCAGGACACCCCATCATAGTTGGCAAAAATCGGAGCTTTGAACTTTTGAGGGATGACCACTCCCGATACCAGACCCAATTCTTCAAAATCCAGCCCAGGTATCTTCTAAACTTCCATGGCACTCAGAAGATCCTCTAACTGTTTGTATCTATCCTCAGTAGGAGGATATTGCTCCTCGTTATAATCGGTGTCATTGTCAGAGATTGCGACACTGGGGCCCTTCTCTTCTTCCTGATTCTCTCCTTCTTTGGACGAGGCAGTCAGGTCAGTTTGTTTCTTCAACCTTTCTCCAAACCTTCTGCCCATATTCAGAATACCGACAACCTTCTTCTTTTTCTTCTTCTCTTTCAGAATGAGGGCTTTCAGATCCTCTTGCCCTTTTTCCAGACTGATGAACATTTGTTGGAACTGGGAGTTTTATGCCTGAAGATCTTTGATGGCTTGATCAGAAGACATTTCTGCTGAAATAAACATCGAAGAAGATGAGAAACCTGTAGTGGTACCTGTAATGATGTGTATGATAATGGGATGCGCATGTAATGATTTCAAAGACTTCGGGAAATTTAAATTTGCAAACCAAAATAAACAAAATCTTTATTAGCTTAAATTTGAAGGTTCAAAATGCCTTTAAGGCGTTACAGATAAGTAAATAAAACAAATCTAAAACTAGAAAAGAAAAATCAAAAGTCCCATGGACACTTTCTATTTGTGCTGTTATAAGCATTGAGCACTCTTTCTTCCTGGAGCTGCCTGGTGAGCTTCAAGACCTTCCTCTCTTTATTATGGAATTGTTCCATGTAAGCATCCCGCTCATTCTTCAGCTGAATCCAAGACCTTTGTAACTCCCTAAGATCAGTGGCCATGTAAGGATAGAGAACCGTGTAAGGAATGTCTTCTTCAGTAGTGGGCTCCACAATCATTGGTAATACGGCTACATAAGGCATCATAAGCTTCTGGGCACGAGCTCGTACCCATTTGAGGTAAGGCTCCATAGGAATGGAAGTCTTTGGTCCCAAATCTTTGGTGTCAGATCTGTTTACCATGCCCTAAGCTCGTATGAACCTCCGGCGATACTCATTAACATCATCCTCATAGTTGAATACAATTCCCTCAATAAGTAACTCATGGGGACCATCCCTTCGAGCAGGACCAAATTGTCACAAATCTAGACAAGGATTGTAATTTACACCCCCTCTGATACCAAGTAATGGGACATTAGGGTACTCCCCACAGCGGTCAATAATAGCAATGTCTTCCATAGCTCGGGAACACCAAAGAATATTTGTGTGAGCGAGTGACATTATCCTTTGCGACCAACCCAAACCTTCTTCGTTCTTTGGTACAGACTTAGGGAGGTGAGAAATAAACCACCGCGACAGTAACGTCATGCAGCACATAAGAGTCCCTCTTCTCTTCATGGTACGAGTATGGAGAGTGTGCAAAATATCTCCAAGCAAGGTAGGCACGGGGTTGCGAGAAAGAAAAATCCTGATAGCATTCACATCTATGAAGGAGTCCGGATTAGGGAAGAGAACTAAACCATAGATAAGAAGAGCCAAGACCTCCTAAAAAAACCTGAAAATCCAAATCATCCCAAAATAGCTGAGACTTGTCTATCAGAAATTTGGCTAGAAAACCCTCGACTATGCTTCGAGTTTCCCAATTGGATACCACGTCGGCCCGATTCAAATGAAAAGCTGAGGCGATGACTTCTGGCTTAGGAACTTCTTCTATACCTGTGAAGGGTACCTGTTCAAGAATAGGTATGCCCAATAGCTGAGAGAATTCTTCCAAGGTGGGTACCAACTGATAATCTGGAAAGGTGAAGAAGTGATGCTTGGGATCAAAGAACTGAAAAAGTACGCTCATCATCTGTTCATCAAAGTTTGAAGTAACCAGGCTGAGAAGTTGACCGTGTCTCTTATTGAAAGTAGAAGTTTCAAAAACTCTTGATACTAGCTCTTTGAGTTAGGAAGGTATCTTCACAAAGCTGATTCGGAAAGTATTTCTACACACGGAAGACATGATCTGCAAAACAGAACAAAGATAAATTCCCTTGGTCTTTGAAATGGTTAGTGTAATGAAGCATGAATGCCATGTTATGATGCATGATGTCATGATAAACCACAGGTATAGCAAGCACAGGTATTACAAACACAGTCAAATCACACAAAGCCCTTAGGTTTAAGGCTTGCATGAGGTCAAAGGTAATACCCTCTTGAATTTAAGTTGGTTTCAAACCCGTCTTAGAAAAGTAACCGGGTTCTAGAGGATCTCAATATCACTGACCATACTTTATCGGTCATGGTTTCAGCTCACGCAATCTTTTCTTGCGACCGAAATATTCCAAAAGTATGATCTCAATGAGTGTAGCATTGAGTATCAACGAGTTCTCAGCTCTACACCGAGGCCGACTATCTCGCTACTTTCTAATGGCCAAGTTGTTCAACTAAGGTTCTAAGGTTCGTTAGTGCTTCACGACACCACGCAACGGCCCCGTATTCTCCTCGTTTCACCACAAGGGATACCGGTACCAACCAAAGTGCCACACCAATGTAGCTACTACTTCAACTGTATAGGTCTACACCATACAGTTCCCTCACAATCTATTGTTACTTACCTAATGAGTGCCCCGAGATCCGGGTATAGGATCTATAGTAACCCCAAACAAAACCCTCAAAAATAAAGCAAACAAAGCAATCAAGAGAAGCAATTTTAATGACCTAGATCCTAAGGTATACCCCACTTAACGTCCCCAGCAGAGTCGCCGGTTATGTGATACGGTGGCAGAACCGACTGTTTAGTACTAGTTTGTGTTTTGCGTTTTTTATTCGCAAAATGTCACGGTAAGCAAGAGTCGCCACCAACTTTTAATTCATCCAAACGGAAAGGAAAAAAGTACAGAAAAAATCCTTTTTCGAGATTTTGAGTACGGGGTGTAGATTATAGAAAGGGAAGGTATTAGCACCCTTTCTATCCATGGTTTTCCATGGGCTCTTAGGTACTCGCTCATTCTTAAATTGCTTGTGTTTGTGTGCTTTGTTTTTGAGAAATGTTTTACTTTGTGATAACCCTTGTATCAGTTCTCAAGGGTGTGATGAAGTTGTCTTGGACATTTGTTTGAAAAGTGTAAGTCTGAAAAGTTTTGATTTGAGCAAGTACCTACTAGCATCTACCTACTCGAAAAAAGATCGTTTCTATTCTTGTTTCCTTTAGACAGCAATATCCCACTATTGAGAAATAGGTAGCACCATCGTTGGAATTTGTAAGGGTCAATTCGAAAGGGACGTACGGTCACTAAAGCAATATTAGGACACCTTAGTAGTAACCCTAGAGTTCTAAGATCTTTTCCGAGGCAACATTTCCGAGGCAACATTTCCGAGGCAACATTCGAATGGGGCATTTGATCTTTTTAGACGGGAGGGCAACCACTAAGACACCCTCTGCATAATGATCGTTTACCGAAGGCAACCGAAGTGAGAGTATACCCTAAGAGTGAATATGTGCGAGTGATTTGTTTCAGTTATTTAATCTTTGCACATTAGGGTTTTCTAACCATTTTAATTTTGTCATGCATTCTTGCCATACAATCCTATTAGCATACATCTAGACAGTTAAATATTTGCGGGAATTAAAAATGCGAGAAAATAAACCTAGCTATTACAAGGCTTCGGGAAGGGGGATTAATTACATAACCAAAAATCAGGGATTTAAACAGTAAATAAAAACCCTAAGTTAACTATTACAAACCCTGAACAATTACAAAATAATGGCAAAATAATTAACAAACGCGCGGCGAATTGAATATGAGGACGATTACGGTTTTGACCCTTTGACTAATCCTACTTGCGATTGATTAAAGAAAAAAAAAATTTGTCATGTTTTGTTATTTGAGAAAATAATGGAGAATTAAATTAAAAGAAAATCCTAAGTTCTAATTAATGTTAATTTTTGAAAATAAATTAATTAATTCTAAACAACCTATTTTTGTATTTTTTGTTTTATTTGAGAAAAAAAGGGAAAAATTAAATCAAGAGTTAACCTAATTTTCTAATTTAATTTTAATTGTGAAAAAAAAACAAATTAAAGTTACCCTAATTTAAATATTAATCTAATTAATTAACAAAAATTTATTTTAATAAGAAAACAACAAAATCTAATTTTTTATGACTTTTTTTTTATTTTTTATGATTTAACTAAAACTAATTTTTAAAAAATAAATTAATTAAACAAATTAAAATATAAAATAAGAAAAGAAATTGAGAATTGGGCATGTTGTTGGTTGGAGGGGGGTGCAGATCTGATTTTTGTAAGGCCCATTTAGCATTAAGCCTGGTTAGCGCTGGATCTGGTGTGGGCGTTGACTTGAGGAGCATGGTAGACCTTCATTGGAGAGGCGTGGGATCTGATGATACGCTGGATCACATGGATGGATGTTGATGGAGTATGGTGGTTGCTGGGTAGTGCAGTGCATTGGATCTATTGAATGAAAATAAAATAAATGAAATGCTGGGACCTAGGGATCGAATGCAGGTCCTTATGCTCGCCTCCAGTGATGCCTTTCCAGCTGCGCTGGAATGTTAATTTGTTAACATAATACAAACAAAACATAATATGCAAAACAAGATCGTTGGTTCAGAAAAACGCGTGAGATTCAAAAGTCCCAATGGCTGCTTGACACGCCAGCGCCTTCTTCCCTTCTCTGTAATTTTAGACGAAGGGACTTTTACCTACAGCAGTTTTGCTGTAACTATAAACCTGTAAATTTCAAAAATCATGTACAAGCAATATAAATGAAAGGAAATGGTACCAATCAACTCGTCTCATCCTCACGAGCATCATGGTACCTGATTCGAAGCCTAATTTTTACTGCACAAAAAGACCCTAAAAATAATACAGAAACCCTAGCAATGGCAACTTCCTGTACAGGCATCAAAAACGCAATTAAATGGCATGGTTAGCTTGCAAACATGATGACAAACACGAATATAACTAGCAAAAGTGCTAATGATGCAATAATTGTGATAATCGAATTGAAAAAATATACCAAACCGTATGAAGTGTAGTGCGTGTTTCTGGGTGTTTCAGGCCTTGCAAATGATTGGGACAGCTTCCTGGGATGTCCAGCAATGGATTGGGATAGCTAGGATGGCTTGAGATGGCATGTGGAGTGAAAACCAATTCACACTTTTGTCAACTTTTATTTAGTTTTGTTCTATGCCTCTCACGACCTCTAACCCTTGTTTTTTGATCTGGAATTCTTCATTATATAACCTAGAGTGAATTAGGTTAACAAACTTGGACTGAATCTTTGCATTTATCCAAGATTTGATTTGATTTGCAAGCTATATGATATGTTGCTATTTTGAGCAAAACCATGCCTTTCTTGTACCAATTGCCCTTGATTCGATTTGATCATGTTAAATCAACATATCTTGATTGCCAGTCTGTCAAAAAACAAACTAAATCATATTTTGTTAATTTTGATCATTTATTAGATTTAATTCACTTTTAAATTAATGAAAAATTAAAATAAATTGAAAAATGAAGCACATAATGGATGAGTGAACATTTGAGTCGTGTACCACATTATAATTGAGGTGCAAGCATAAAAAGTTGGGCCCATTTAGCAAAAAATGCAAATTTGAGCACATTTGACTTTTGGCAATTTTGCAAAAATGATCAACTTGGCCAATGCATAACTCTCTAAATTTTGAGTCTAGAGAGGTGTTCTTGGACTTTTTAGAAATCTTATGATGTCCTCTAAACAACCCTTTTGGTATAAACTCAATTTTGTCTTCCATGTTCACGTATGAAGCTTTGACGCAAAAGGTGTTTTTGTTGACTTTTCAAAAGGACCTATAATGTCAAAATTCATATCTTTTTGTGAGTGCATATTCTGGACTTGGGAGATGAAGATGAATTGTATGGAATTGCATCCTATTCAAAATTAGCTTTGGATGGGTCATTTATGATAAAGTATGAGAAAGTTATGCTTGGTCAAAGTTGAGTTGGCTTTTCCTATAAAACCTTAATTTAGCAACTTTTGGGTTTTGCTGAAAATTGTGAGCAATCCTTGAGGAATCATGATCAACCCTTGATAAAATGATGGATAATACTCCAAAACGAGGATGTTGACAACAAATTTTGAAGCCTGACTGTATGTGGGCCACAGTTTACTTTTGACCTAGTATAGTTGATTTTCAGGCATTTAAGCAATTGACTGAGCAAACTTCTTCTGCAAGGCTTGAAACTTGACATGGATGACCTTGAGATCATATTAGGACAATGGTGAGAATTTGATCCCTTTGTGGTTTACACATCTTGATGAAGATGGACACCCTAATTTGAGGTATACTGCCTTAGGAGAGAGTTTGTCTGGTCAACTCTTGGGCAACCTTGAGCAAATAAGGGACCTCACTTGCCATGTGTTGAGAAATATGAGAGGGAAAATTTTAGGGAACCAACAATAATTTATTAAATTACGGGCGTTACAGGAACCAGCAAGATAACCAGAAGTGGAAGAGTGTTCTCCCTTGATATTTCTCCTCTGAAAGCTGTTATTGGTCCTGTGACCATTCCTACTTTTATTCTTCGTGATACTACTACTACAATCCCTGTGTTTATCCCTGTTGACACACCTATCACCGAGTCGACCAAGACTTGGGGCAAAGACATATTGTTTGATCTTGTCCAGACGAAGGCACATTCGGTATCTATCCCAGAGGCTTCTAAGCAAGAAATGGAAGAAATTTTGAAAATTATCAAGAAAAGCGACTACAACGTGGTCGAACAGCTGGGGAAGGCCCCTTCAAAGATATTTACGCTAGCCTTGTTGTTGTGCTCTGAAGCTCATGCGAAGGCTTTGGTGAAATTCCTGAAAACTGCCCATGTGCCCCAGGAAACCTCTGCTGAGTAATTCAAAGATTGTGTGGCTAGTTTGAAGGCTGATAATGGTTTGGGCTTTTCTGATACTAATTTGACTCCCAGAGGGAGGAAGCACAATGATGCATTTCATGTCTCTATCGAATTTAAGGGCACTACTTTGGCCCATGTCCTAGTAGATACTGGTTCATTATTAAATGTGCTGCTTAAAAACGCTCTGAATAGACTAGACTGTGAAGGTTTGACTTTGAAGCCTAGCAATATTGTAGTGAGGGTTTTTGACAGTTCAAAGAGAATGTTGCACGGGGAGGTGGACGTCCCTATCAAGGTTGGTTCTCATACTTTCGACTCTACCTTCTATGTGATGGATATCAGGCCATCTTATTCTTGTTTGTTGGGCCGCCCTTGGATACATGGGGATGGGGATGTTACGTCCACTCTGTATTAGATGATGAAATACCCGGTCAAAGGGAAAATTATCACTATACACGGCGAAGAAGAATACATGGTCAGTCACATGAATTCCTTCAGGTATGTGGAAATGGATGGTGAGTCCATCGAGACTCCGTGCCATAATTTCGAAGAGGTACCTCAGACTCTGGCTGCAACTGAAATTGTTACCAATATGCGAAGATCACCAGACCTCCCTTGAAGATGGCTTCTCTCAAGGATGCAAAAGCGGTTATCGAAGAAGGTGGGTCTACCCTATGGGGTCAGCTCCCTAATATTCCATAAAAGTCTGATAAATTTGGTTTTGGTTTCTCTTCAGGGGCTCAAAGGGTTGTTCGACGTGCTCGTGCTGGAAGATCTCCCCTACGCATCAGCAATCATGGGGTCAACACTTTAGAAGACGAAGACGATGACAATGACATGGACAGCTGGATCTTCCCTACTACCAACGATGGACCCAGTAACTGGACGGAAAAGGATTTTGTACCAATTAATTTTGTTCAGAAGTAATTGTCTTTCTTGTTCTTTTTGGATATGTGATGAACAATATAACTTTATAGCCGTGTGTCTTACCCGGGGCACATCGGTTTATTTGTGAGGGTTATCATGTTCTATTATCATATGGCATTAATAAAGCATTGTACGTTTATGCATTCAAATTTTGCACTCTCTGTTTTTCTTTTCTACTTTTACTTTGTCTATATAGCTATGCTCTTACACACACTCATGTATCAAACTGCAGATCCATGTTCACTATGGATCCCATTGATAACAGTTATGCTATTGCCAGTTATGATTTTGAAAATCCAATCAACCAAGCTGAGGACAAAGGTGAGGAAGATTGTGAGGTACCTGGAGAACTTGCTAGGCTGTTACAGCAAGAAGAGAGGGCTATACAGCCTCATGAAGAGCAAGTTGAGACAATAAACTTAGGCACAGAGGTAGACAGAAAAGAAGTCAAGATTGGTGCAAATCTGGGGCTTAATGTCAAACAACTGTTGATACAAATGTTGCATGACTATGTAGAGATCTTTTCCTAGTAATATGAAGACATGTCAGGACTAGATACAGATATTGTGGTTCACCGTCTGCCAACTAAAGATGATTGCCCTCCGGTAAAGCAGAAGGTCTGTCGCATGCGTCCTAAAATGTCATAGAAGATCAAAGCAGAGGTTATGAAACAGTTCAACGCTGGTTTCTTAGCCGTCACCTCTTATCCCCAATGGGTGGCCAACGTAGTTCTGGTGCCTAAAAAAGACGGGAAGGTACGGATGTGTGTGGACTACAGAGATTTGAACAGGGCGAGCCCTAAAGATGACTTTTTGCTCCCCCATATTGACGTTTTGGTTGACAACACCATGAAACACAAGATCTTTTCCTTCATGGATGCTTTCTCTGGTTACAATCAGATCAAGATGACACCCGAAGATATGGAGGAGACAACCTTCGTTACACAATGGGGCACTTTCTGCTACAAAGTGGTGTCGTTTGGATTAAAGAATGTCGGAGCAACCTATCATCCAGCCATGGTCTCTTTGTTTCATGACATGATTCACCATGAGATAAAGGTATATATGGATGACATGATATCCAGGTATCAAACTGAGGAAGAGCACCTTGATCATTTAAAAAAGTTGTTTGATAGGTTGAAGATGTACAAGCCGAGGTTGAATCTAAACAAGTGCACCTTCGGGGTAAGGTCTAGTAAACTGCTAGGTTTTATTGTCAGTGACAAGGGCATTCAGGTAGACCCTGCAAAAGTGAAGGATTTACAAGAAATTTCGACTCCTCACACTGAGAAGGAGGTCAGAGGCTTTTTGGGATGACTGAATTACATTTCTAGGTTCATCTCCCATTTAACTGCTACTTGTGAGCCAATCTTCAAGCTCCTGAAGAAAGATCAAGTGGTAAAATGGAATGACGAATGCCAGACTGCCTTCGAAATAATCAAGGAATACCTTCAAGAACCACCAATTTTGATGTCTCCGATTGAAGGAAGACCTCTGATAATATACTTAACAGTGTTAGATAATTCAATGGGGTGTGTGTTGGGCAGCATGACGAGTCTTCTCGAAAAGAGAACACAATATACTACCTTAGCAAAAAGTTTACCGAGTGTGAAACAAGATACTCTCTGCTCGAGAAAACTTGTTGCGCTTTGGCATGGGCTGCTCACCCACTGAGACAGTATATGTTGTCCCACACTACTTTGCTGATATCTAAGATGGATCCGATCAAGTACATCTTCGAGAAGCCCGCCCTCTCCGGAAGAATAGCAAGATGGAAAATAATCTTGACTGAATATGATATCCAATACACAACCCAGAAAGCAATCAAGGGAAGTGTACTAGCTAATCATTTGGTTCATCAAGCCGTGGATGACTACCAGTCCATGAATTTTGAGTTTCCGGACGAGAATATTATGCTAGTCACTGACTATGAAGAACCTGGACCGCAGGAAGGACCTGAAGAAGGATCCCGATGGATTATGGTTTTTGACGGAGCCTCGAACGCACTCAGCAATGGCATTGGTGTTGTAATTATATCTTCTGAAGGCTGTCATACTCCTTTCACCACCAGATTATGTTTCAACTGTACCAATAATATGGCGGAGTATGAAGCATGCATCATGGGTCTCAAAGCTTCTATTGACCTTAGGATCAAGTTCTTGAGCATTTTTGGGGATTCATCCTTGGTAATAAGCTAAATCAAAGGTGAGTGGGACACGAAGCACCCGAATCTCATCCCATACAAAGAGCACATACTGACATTGCTTCCACACTTCGAGGAGGTAACCTTTGAACATTTTCCACAAGAAGAGAATCAGTTACGGACATGCTAGCTACCATGTCATCTATGTTCAAGGTCAAATGGGACAATGAGGCTCCCCGAATTACCATCGAGAGATTGAATGAACCGGCATACTGCTATGATCTCGACACCGAAGAAGTAGCAGACAAACCTTGGTTTCATGAAGTGAAAAGGTATCTCGAGGTTCAAGAATATCCCAATGGGGCATTTGTCAATGATAATAAGTTTCTGAGAAGGTTCGCCGCAAAGTTCTTCCTCAGTAATAGAATCCTCTACAAACGCAACCATGACTCTACGTTACTTCAGTGCATAGACAAGGGCGAAGCATAGAGGATTATGACAGATCTACACAAAGGTCCCTTTGGAACCCATTCTAGTAGATATACCATGGCAAAAGATCCTACGGGCAGGATACTATTGGTCCACTATGGAAGCGGACTGCTATCAACATTCTCGAACTTGTCACAAATGCCAGATCTATCTAATAAGGTGCATGTACCTCTAGTTCCTTTGAACGTCTTGACGACTCCTTAGCCATTTGCAATGTGGGGCATTGACATGATCGGAGAGATTAGATCTACCACTTCCAATGGGCATCGCTTCATCCTGGTAGTCATTAATTACTTCACGAAGTGGGTTGAAGCTACCTCTTTTGCTACTGTTACCAAGAATGTTGAGGTGCGGTTTATCAAGCATAACCTGATTTTTCGGTACAGTGTGCCAGAGAGAATCATCACTGACAATGGTACGAATCTCATTAACACGATGATCACCGAACTCTGTAAACAGTTCAAGATCCAACATCATAATTCTTCCCCTTACCGGCCGAAGATGAATAGCCTTGTGGAGGCTGCTAACAAGAACATTAAGAAAATCATACAGAAGATGACAGTGACATACAAAGACTGGCATGAGACGTTACCATTTTCTCTTCATGGGTACCGCACCTTCGCGCGAACATCGACAAGGGCAACACCCTACTCGCTGGTATATGGTATGGAGGTTGTCCTGCCTATTGAGGTCCAGATCCCTTCTTTGAGAATAATGAAGGATGTGGGTTTGAATGAAGACGATTGGATCCAGACTCGACTTGATCAACTGAATCTGATTGATGAGAAAAGGCTTACTGTTGTCTGTCATGGTCAAATGTATCAAAAACAGATGATCAAGGCTTTCAACAAAAAGGTCAGACTCCAAGTATATCAAGTCGGGGATCTGGTGGAGCCATGATTCTAACCACCATCGATGGTGACGACCTCCCTCACCCTGTTAATGCGGACATAGTGAAAATATACTACGCATGAATAAAGACCCGCTAGGTTGACTGGCCTAGGAAAAAATAAGGGCATCCCGGTGAACCAAAAGGGTTCGGGCAAAAATTAGGGATGAAAACAAAAAATATTTGTACACTCGGCAAGCCGAAAACCTGAAAAGGCGGCTTGGGCAAAAAAGGGTATCTCGATGGACTGAAAACCCAAAAGGGAGGTCCAGGCAAAAGTTATGGATTTGAAGCATATATCTATGTCCCATTGGATCACCTTGCGACCAAACTTTGGTATCAACTATCAAGCTCAAATATCACCGATCAATCCAGTCAGCTTCAGACAAGTAGCAAAGTGATGAGATGCTCAAAGACATAGGGGCAATAGCAGAATTGAAACTCAATGGGATTGTTACACATAGCTATCTTCCTCTCTTTGTACACTATTTTTTATAGTTTTCACTCTCACAACGGCGTTCTCCTACTAGAACGTCAGTCTCTTTGTACAAAACGCCTGTCATAGGAAAACTTCAGAAATCAATACAAATCGTTTCTTTGGAAGTACAAAACTATTTGTTTTTCTTTTTCCTGTATTATTTTGCAAAAAACGTCCAATGACTTATTCTTGACATATGCATTTGAATATGATTTCTATTCACAAATACTTTCATATGAAGCAGAAAGATAGTTGCTTATGACTTAAGGAACATGGCAATGTCTATAAAACCATTTCAATCCCGACAAGTTACTCCTTCCAACAGGTATAGGGGCAGAAACAATTATGAGACGAAGTTACCATTACATATGACCCTGTGATGTTTATGTTCCCCACAGAATAGAGGCAACCAAGTTTTGATCTCTGCTTCCCCAAACAGGAGTTACTTTCCCCAGCAAAGTTCCTTCAGAGAGCCGATATCTATATTCCCCAGTCGAGTTTTATAATCGCAAACGGTTTATAAAGCTTCCTCCCGAGTAGAGTTTATTTCTATGACTGCGGAACCTTCTCCCGAGCAGAGTTTATTTCTATGAATGCTGAAGCTCAACCCCCAATAGAGTTTATTCCTCCAGCTACGGAAGTTTATCCCTCGGCGGAGTTTATTTCTCTGAATCGACAAAATCTTCCAATAAAGCATCTCCTCTCTCAAACAGAGTTATTCCCCTATAGAGTTATTCTCAGGAAGAATCTTTCCCCGGCAGAATATTCGCAAACAGAAAGGAGTGAATCCCCAGCATAGTCATCTTCATTCACCATCCCCGGTAGAAATGAAGAATTCAACTTCCCAATACTCTTCAGCAACAATCTGGGATTTATTTTCCCCAACTAAAAAAATACCGCAATAGCATCCCATATTCATACATCATGGCATGCGCATACATATTGCATACAACACAGTCTCATTTATTTTGATAACATCATCACAATGCATTTCATACATCATGACATTGCATATGACTAACTCTTTACCTTTCAGGGAAAAGATCAAATCAACAAGCTACGTCTAACAAAGGGCTATTCCAGGATTTTCCTCAGAAAGGTGTCCTCCCAAGATTTTCCATGGGTCAGACAGGTCGATACTAAGATCTCTCTGATTACTATCCCAGTGGAAGAGGTTCCAAGACTTTCGTCTGAGTCAGCTGAATCGATACTAAGATTCTCCTGATTACTATGCCAGTCAAAGTTACCCAAGATTTTCCTTGGGTCAGACAGGTCAACACTAAGATCTCTCTAATTACTATTCTAGTTGAAGATATTCTAAGACTTTCGTTTGGGTCAGTTGAATCGATGCTAAGATTCTCCTGATTACTATGCCAATCAAAGTTAACCCAAGATTTTCCCTGTGTTAGACAGGTCGACACTAAGATCTCTCTAATTACCATTCCAGTGGAAAAGTTTCCAAGACTTTCGTCTGGGTCAGTGGAATTGATACTAAGATTATCCTGATTACTATTCCAGTCAAAGTTAATCCGAAACCTTTCTCTAGTTTAGTAAAATCGATACTAAGATTTTTATCCTAGTTGAAGACAACTCGAGACCTTTCTCTGGTCCAATCAAAACGATACTAAGATTTCTATTCCAGTTAAAGAAGATATGAAACCCGAAAACTGACTGGATAATAGTCAATCAACAATTCAAGACACTGTGAAGCCTGGATCCTGACTAGATAACAGTTTAATCTCATCCCTCAAGGTCAAGAAATGCCTCAATAAAAAGATACAAGTTCATACATTATAGGTCATTTCAAAAAGTCAACAAAAGCACCTTTTGGGTCAAAGCTCCTAACATGAACATGGAAGATCCAATTGAGGAAACCAAAAGGGTTTTTAGAGGACACTCTAAGATTTCTAAAAAGTCCAAGTAAACCCTCTTAGGGTCAAAAATGAGAGAGATATGCATTGTTAAAGTTGACCAATTTTTGGAAATATGCATGAAGTCAACATTGATCAAAGTTGATTTTTTTTCCAGATGGGCCCATGTTTTCTTGCTTGAAACTTGTTCCTAAGATGTCCCACGACCCCTGAGCTTATCCACTTATTATTTTATTATTTTTATTATTTGTTTTGATTTTTTATTCATTTAAATCAAAATAAATCAATTTAAATAGTGGAATAATGAAATGAAATCCAAGATTTGATTTTATGAGCACATTATGAGTCTATAATCAACTGGAAAATCATGGATTTCGTGCAAGTGGTGATTGGAATAAAAATAGCAAGATTTTTCTTATTTTAGAAACAAAAAATACAAGACACAAATCAAATCTTTTCTCAATCAATCTTCAAGATTTAATTCTATTTTGTTAACCTAATTCGTTCTACTATATATGCATAACAAACCCTGATCATAAGAAGAAGAATTGGTCATGTAGAACACCCACAAGAGTCTCAAAAGTTTGACAAAAAAGTGGTGATCGAATTTTGCTTTAGAGGGAGATTCAAGGCGTTTTAAAGATTGCAATCCACTCCTGGGCGTATTTGGAAGCTATCTGGACCACTCTCACGCGTCAACACATCTAGAAACGGCCTATACAAGTATCACGATTTGCTCTTGTTCTTGAATTTGATTCTGAATATACACGCATGATAAACGAATTTCAAGTATGCATTTATGTTTGTGTGACCATTTAGAACATGTTTGCATGATTAATTGTGTGTTTTGATGTATCTTTAACTGACTTCCATTGCTAGGGTTTGAAATTTCGTTTTAGGGTTTTTTATTTCAGGCAAAATCAGGACAAAAAAAGAGTATCATTGTACTCACGAGATCAAACCCAGTTGATCTATATATTTGGTTTGAATTTATATTGCTTGGTGGAGATTTTAGAACTACGCAGGTCTTTTATCAATGAACATGTCTGTGGGTAAAAGCCCTTAGTCTAAAACGACGGTCCAACAAGGAAGACGATTGCGTGTCAAAGCCTGAGTGGGCAGTTTGAACTTGGCGCGTGTTTTTGTTACAGCTACTAACCATTATTCCATATATTATATTTTTTTATTTATAATAATGAATGAAGAGTTGGCTCAGTGGCAAAGGGAAAGATCTTCAAAGCGCGCGTGTGTAGGAGGTCAGAGGTTCGATCCCTACCTCCTACATATATTTTTCTCACAATTTCTTTGCATATTCAATGCTTCCTTTCCAAGCGCGCTCACTGTATGCCTCAAGATCATCACCCTTGGATCAATCAGTGCCCAGATCTAATTCTTCCAATGAAGCTCCTCATGGTGGACACTCCTGGCACAATCACACTGGATCTCACGTTGCCTTGGGCCAACAGGATCGGGCTTGGGAAGAATTTCAGCAACACAACCCCCAATTTGGGTTCATACCCCCCTCAGGCCCATTTCTTTTCTCTTTGATTTTACTATTTATTTTATTTATTAGTCTAATTGATTTTTATTTCAAACCATTTTTTTAATCAGAAAATAATCACAAAAAATAGGATTTAGTTTTTTTTTTTATAAATTAATTTTTGCAAATTAATTATTTTAATCAATTCTAATATTTTTCCATTAATTAAAATCAAGTACAATTAGGTCAAAATCAAATCTCTTTTTCATAAAATCCCAAAAATATTTTTCAATGATCAAATTAGATTTTTAGGGTTTTGAACCTTTTTTCCAGTTAATTCTCGCGCGTTATTATTATGTCGTACGATTATTTTTATTATTGATGTAACTGGGCCCAGTTTGTAATAGCTTAATTAGTGTTGTACCCCAAAATTTGCCCTCCCATATTTCTCAACACATGGCAAGTGAGGTCCCCAAATTGCTCAAGGAAGTTCAAGAGTTGACCAGACAAACTCTCTCCTAAGGCAGCATGCCTCAAATTAGGGTTTCTATTTTCATCAAGATGTGTGAACCAAAAAGGACTCAAATGATCACCATTGTCCTAGTATGTTCTCAAGAACATCCATATCAAGTTTCAAGCCTTGCAGAAGAAGTCTGCTCAGTCAACTGTTCAAATGCTTAAAAATCAATTGTACTAGGTCAAAAGTCAACTATGGCCCACATACAGTCAAACTTCAATATTTTTGGTCGACATACTCATTTAGAAGTATTATTCATCATTTGATAAAGGGTTGATAATTATTCCTCAAGGATTGCTCATAATTCATCAAAACCCAAAACTTGCTAAATTAGGGTTTTACAGGAAAAGTCAACTCAACTTTGACCAAGCATAACTTTCTCATACTTTATCAGAAATGACCCATCCAAATCTGATTTTGAAGAGGATGCAATTCCCTACAATTCATCTTCATCCCCAAAGTTCAGAATATGCACTCACAAAAAGATATGAAATTTGACATTATAGGTCCTTTTGAAAAGTCAACAAAAACACCTTTTGGGTCAAAGTTTCATACATGAACATGAAAGACTCAATTGATATGAGACAAAAATGGTTATTTAGAGTACATACTAAGCTTTCTAAAAAGTCTAACCACAACTCCCTAGGGTCAAAATTAAGAGAGTTATGTATTGGCCAAGTTGACCATTTTTGCAAAATTGCCAAAAATCAAATATGCTCAAATTTGCATTTTTTGCTAAATGGGCCTAACTTTTATGCTTGCACCTAAACTATAATGTGGTCCACGACTCATATGTTCACTCACCCATTATGTGCTTCATTTTTCAATTTATTTTGATTTTTTGTTAATTAAAAAGTGAATTAAATCAAATAAATGATGAAAATTAATAAAGATATGATTTGATTTGTTTTTTTGACAGTTTGGCAATCAAGATATGCTGAGTAAACAAGAGAAAATCGAATCAAGGGCAATTGATACAAGAAAGGCATGTTTTGGCTCAAAATAGCAAGATATCATATGGCTTGAAAATCAAATATTCCATTCATGAATTCTCAAGATTGGATCCAAGTTTGTTAACCTAATTCACTCTAGGTTATATAATGAAGAATTCCAGATCAAAAAATAGGGGTTAGAGGTCGTGTAAAGCATAGAACAAAACTCAAAAATCTTGACAAAAAGTGAGGTTCGGTTTTCAGGTTAGAGGACCTTTGAGAGAAATTCAAGGCCAGCCATCACATCCTGGGCGTGCACTGAAGCCACCTCAACCATTTGCAAGGTCTAAAGCGCTCAGAATTCTCCTCTACACCTCACGCGGTTTACAAGCTTTTTTCAAATTTGATTATTGCAATTTACGTATCTTTAGCACTTTTAATTGTCATAGTTGTGATTATTATCATGTTTGCAAGCTAACGGGATAGTTTAATTTCATTTTTGAAGCTTATATACGCACCTTCCATTGTTAGGGTTTTATGTTCTTGTTTACGGGTTTCCAATACAGGAAAAATTAGGACTTGAATCAGGTTCCATGATGCTCGTGAGGATGAGACGAGTTGATTGGTACCATCACTTTTCATTTATCTTGCTCGTGTGCAATTTTTGATATTAACAGGTTTGTACCTACAGTAAACATCTGTAGGTAAAAGTCTTGCTTTCTACGACGACGGAGAAAGGAAGAAGACGCTTGCGTGTCAGCCAGCCATTGGGACGTTTGAATATTTGCGCCTTGGATTCAGTTTCTTTTTGCTTTTCTTATATTAAGCTTTATTGTTGTTATAATGACAAGATAACAACGTAGCGCAGCTGGCAAGCAAGCATTGGATTTAAGTATAAGGACTTGGGTTCGATCCCCAGGTCCCAGCGTTTTCACTAATAATATTTTGAGTCAGCCAATCCATTGCTTTACAATCTCTATCGCCCACCATGCTCCATCAAAATTCATCCATCTGATCCAGTGTGTCATCAAATCCAACACCCAGATAGCAAGGGACCACCATACACCTCAAAGTCAACACTGCATGGGATCAGGCATGGTCAACCAGGCTTTGGAGTATTTGGGCCCAGAAATTCAGATGCAAACCCCCTTTTTGCTAACAACAACACATGCCCATTCCTCATTTTTTCTTATTATTTTATTTTTGCTTTATTATTAACTCTTTATTTATTTTATTTTAAAATCAATTTTTTTTTATAAAATCATAAAATCAAGAATTCACAAAAATTAGAATTAGGTTTTTTTATCAAATTTAATTTAATTTAGTTTAATTTAATTTAGGGAAATCTTAACTTGTTTCTTACAATTAAAATCAATTAGAAAAAACTAGGTTTAAATTCTTGATTTAATTATTTTCTTTTCAAACAAAAATACAAAAATAGGTTGTTTAGAATTAATTAATTTATTTTCAAAAATTAACATTAATTAGAACTTAGGATTTTCTTTTAATTCAATTATTCCATTATTTTCTCAAATAACAAAACACGACAAAAAAACGATTTTTCTTTAATCAGTTGCAATTAGGTTTAGTCAAGGGTCAAAACCCTAATCGCCTCGCATTTAATTCGTCGCACGCTTGTTTATTATTTTCCCAATATTTTTGTAACTATTCATGGTTTGTAATAGTTAATTTAGGGTTTTTTATTTACTGTTTAAATCCCCAATTTTTTTTGGCTATGTAATTAATCCCCCTCCCCGAAGCCTTGTAATAGCAAGGTTTATTTTCTTGCATTTTCTTGCATTTTTAATTCCCACAAATATTCCCACAAAGATTAAATAACCGAAACAAATCACTCGTACATATCACTCTTAGGGTATACTCTCACTTTGGTTGCCTTCGGTAAACGATCATTAAGCATAGGGTGTCTTAGTGGTTGCCCTCCAGTCCAAAAGATCAAATTGTCCCATTCAAATGTTGCCTCGGATATGTTGCCTCGGAAGTGTTGCCTCGAAAATGTTGCCTCGAATAAGATCTTAAGACTCTAGGGTTATTACTAAGGTATCCTAATATTGCTTTGGTGGTCGTACGTCCCTTTCTAATTGACCCTTACAAACTCCAACGACGGTGCTACCTACTCCTTAATAGTGGGATAGTGCTGTCTAAAGGAAATGGAACAGAAACGATCTTCTTTCGAGTAGGTAGATGCTAGTAGTTACTTGCTCAAATCAAAACTTTTCACACTTACACATTTCAAACAAATTTTCAAAACAACTTCGTCACACCCTTGAGGAATGATATAAGGGTTATCACGAGGTAAAACATTTTTCAAAACAAAGCACACACAAGCAATTTAAAAATGAGCAAGTACCTAAGCGCCTGTGGAAAACCACGGATAGAAAGGGTGCTAACACCTTTCCTTTCTATAATCTACCCCCCGTACTCAAAATCTCGAAAAAGGATTTTTTTTTTCTGTACTTTTTTCCTTTCCGGTTGGATAAAATAAAAGTCGGTGGCGACTCTTGCTTACCGCGACATTTTGCAAACACAAAACGCAAAATGCAAACCAGTATTAAACAGTCGGTTCTGCCACCGTATCACATAACTGGCGACTCTGATGGGGAGATATAAGTGGGGTATACCTTAGGATTTAGGTCATTTAAATTGCTTCTCTTGATTTCTTTGTTTGCTTTATTTTTGAGGGTTTTGTTTGGGGTTATTATAGACCCTACACCTGGATCTGGGGAACACCTTTTAGGTAAGTAGCAATAGACTGTGAGGGAATTGTACAGCATAGACTGATACGATTGAAGCAGTAGCTACGTTGGTGTGGCACTTTGGTTGGTACCGGTATCCCTTGTGGCAAAACGAGGAGAATACAGGGCCGCTGCGTGGTGTCGTGAAGCATCAACTGACCTTAGAACCTTTAATTGCCCAACTTGGACATTAGAAAGTAGCGAGATAGCCGGCCTCGGTGTAGAGCTGAGAACTGGTTGATACTCGATGCTACACTCATTGAGACCAGACTTTCAGAATATTTCGGCTGTAAGAAAAGATTGCGTAAGCTGAAACCATGACCGATAAAGGATGGTCAGTGATATTGAGATCCTCTAGAACCCGGTTACTTTTTCTAGGACAGGTTTGAAACCAACTTAACTTCAAGAGGGTATTACCTTTGACCTCATGCAAGCCTTAAACCTAAGGGCTTTGTGTGATTTAACTGCATTTGCAATACCTGCGTTTGTTATACCTGTGGTTTATCATGACATCATGCATAATAACATGGCATTCATGCTTCATTACACTATCCATTTCAAAGACCAAGGGAATTTATCTTTGTTCTGTTTTGCAGATCATGGCTTCTGTGCATAGAAATACTATCTGATCAGCTTTGTGAAGATACCTTCCCAACTTAAAGAGCTAGCATCAAGAGTTTCTGAAACTTCTACTTTCATTAAGAGACATGGTCAACTTCTCAGCCTGGTTACTTCAAACCTTGATGAACAGATGATGAGCGTACTTTTTCATTTCTTCGATCCCAAGAATCACTGCTTCACCTTTCCAGATTATCAGTTGGTACCCACCTTGGAAGAATTCTCTCATCTATTGGGCATATCCATTCTTGAACAGGTACCCTTCACAGGTATAAAAGAAATTCCTAAGCCAGAAGTCATTGCCTCAGCTTTTCATTTGAAACGGGCCGATGTGGTATCCAATTGGGAAACTCGAAGCGGAGTCGAGGGTTTTCTAGTCAAATTTCTGATAGACAAGTGTAGCAGTGAAAATTAGAGATCAAGTTATTAATTAACTTGACTCACAAAAGCAAGAGTCGCCACCGCGCTTTATTATTTCCAAAGGGAAAAGGGAAAAGAGCGAAATAAAACCCTAAAAACATGCAATGTAAGATAAAAAGTAATACAATGCGTTTTTTGAAAGAGATCGAAAGTTCGAGGGTTGGTTATGCAATGGGAAGGTATTAGAACCCAATGCATCTGCGGTACTCCGCGGGAACCTTTTGAGATATCTGTTTTTTTGGTTGAAAATTGTTTGTTATATACAAGGGTGTATCTATTTACAAATATGTTTGTTTAAGGGAAAAAATGAGTTTTTTATTATTGTGTTCGTGAGGGTTTCGCGACCCTTTGCCTACGTATCCAATGAAGGAATCAAAACACCGTAGTTCCTCTAGAAAAAAGTTGATTTGTTTGGTGTTTTTTAGTGGGCGACATTATCGCACGCATTCTAGCAATAGGCAATGGCCGGTATCGCGGTAGAACGGAGTTAACATGCCCTTGGAGGGAGTTTTGATTTGTTGAGTGTTTTGCATGTTTTAAAGTATGTTCAAGTAATGATTAAAGAGTGTTTTTTATTTTTTTGTGTTTGTTTTCTTATTGGTTTTATCTTGCCTAATTACTAACATTTGTACAAAGTAACTAAAAATGCAGAAAGATAAAAAACCTACGTTATTACAAACATATCAAAAGCATAAAAAATATGAAGGAAAAGAATAAAAGAAAAGTAAGAAAAGGAGTGTCTTTCGATTCTGGCAGGAGCAGACTTCGACTGGCATTTCCTGGCCTCCTTCGATTGGGGCTGGCAGCAGTGAAGTTATGTCTTTCGATTGGGACTTTGGAAGAGGAGAAGTCCTGTCCTTCGATTGGATCTTGGCAGGGGCGAAGTCCTGTCCTTCGATTGGGCTTTGGCAGCAGTGAGTTGTATCCTTCGACTGGGAGTTCGTGCCAGTGAGGTTCTGTCCTTCGATTGGCCTGGAAGTCAGTGAAGGGATGTCTTTCGATTAGACATGGCTTGCCTCCTGGTTGTCTCTTTCGTTCAACCTGGAAAGTGAGGGTAGAAGCCATAAGCTTCGTTCTCTGTTTCCTGTTTCCTGTTACTTTCATTTCAAACATTAAATGACAACATGGCTTGTGACCATGCTAGTAAAACAGTTTAATAATTACAGCTAGTTCAAGTAAACAGTAAGCAGAAACGAAAGAGCTCAGTTCTAAAAAAAATATGTTAAAAGCATAGAAACAAAATGAACAATGGTATGTACAAAGTTTCAAACGAAAAGGAATTGTATTTACATGTTATGAAACGAACAAAAGTATTATTTACATGTCATGGCATGAAACGAAATGTTCAAGGGTAAGAGTGACTTACCTGGCTTGAGGCTTTGGATGGATGTGTTGGGCCTTGAGTGGTGGTTGCCTGGAGCGCTTCTGGATTCTAATGGAGTCACAGGCTGTGCTGGGAGTGCTGGATTCGAAGGAAAAGAGAGGCAAGCGTGATGCTTCTGTGATTCGAAAGAGACTGAAGTGGTTGTTCTTCAGAATCGAAGGAAGTAAGTGTTTGGGATTTTTTTGTTCTCACAAGTATTGAAGGGACTTGAGAGATTTTTGTGTTTAGGAAAATTTGGGGTTTGAGAATTTTCTGAAGGTTTGTTCGTTTGGCCCAAAAAATCCTCTCTTTGTGATTTCTACAGTGTTTATGAACTTTGAGAGTTTTTCTGGGTTGGAGAAAATTGGGGAGAGATTCGTCTGGCCCAAAATCCTCTCTTAAAAATGTGTGTGAGGCCTTGTATTTATAGGCGAGGTGGCTGAAGTTTTGGGGGGAAAACAAAAATGATTTGAACAGTTTGGGAATGCTGTTTCGACCCTTTCTTCTATGCAGCCCTTGTGCACTCCGTTTTGGGCAAGTACAGCACTGTGACAACGCATGCTTGCAGTATCTTGGAGCTTAGTGGCAGGTGCAGGACTGTTGCATCAGGCTCAGTAGTGTTTGTTGCATGGCAGTACAGTGGTCCAACTTGTGAATCGAATGAGGTTGTATTTCCCAATCGAAGGTTGTTGATCGAAAGAAGCAATGTTTCCCAATCGAAGGCTGTGGATCGAAGGGAGACTGTATTTCCCATCGAAGCTTGTGGATCGAAGGGAGACTGTATTTCCCATCGAAGCTTGTGGATCGAAGGAAGCAATGTTTCCCAATCGAAGCATGTGGATCGAAGGGAGACTGTTGCCCAATCGAAATATGCTTGCAGGCAGCAAACTTGTCCAATCGAAAGCAGGCGTGCAGGCAGAAAATTTGTCCAATCGAAAGGCTGAACTTGCATTCGAAGGATACCTGTCAACACATGAAATCAAAGAAACAAAAACACACATTTCGTGCATCATTAGAAGTTAGTGATACATAGGCAAAAAATGTTCAAAACACTTGACAATTTCTGCACAATCAATGCTCAAAGGTGAGAGGTTAAAAACCAACTGTATTTAGTGACCTTGACCTTTGTATAAAAAATGCAAAAATGCACATGGGATCTTAGGTCAAAAATTGGGGTACAACAACAAGGCTCAGCTATTTTTGGATGATATGGATTTTCAGGCTTTTCAGGATGTCTTGGATCTTCTTATCTATTGTTTCGTTCTCTTCCCTAATCCGGACTCCTTCGTAGATGTGAGTGCTATCAATATTTTCCTTTCTCGCAACCCTGTGCCTACCTTGCTTGGAGATATTTTACACGCTCTCCATACTCGTACCACGAAGAGAAGAGGGACTCTTATGTGCTGCAGGCCGTTGCTGTCGAGGTGGTTTATCCTCCCTAGGTTTGTACTGAAGAACGAAGAAGGTTTGTGTTGGTCGCAAAGAATAATGTCACTCGCTCATACAGATATTCTTTGGTGTTCCCGAGCTATGGAAGACATTGCTATTATGGACCGCTGTGGGGAGTACCCTAATGTCCCATTACTTGGCATCAGAGGGGGTATAACTTACAATCTTTGTCTAGCTTTTCGACAATTTGGTCATGCTCTAAGGGATGGTCTCCATGAGTTGCTTATTGAGGACATTGTATTCAAATATGAGGATGATGTTAAGGAGTATCGCCAGAGGTTCATACGATCTTGGGGCATGGTAGACAGATCTGACCCCAAAGAGTTGGGACCAAAGACTTCTATTCCTATGGAGCCTTACCTCCAATGAGTACGATCTCGGGCCCAGAAGCTTATGATGCCTTATGTGGCCTTATTACGAGTGATTGTGGATCCCACTACTAAAGAAGGCATTCCTTACACGGTTCTTTATCCTTACATGCCTACTGATATTGGGGAGTTATAGAGGTCTTGGATTCAGCTAAAGAATGAGTGGGATACTTACAGGGAGCAATTACATGATCAAGAGAGGAAAGTTTTAAAGCTCACCAAGCAGCTCCAGGAAGAAAGAGTGCTCAATGATTATATCAGCACAAAGAGAAAGCGTCTATGGGACTTTTGATTTTTACTTTCTAGTTTTAGATTTGTTTTATTTACTTATTTTGTAACGCCTTAAAGGCATGTCGAACCTTCAAATTTAAGCTAATAAAGTTTTTGTTTATTTTGGTTTGCAAATTTAAATTTCCCAAAGTCTTTGAAATCATTACATGCGCATTCCATTATCATACACATCATTACAGGTACCACTACAGGTTTCTCATCTTCTTCGCTATTTATTTCAGCAGAAATGTCTTCCGATCAAGCCATCAAAGATCTTCAGGCACAGAACGCCCAGTTCCAACAGATGTTCATAATTCTGGCTAAGGGGCAGGAGGATTTGAAGACCCTCATTCTGAAAGAGAAGAAGAAGAAGAAGAAGAAGAAGAAGAAGAAGAAGGTTGTCGGCATTCTGAATATGGGCAGAAGGTTCGGAGAAAGGATGAGGCAACAAACTGATCTGACCACCTCTTCCAAAGAAGGAGAGAATCAAGAAGAAGAGAAGGGCCTCAGTCCTGCAGTCTCTGACAATGAAACTGATTATAACAAGGAGCAATATCCCCCTGCTGAGGATAGATACAAACAGTTGGAGGATCGTCTGAGTGCGATGGAAGTTCGGAGGATACCTGGGTTGGATTTCGGAGAATTGGGACTGGTATCGGGAGTAGTCATCCCGCACAAGTTCAAAGCTCCAGTTTTTTCCAAATATGATGGGGTGTCCTGCCCGAAACTCCATCTCTGCTCGTATGTCAGGAAGGTTCAACCCCACACCGCTGATAGAAATATGTGGGTGAACTTCTTTAGAGATAGTTTTTCAGGGACTCAGCTTGAATGGTTCTACCAGTTGGAGGGAGCCAGTGTCCGAAACTGGGAAGATCTTGTTACTGCTTTATATAAGCAGTATCAGTATAATGCCGACCTTGCTCCCACTCGTACTCAACTCCAGAGTATGTCCATGGGTACAGGTGAAGGTTTTAAAGATTATGCTCAAAATTGGAGATACTTGGCTGGGAGAGTTCAACCCCCTTTGTCTGATAGGGAGTTGTTTGATATGTTCCTTGGGATGTTGTCTGGTCCATTTTTCAATTACTTAATCGGCAGCTCGTCGTCTGGTTTCACCGAGCTGATTTTAACTGGAGAGAGAGTAGAAGCTGGAATTCGGAGTGGTAAAATATAGAAGGATACCTCCTCAAGTTTAACTAAGAAGCCTTTCACTGGTAAGAAGGAGGCCAGTGGGGTCTATAGCCCGAGGGGCCAAAGTAGATCTGACCACCGTCAAACGGTAAATGCTGTAGTGATACCAAGACCCGCAGTTGCTCCACAATGCAACAATCAACAAAGGGTGGAAAGACCACAACGGAAGTTTACCCGCATCAACATGACTTTGGCTGAAGTTCTACCTCATTTATTAAAATCCAACTTGGCAACCTTGAGAGAGGCTCCCAAGAATCCAAACACTGCCTCTCCCAGATACAATCCCAACGCGTGGTGCGCCTACCATTCTGAGAGTCCTGGACACGATACAAATGATTGATGGGCGCTGAGAAGCAAAGTACAAGACTTGCTTGAAGCCAAGGAGATAGAGTTCGATGCTCCAGAAAAGCCGAATGTTATAAATGCTCCCATGCCCAAACATGGCCGTGGAGTTAATGTTGTTGACACTGATTCGTTTATGACCTCTGTTGAAGAAATTTCTACTCCTCTTATGACTGTTAAGAAGAATTTGTTGTTGGCCGGTTTATTTCCGGGTTATGGTGAAGGTTTCCACATGTGTTCGATTCTACCTTCTGGTTGTCGTTTGTTGAAGTCAGGTGTTCAGCGCCTGAGGGATAATAAAGAAATTTTGTTTGAGAAGACTATGATTCCAAATGAAGACGTTGCCATTATAACCATTTCCGCCAATCCTTCCAAGGTTTCCTCGAGAAGACCTGTTAGGATTACACCTGTTCAAAGGATTGCTCCGCTGATAATCACTATTCCTGGTCCCATCCCGACACCTCAGACAAGGATGTCCCATGGCATTATGGTGTTGATGTGTACTATCATGGCATTAAGCAAGATC
The DNA here is from genome assembly GCA_948472305.1 of Vicia faba. Taxonomy (NCBI): domain Eukaryota; kingdom Viridiplantae; phylum Streptophyta; class Magnoliopsida; order Fabales; family Fabaceae; genus Vicia; species Vicia faba. The sequence continues at coordinate 1,448,153,095 of OX451739.1, read as the reverse complement.
CGAAGAATGAAGAAGCTGATACCAATGTCAGTAATATTGTCGGGACTAGTAAGGTTACCCGAAGTGGAAGGGTTTTCTCTCCTGAGATCACTCCGAAGATCATCAAGCCTACTGTTATTCCAACTGCTGCTCCAACCAGCACTCATAACATTTCTCCTATTCCTACTCAAGTTATTACCCCTGCTGTTCAGCCATATGGGACTCGGGGAAAGGAAATTATAGGTGAGCCTGCCCGGACGGAGGCACCTAGGAAAGTCGTTGTGGAAGCCTCTAAATAAGAAATAGAGGAAATACTAAAAATCATTAAGAATAGCGACTACAATGTGGTCGAGCAGCCGGCGCAGACCCCATCGAAGATAACCATGTTATCTCTGTTGTTGTGTTCTGAAGCCCATGCAAAGGCTTTGATTGCATTTCTCAAGACTGCGCATGTGCCGCAGGAAACTTTAGCAGATCAGTTCAAAGATTGTATGGCCAGCCTGACCGCTAACAATGGGCTGGGTTTTTCAGATACGGATCTGACACCATAAGGAAGGAATCATAATGATGCTCTGCATGTCTCAATTGAGTGCAGGGGCATCACTATGGCCCATGTGCTGGTAGATACCGGGTCTTCACTGAATGTTCTGCCGAAGAAAGCGTTGGGCCGTTTGGATTGTGAGGGTTTGACTCTAAAGCCTAGTAACATTGTGGTAACGACTTTTGACGGATCGAAGAGAATGGTGCACGGGGAGGTGGACATCCATGTCAAAGTGGGTTCTCAGACTTTTGGGTCCACCTTATAAGTAATGGATACTAGGCTGTCGTATTTTTGCTTGCTGGGACGTCCTTGGATCCATGAGGCTGGGGCAGTTACTTCCAAACTCCATCAAATGCTGAAGTATCGGGTGAAGGGAAAGATTGTCACAGTGCGAGGTGAAGAAGAATATATGGTGAGTCACCTCAATTCCTTCCGCTACGTAGAGATGGACGGGGAATTCATAGAAACTCCTTGTCAGAATTTCGAAGAGGTCCCTCCGATCTTGGCATTAACTGAAGTTACTACCAATAAACCTTCATTGAAGATGGCTTCTCTCAAGGACGCCAGAATTGTAGTTGAAGAAGGTGTGTGTACCAATTGGGGTCAGCTCCCTGATTTTACTCACAAAATTGATAAATTTGGTTTGGGCTTTACTACAGAGGCTCAAAGGGCTGTTAGGCGTGCTCGGGCTGGAAGACCTCCTCTATACATTAGCAATTGGGGAAGTAATGCAATTGAAGACAGTGAAGAGGATTCAAAGATCGACGGTTGGATCTACCCAACAACCAATGGTGGACCGAATAACTGGATGGCTAGGGACTTCATACCTATTTCTTTTATTCCACAGTAATTGACTCATTTGTTTTAAGATTGTAATAAACAGTTTGAAACTTTGTGGTCCGGTGCCTTGCCCGAGGCACCTTGGCTTTACTTGTGAGGGCTATTATTTGTCATTTCATATATCATTAATAAAGCATTGGACGTTTCTTGCATACAAATTTTGCGCTCCTTATTTTTATTTTCTGTCCCTCACTTTATTGAAACAACTATTTTCTTACACACACTCACGTATCATACTGCAGACCCATATCCACTCTGGATCCCATTGATAACAGCTCTGCTACTGGCAGTTATGACTTCAAAAATCCGATCAACCAAGCCAAGGACGAAGGTGAGGATGATTGTGAGGTGCCTGGAGAACTTGCAAGACTATTACAGCAGGAAGAAAGGGCCATACAGCCGCATGAAGAGCCGGTTGAGTCAGTAAATTTGGGTACAGAGGAAGACAGGAAAGAGGTTAAAATAGGTGAAAATCTGGAGCCTAGTGTCAAACGATGGTTAATACAGATGCTACACGACTATGTTGAGATCTTTGCTTGGTCCTACGAAGACATGCTTGGTTTGGACATTGATATTGTGGTACATCGCCTGCCAACTAAAGAACACTGCCCTCTGGTAAAGCAGAAGGTACGCCATATGCACCCCGAAATGTTCGAGAAAATCAAGGCAGAGGTCATGAAGCAGTTCGACGCATGATTCTTAGTTGTCACTTCTTATCCGCTGTGGGTTACCAACGTAGTTCCGGTGCCTAAGAAGGACGGTAAGGTATGGATGTGTGTGGACTGCAGAGATCTGAACAAGGCAAGCCCCAAGGATGACTTCCCCCTTCCTCACATTGATGTTCTTGTCGACAACATCGCGTAGCACAAGATCTTCTTCTTTATGGATGGTTTTTCTGGCTACAACCAGATCAAGATGGCTCCTGAGGACATGGAGAAGACAACCTTCGTTACACAGTGGGGCACCTTCTGTTACAAGGTAATGCCTTTTGGGTTGAAGAATGATGAGGCAACTTATCAGCGCGCCATGGTCACTTTGTTCCACGATATGATTCACTACGAGATCGAGGTTTATGTTGACGACATGATAGCCAGGTCCCAGACTGAGGAAGAGAACCTTAATCATCTCCAGAAACTGTTTGACAGGTTGAAGACGTACAAGATGAGGTTGAATCCGAACAAGTGTACCTTCGGGGTAAGGTCTGGTAAGCTTCTGGGTTTTGTGGTCAGTGATAAGGGTATTCAGATGGACCCTGCAAAGGTAAAATCCATACAAGAGATGCCGGCTCCCCGCACAGAAAAGGAAGTTAGAGGTTTCTTGGGACGTCTGAATTACATCGCCAGGTTCATTTCACATCTGACTGCTACTTGTGAGCCAATCTTTAAGCTGCTGAAGAAAGATCAAGTGGTAAAATGGAATAATGAATGACAGACTACTTTTGAAAGAATCAAGGAATACCTTCAAGAACCACCAATTTTAATGCCTCCAGTTGAAGGAAGACCTTTGATACTATACTTGACAGTGCTAGACAATTCAATGGGGGGGTGTTAGGGCAGCATGACGAGTCTGGTCGAAAAGAGCACGCCATTTACTACCTTAGCAAAAAGTTTACCGACTGTGAGACCCGATACTCATTGCTCGAGAAAACTTGTTGCACTTTGGCATGGGTTGCTCGCCGACTGAGACAGTATATGCTGACTCACACTACCTTGTTGATATCGAAGATGGATCCGACCAAGTATATTTTCGAGAAGCCCGCTCTCTCCGGAAGGATAGCAAGGTGGAAAATGATCTTGACTGAGTAAGACATACAATATACAACCCAAAAAGCAATTAAGGGAAGTGTATTGGCGAATCATTTGGCACAATAGGCCATGGATGACTACCAGTCCATGAATTTCAAGTTCTCGGATGAGAATATCATGTTGGTAACCGACTGCGAAGAACCTGGACCGGATAAAGGACCTAAGGAAGGATCCCGATGGTCTATGTATTTTGATGGAGCCTCGAATGCATTGGGTAATGGCATTGGCGCTGTAATTATATCTCCCGAGGGAGGTCATACTCCGTTCACCTCCCGATTATGTTTCAACTGCACCAACAACATGGTAGAGTATGAAGCGTGTATTATGGGTCTTCGAGCTGCCATTAACCTGAGGATTAAGTTCTTGAGTGTATTCGAAGATTCCGCTCTGGTAATAAGTCAGATCAAAGGCGAGTGGGATACGAAGCACCCGAATCTTATTCCTTACAAAGAGTATGTACTAACATTTCTCCCACACTTTGAAGAGGTAACATTTGAACATTTCCCAATAGAGGAGAACCAGTTGGTGGACGCGCTAGCTACCATGTCTTCTATGTTCAAATTCAGGTGGGACAATGAAGCTCCCCAGATTACCATTAAGAGGTTGGAGGAACCCGCACACTGCTGTGAGATCGACACCGAAGAGGTAACAGATAAACCCTAGTTTCACGAGGTAAAGAGGTATCTTGAGGCTCAAGAATACCCCGAGGGGACATCTGTTAAAGTTAAGAAGTTTCTGAGAAGGTTCGCTGTGAAGTTCTTCATCAGTAATGGAGTCCTCTATAAGCGTAACCATGATTCAACCTTATTGCGGTGTGTAGACAAGAGCGAGGCAGAAAGGATCATGGAAGAGTTACATGAAGGTACCTTTGGAACTCATTCCAGTGGACATACCAATGCTAAGAAGATCCTACGAGAAGGATACTACTGGTCCACTATAGAAGCCGATTGTTATCAGCACTCTCGAACCTGTCATAAGTGCCAAGTCTATGCTGATAAGGTGCACGTACCTCCGGTTCCCCTGAATGTCTTGACCGCTCCTTGGCCCTTTGCGATGTGGGGCATCGACATGATCGGCGAGATCAGACCTACTGCGTCCAACGAGCATCGTTTCATTTTGGTGCCTATTGATTATTTCACGAAGTGGGTTAGGCAGCTTCCTTTACTACAACAACTAAGAACGTCATGGCGCGGTTCATCCGACACAATCTGATCTATCGATACGGTGTACCAGAGAGGATTATTACTGACAATGGTACAAATCTCAATAACACAATAATCACCGAGCTCTGCAAGCATTTCAAGATTTAGCATCATAACTCTTCTCCCTACCGGCCGAAGATGAATGGGGCTGTTGAAGCAGCTAACAAGAACATCAAGAAGATTGTACAGAAGATGACGGTGACATACAAAGACTGGCACGAGATGTTACCATTCGCTCTTCATGGGTACCGTACCTCAGCACGGACGTCGACAGGGGCAGCACCCTACTCTTTGGTGTATGGCATGGAGGCAGTCCTACCAATCAAAGTCCAGATACCCTCTCTCAGGATTATGAAGGATGCGGGTTTGAACGAAGACGATTGGATCCAAACCCGACTTGATCAGTTGAATCTAATCGATGAAAAGAGACTTACTGCTATCTGTCATGGCCAGACATATCAAAAGCGAATGATCAATGCTTTTAACAAGAAAGTCAAACGTCAAGAATATCAAGTCGGGGATCTAGTGATCAAACGCATCATACTACCGCAAGGTGATCCCAGGGGAAAATGGACCCCCACGTACGAAGGGTCATTTGTGGTTAAGAACATTTTCTTGGGAGGAGCTATGATTCTAACCACCATGGATGGTGACGACCTTCCTCACCCCGTCAATACAAACATAGTGAAAAGATACTACGCATAATCAAAGACCCACTAGGTTGACTGGCCTTGGCAAAAATAAGGGCTTCCCGGCGAACCAAAAGGGTTCGGGAAAAAGTAAGGAATGAAAATGAAGAAAAAAATTGTACACCCGGCAAGTCGAAAACCTAAAAAGGAGACTTGGGAAAAAAAGGGTATCCTGGTGGAATGAAAACCCGAAAGGGCGGTCCAGGCAAAAATTAGGGATCGAAGCGTAATACTATGTCTCATTGGATCATCTTGCAACCAGACTTCGGTATCAACTATCAAGCTCGGACAGCTCCAATCAATCTGATCAACCTTCGGCCAAGTAGCAAAGTGATGAGACGCTTGAAGATATAAAGGCAATAGCAGAGTTGGAACCCAATGGGATTATTTCACATAGATGTTTTTCTTTCTTTTACACAAATGGTATAATTTCTGTCTTTCAGCGGCATTCTCTTACTAGGACGTCAGCCTCTTTGTACAAAAATGCCTATTACAGGCCAACTTCAAAAATCAATACAATTCATTTTCACAAGAAATTTCAACTTGTTTTTCTTTTTCTGTTTTGTTTTGCAAGAACATCCAATGACTCATTTTTTATATATGCATTTGAAAATAATGGCTGCTCATAAGAAACAAAAGACGATTGCTCGTAATTCCAGGAACAGGGAAAATAAGAAGTGCCCAAACCTTACGGTTACTCTGCCCATCAGGTACCGGGATAGAGCCAACTGGAGAACATGAGTAGTGGTACATACACTCCCCACAGAGTAAAAAGTATCCAAAGACGGTGATGTTAGCTTTCCCGAATAGGACATAACTCTCCCCAGCTGAGGTTCACAAGCACGAGTGAGACAGTAAATTTGTTCCCAAGCATAGTTTATTTCTCCTACACGCAGAAATTCAATCTTCAACAGAATTCATTATCACCAGTAATGGAAATTCATCCCCAGCTGAGTTTATTTTTCCAAGTCAGCTGAGTATCTCCACTCCAACAGAGTTATCCCCGCAGAGTTATCCTCGGACAGGATCTCTTCTGGCAGAATATTCACCAGTCGAATGGAAGTGAATCCCCAGTTAGTCATCTTTGTTCACCATCCCCAACAGAAGTAGAGGAACTATGGTTTTTACAGCAGTCAAGAATACCATTTCTCATACTCTCCAAACAGCAGACAGGGATTTATTTTCCCGGACTTAGATTATTACGCCAACATTTGATGTCCATACATCATGACATATGCATACATTACATATAACAAAATCTCAGTTATTTTGAGAATCTCATCATAATGCATCTCATGCATCGCACATAACTAACCTTGTATTTCTTTCAGGAAAGACGGTTATTATCAATAATTTCCAGCAAGCCCATGATCAACACTCGAAGCTAAACAGAGTAATCATCGGTGCGACAAAAGTAACCTTACCCCGGTTCATCCTGAAGTTTTACACGAACTTACCATCAAGCAACCTTACCCAGGTTCCTTCTCAAGCCCTACTATCCCGGCTTTCATATCGAAGTGACCCTACTACCCAGGTTCCTTCTCTCAGCCCTACTATCCAGGCTCTCATATCGAAGTAACCCTACTATCCAAGTTCCTTCTCACAACCCTACTATCCAGGCTTTCATCTCGAAGTAACCCTACCATCCAGGTTCCTTCTCACAGCCCTACTATCCAAGCTTTCATGTCGAAGTAACCCTACAATCCAGGTTCCTTCTCACAGCCCTACTATCCAGGATTTCATATCGAAGTAACCCTACTACCCAGGTTCCTTCTCACAGCCCTACTATCCAGGCTTTCATGTGGAAGTAACCATACTACCCAGGTTCCTTCTCACAGCCCTACTATCCAGGCTTTCATGTCGAAGTAACCCTACTACCCAGGTTCCTTCTCGCAGCCCTACTATCCAGGCTTTCATATCGTAGTAACCCTACTATCCAGGTTCCTTCTCACATCCCTACTATCCAGGCTTTCATCTCGAAGTAACCCTACCATCCGGGTTTCTTCTTATAACCTTACTATCCAGGTTCTTCCTCTCTTATCCCTAGACAGCTGTCCACAACACTGTAAGACCGGGACCCAATCAAACATAATTGGTTTCCATGACATGATTTACCATGAGATTGAGGTTTACGTCGATGACATGATTGCAAGATCCCAAACTGAAGAAGAACACCTTGACCATCTTCAGAAGCTATTTGACAGGTTGAAGTTGTATAAGCTGAGATTAAACCCGAACAAGTGCACCTTCAGGGTAAGATCTGGTAAGCAGCTGGGTTTCGTCGTTAGTGATAAAGGTATTCAAGTGGATCCTGCAAAGGTGAAGGATATACAGGAAATGCCAGCTCCCCAAACGGAAAAAGAGGTCAGAGGCTTTTTGGGACGTCTGAATTACATTGCCCGATTCATTTCACAATTGACTGCTACTTGTGAGCCAATCTTCAAGCTGCTGAAGAAAGATCAAGTGGTAAGTTGGAATGATGAACGTCAGACCGCTTTCGAAAGAATCAAGGAGTACCTCCAAGATCCACCTATTATGATGCCTCCAGTTGAAGGGAGACCATTGATCTTATACTTAACAGTACTCGGCAATTTGATGGGGTGTGTGCTAGGGAAGCATGACGAGTCTGGCCGAAAAGAGCATGCTATTTACTACCTTAGCAAAAAGTTTACCGACTGCAAGACCCGATACTCGTTGCCCGAGAAAACTTGATGCGCTTTGGCATGGGCTGCTCGCCGGCTGAGACAATATATGCTGACTCACACTACCCTATTGATATCAAAGATGGACCCAATTAAGTATATCTTCGAGAAGCCTGCCTTGTCCGGAAGAATAGCAAGATGGCAGATGATCTTAACTGAGTACGACATCCATTACACACCCCAAAAGGCAATCAGGGGAGTGTGTTGGCGAATCATTTGGCGCATCAGGCAGTGGATGACTACTAGTCTATGAATTTCGAGTTTACTGATTAGAGCATCATGTTGGTGATCGATTATGAAAAACCTGGACCGGATGAAGGACCTGAGGAAGGATCACGATGGTCTATTTACTTTGACGGAGCCTCAAACGTGTTAGGTAATGGCATTGGCGCCGTGATCATATCTCCTGAAGGCTGTCATACTCCGTTCACCGCCCGATTATGTTTTAACTGCACCAACAACATGGCGGATTATGAAGCGTGCATCATGGGTCTTCGAACAGCTATTGACCTGAGGTTTAAGTTCTTGAGTGTATTCAGAGATTCCGCTCTAGTGATCAGTCAGATCAAAGGCGAGTGGGATACGAAGCACCCAAATCTTATTCCTTACAAAGAGTATGTATTGACTTTGCTTCCACACTTCGAGGAGATAACCTTTGAACACTTCCCCAGGGAGGAGAATCAATTGTCGGACGCGCTAGCTACCATGTCTTCTATGTTCATGGTTAGGGGGGACAATGAAGCTCCCCATATTACCATTGAGAGGTTGGACGAACCCGCACATTGCTGTGACATTGAGACTGAAGAGGTAGCAGATAAACCCTGGTTTCACGAAGTAAAGAGGTATCTTGAGGCTCAGGAATACCCTGAAGGTGCATCTATTAATGATAAGAAGTTCTTGAGGAGGTTCGCAGCGAAGTTCTTCATCATTAATGGTATCTGTGATCGGTGGAAATAGAACTGACTGTTTTTGAATGCTGGTTCGCGAAATGTCGCGGTAAGCAAGAGTCGCCACTGTCTTTTATTTTCTCCAACAAGGAAAGGACAAAAGCACATCAAAATTCCTTTTCGAGATGTTTCTCGGTTCAGGAGGTAGATTATAGAAAGGGAAGGTGTTAGCACCCTTTCTATCTGTGGTTATCCACGGGCTCTTAGGTACTTGCTCACTATGTTTTCAAAAGATTTTTGCTTTTCTTTATGTTTGTGGGTTTTTAAAAAAAGTCTTGTTTGAAAACTTCGATTTAACACTTGTATCAGTCCTCAAGAGTGTATGAAGTGTTGTTTGAAAACTTTGTCTGAAAAAGTGTAAGTGCGAAAAGTATTTTTGTTTTGAAAGAGCAAGTACCTGAGAACCTCTACCTACTCAAAAGAAATTAAGTTGTGTAAATGTCCTTTAGACAGTGCCATCCCACTATTGAGAAGTAGGTAGCACCACCGTTGGAGTTTTCGGGTCAATTCGATTATAGGGACATGTGGTCACTAAAGCAATAGTAGGACGCCTTAGCGGTAACCCTAATATCTTAGATCTTTTTTTTTCCGAGGCAACCTTTTCGAGGCAACTTGGATGTTTAGACAAGAGGGCGACCTCTAAAACACCCTATACTCAATGTCCACGTCGAGGAAACCAAATGAGGCGTACCCTAGGAGTGGCATGTGCGAGTGTGTCAGGTTTCATGTTAAGTTATCTTTGTACATGTTATGGTGAGCTACGTTTTGATTTTTATTTTTCAGATAAGTCTTGTCATGCATAGCCTAGTTAACATACATCTAACAGTTAATAGTTTGCGAAAAATAAATCTACGCTATTACAAGGCGTCGGGTATTTATATCGCCAAAAACAAACCCTTTGAAATAGTAAATGCGAGAAATTAAAGAAAGCGATAAAAAATCCTAATTAACGCTATTACATCCTCGGAGCAATTACATAAATATGGATCAAAATTAATATGCGCGCGAGAGAAATTGAATTGGAGAAGTCCTTAGGGTTTTGACCCTTTTTTGAGAAAGAAAGAAATTTTTGTTATTTGGCATTTAATTAAATTAATCCTAAAACTAATTAATTAATAAAAAGAAAAGATGTTTTTGAGTTTTTTATGTTTTTTAGGAAATAAATAAAAATAAGATGATTAAAAGTCAAGAACCCTAATTCTACATTAGTTTTAGATTATTGCAAAAATGTCAAAAATTAACCTAATTAAAACAACTAAATTAATTATGTTAGTTTTTATTTACAAAAATAATAAATTAAAAGGTGAAATTAATAAATAATAATAATAATAATAAAAATATTACATTTTATGTTTTCTGAATTTTATTATGAAAATAATTAATTTGGTTAATTAAATAATAATAAGAATAATAATAATTAGTAAAATAATTAAATGAAGAAAAAAAAAAGAATTAAAAGAAGAATAAACCAAGGGGGGGTGTTGGCCCAATTATGGAGGTATTTGTTGCAATTTATATCCCATTAAGCTGCCAGTCCGTTTGACTTTTTTTTGACTGGGAGCATGGTAGTCGTCCACTGATGACCCTTGGATCTGTGCCTGACGCCACATGGTGCGTTGATGATTGAAGTACATGGTGGAACGCTTTTAGAAGCCTGCATGTAAATATGTAAAGAAAAATAACATAAGCGTTTTGGGTGGACCTGGGACTCAAACCCAGGTCCCAATGTTTCCAAATCCATACGCCAATCACTCCCCCATCACGCTTCAGTCGTTAGTAAAATAACAAGTAAATATAATATATAAAAATCAATTCATATGCTGAAAAAGAAAAAATAACGCGCGTGTTTTGAATAAGCCAATGGAGTATCAACACCTAGTCATCTTTAGGGGTGTTCGCGGGGCGATTTGGGCGGTTTTGAAGCAAAAAATCACCCAAACCGCAAGAGAAAAAAATGTGCGGTTCGGTTGGCTTTTAAAAATAAAATCGAACCAAACCAAACCAAACTAATGCAGTTTGGATTGGTTTGGTTGGTGCGGTTTTTTACAAAAAAAGTATTTAGCCATACATATACATATAGAGAAAAATATAATTTTGTGTTTAATCGTTCATACATTATTATAAAAAATTTCTAATTGTCAAAATAAGTTTATAATTTGTTACATAAAATTGCGTATTATAATTTTATCTAAATCTAAAGAATGGTATACATAAGATTGCATTCTTAAATAAATATTATACAAAGAATACGATAAAATATATTTTATGAGAATAGTATTTATAAATGAATAATATTTCATTTTTTATGATTTTTAAATTAAAATACATATCATACAAAGAATATGATAAAATATACACATAATACATGTTGATTTCTCTAAAGAATTAAAGAAATATATTGGTTAATAAGATTTAATAACATAATGCGGTTTGGTTCGGTTTGGTTCGGTTTACAAAATACAAACTGCAAACCAAACCAAACCAAACCACGCGGTTCCATTAGAAAATGACCCAAACACATCCGAACCAAACGTGGTTTTTTGCGGTTTCGGTTTGGTTCGATTCAGTTTTGTGGTTTTCTATTGGGCCGGTTTGGTTTTGAACACCCCTAGTCATCTTCTTCCTTCGTTCCTGCAATACATAAACAAATAGCGGGGGTTTTTAACCCCCACAATATGAAGCGACGAAATATAGCGACTAGCCCTGTGGTTGATTTAAATGTTTCGCGAGGGTTGGTTTATGTTCGTCTGATTCTCACGATTTCAACCATATGCCTTGGGAGTCCTAATTTTGCCTGGATTGCAAAGCCCCAAATTCACAGCTCATAAACCCTAGAAATTGATCATGGAAACTTTTGATTTATGGCGTTTCAATGCAATTAAACTATACCATTAGCTTTGTACAGTCCCTAGCAACACAAAACGACCAAGAAAATATGTTAAATGCGCATGATTTAAGCAATACGATTATGGATAAAATGTGCAAATCGTGAAACTGTTTAGGGTGATTCTTTGAGCTTCAAGGCTTGAATTTGATTGCCACACACTCCTGGGAACTCCTGCAAGGTGTTAGGATCAACAAAAAGTTTTGAATCGCCCTGGAATATAGAAATCAGTTTTGCAATTTTCTTGGGAAATTTTCAATATGCTATGGCTTTTCTGCAGCTTCTCTCCCGTGTATGGCATCAGGGTTGGCTTGCATATATATAGAGGAATGAAATTAGGTCACAATCTTGAGCAAAAATCCATGGAATTGATGGTTGAATCTTTGATTGGAAATCACATATTTTTGAATCTTCATGATTGGAAAAAGTTGCCAATTTTGGAGATTTTTGCATATTTGATTTGTACACGAAATTGCCAGCATATCTTGACCATATTTGCTTCACAAAAAGATTGAAAAACCAAATCTTTGTATTTTCCTACAATTTAAATTAATTAAATGAATTAATATCAATTAAAAATCCAATTAATTAATAAATAATAAGAAAATAAATTCAATTAAGCTTGATGAGTCGTGCATAGGTCATGGATGAAGTTTCAAGAAGAGATTTGAGGCCCATTAGCAAAAATAAGGTGTTTTGAGCAAAGTTGACTTTTGCAAATTCACAAAAATTTCCCAACTTCTCCAATGCATATCTTGCTCAATTTTGATCATATGAACATGTTCTTGGACATTTTGGAAAGGTCTTGAAGTCCTATAACCAATGCCTTTGGTCCCATGTCATTTGAATTTACCAATCTCAAGTTATGGCCTCTGACTCAAAGTGCATTTTTGTTAACTTTTGAAATAGACCTATAATGTAGAAATTGATAACTTTTTGTGAGAGCATTTCTTGGACTTGGAGTGTGAATAATGATTGTAGGAGATGTCATCCTCTTCAAAATGAGCATTGGATGGTATTTTTCTGATGAACCATGAAAAAGTTATGCCCTGGTCAAGATACAATTGACTTTTCTACTGTCCAAAAATAGTAACTTTTGCATCTTTGATGATTTTTGAGCCATTCTTGTGGAATCATGATCAAGACTTGATCAAATGATGATTGTGAGCTTAAAATAAGATGTTGACCAAAAAATCTGACTTTTGACTGTAAAATGACCATTTTGCCCTTGTAGTTGACTGTAGATCAAATGAGGCTTTTGACTGTGCAAATTGACACTGTGAGTCTTGAAACTTGGCATGTAGGTGCTTGAGGATGTATATAGGCCTATGAGACTTGATTGGACCATTGAAAACCCCAAATTCCTTGAAAGAATCAAAACCCTAATTTCAGTTGTCTTAGGAGGTGGTTTGACTGTACAATCTCTTGAGCAATCTTGAACAATTTGAAGATCATTCTTGACAAATCTTGAGGAATATGGGAGGGAAAATTTTGGGGTACAACAATTGCCCCTGTTCAATCTTCTTAGACCTGAGGATGTAGATTGGCTTGCGTGCCTTTCGTGATCCGAAGGTGGAAGATGATTGAACACTAGAGTGCCCAGAAATTTGCACTCGCATGGTGTAGTATCAGCAATGTGATCTCGGGAATGGGCTTACAGATGCCATTTTGAGATATGATGGATAGAAGGATGGGCTTATAGATGCCATCTGGAGATTGTTTGTTGAATTGTAACTTGGTAGGCTGAAAGAAAGAACCTGTGTAGGGTTTCCTGATGATGGTCAAGTAGATAGTTGTCCTGTCTGGTTTCAGGTATTAATCTACAATCCGTCGTCCACAGATATTTCCTGGCTAGTTACAGGTGTTGATCCAGAACATAAGAAGGTTTGGTCGAGAAGATAGTTTTCCTGTCTGGTTTCAGGTGTTATCCTATAATCAGTCGTCCACAGATATTTCCTGGCTAGTTACAGGTGTTGATCTGGAACTTAAGAAAGGTTGGTCGAGATAGCTTTCCTGGCTAGATACAGGTATTAATCTCTGACTTGAGAAAGAAAGATTATCTTCCTGGATTGCTACAGGTATTGATCTTCAGTCTCTTCATGTAGATACTTTCCTGGCTAGTTTCAGGTATAGATCTACAATCAATCGCCCACAGATATTTCCTGGCTAGATACAGGTGTTAATCTGGAACTTAAGAAATGTTTGGTCAAGATAGCTTTCCTGGCTGGATACAGGTATTACTCTCTGACCTGAGAAAGAAAGATGATTTCCTGGCTTGCTACAGGTGTTGATCTTCAATCTCTTCATGTAGATACTTTCCTGGCTAGTTACAGGTGTAGATCTACAATCAATCGCTCACAGATATTTCTTGGCTAGATACAGGTGTTGATCTGGAACTGCAAAAGAGGTTGGTCGAGGAGATAGCTTTCCTGGCTGGTTTCAGGTATTACTCTCTGACCTGAGAAAGAAAGATGATTTCCTGGCTTGCTACAGGTGTTGATCTTCAATCTCTTCATGTAGATACTTTCCTGGCTAGTTACAGGTGTAAGTCTACAATCAATCGCTCATAGATATTTCCTGGCTAGATACAGGTGTTGATCTGGAACTGCAAAAGAGGTTGGTCGAGGAGATAGCTTTCCTGGCTGGTTTCAGGTATTACTCTCTGACCTGAGAAAGAAAGATGATTTCCTGGCTTGCTACAGGTGTTGATCTTCAATCTCTTCATGTAGATACTTTCCTGGCTAGTTACAGGTGTAGATCTACAATTAATCGCTCACAGATATTTCCTGGCTAGATACAGGTGTTGATCTGGAACTGCAAAAGAGGTTGGTCGAGGAGATAGCTTTCCTGGCTGGTTTCAGGTATTACTCTCTGACCTGAGAAAGAGAGATGATTTCCTGGCTTGCTACAGGTGTTGATCTTCAATCTCTTCATATAAATACTTTCCTGGCTAGTTACAGGTGTAGATCTACAATCAATCGCTCACAGATATTTCCTGGCTAGATACAGGTGTTGATCTGGAACTGCAAAAGTTGATGGTAATCATCTTTTGATTGACCTTTTCCTGAAAAGGCAAAACATTAGTTGTATGCAATGTCATGATGTATGAAATGCATGATGTCATGATGTTCTCAAAAATAAATGAGATTGTGTTGTATGCACTTTATCATGTATGTAAGCAGGAGATATGAAATGTGAAATGTTTATTGAATATATTTCCGTCTGGGAAAATAAATCCTTGACAGATGTCGGGAAGTTTGTTAAATCCTGGGCTGATGTTGAAGAATAGAGTTCTTCGCTTCCGCTGGGGATGATGCACAAAGATGTTTTCCAGAATAAACCAGTAGGAGAAGATGACTCTGTTGGGGAATAAACCTGGTGAAGAGATTACTCTGTGGGGAATTACTCTGTGGGAAGAGATGCCTTGCTGAGATTTTAATGATAACTCCGCTGGGGGTTCCGCTGATAAACTCTGTTGGGGATTTTGATGGACTCTGCTGGGGATAGGAAGAACTTCGCTGAGGACGATCTTCCCATTGCAATTCGCTGAGGATAACCCAGTTAGGCTCTGGTGGGGGATAACCTTTGAATAAGGCTGGGGAGAGATATTTTTGCACTCTACAGGAGACAAGCTTCCAGAATCTACTGGGTAAGATGATTCGACTCTCCTGGGGAAACTTTTGGACTGTACTGGGGAAATGGCTCCACTGGGATGTCTGTATTCCGCCGGGGAACAATCTCATATTTCTGTCGAGGAATATTAAGACTGTCGGGGATGCTTGCCGAGGAATATTTGTATCCTCTGCTAGGGAATATTAAGATCTTCTGGGAATACCCAACTTTTCCAGGACTGGTAGTAGAGCAAACCTGCTTGGGGGAGAGTATTGCTGACTTGCTGGAGATGCTGTGCCTTTTTAGGGATGATGGGAGACCAACTCTGTTTGGGGAGAGTATTGATGATTCTTGTCTTACTCTGCGGGGAGTGAAGGTATCTTGGTCAAATTCTTCAGCTGAACTTACCTTGGTACTTCGGCGGACAGAGCAACTAGATCGCTTAGACAATGCCTATTGCCCCTACTTCTGAGGTCACCTAAAATTAGTCCTTTGTTTCGCATGCAAGTATTTATGAGTTAGCAATTAATGTCAAATGCATATATCAAAAATGAACATTGGACGTTCTTTGCAAAACAAAACAGATAAAGGAAAAACAATTTGTAATTTGTTTGGAAAAGTAAGCTTGTATTGATTTTGAAATTTGCCTGTAAATAGGCGTTTTGTGTACAAGAGGCTGACGTCCTAGTAAGAGAACACCGCCGAACAAAATAGAGTTTATGCAATTTCTGAAAAGGAAAACAAAACAGCTATGTGAAAAATCCCACTGGGTTCCAACTCTGCTATCGCCTTTATGTCTTCAAGCGTCTCATCACTTTGCTGCTTAGTTGAAGATGAATCTGATTGATAGGTGTCGTCCGAGCCTGATGGTCGATACCGAAGTCTGGATGCAGGGTGATCCAATGAGACATAGTATTACGCTTATCCCTAACTTTTGCCTGGACCGCCCTTTCGGGTTTTCAGTCCACCGGAATACCCATTTTTGCCCAATCCGCCTTTTCAGGTTTTCGACTTGCCGGGTGTACAATTTTTTTTTCATTTTCATCCCTTATTTTTGCCCGAACCCTTTTGGTTCACCGGGAAGCCCTTATTTTGCCTAGGCCAGTCAACCTAGCGGGTCTTTAATCATGCGTAGTATTTTTTTACTATGTCTGCATTGGCGGGGTGAGGAAGGTCGTCACCATCCATGGTGGTTAGAATCATCGCACCTCCTGAGAATATGTTCTTAACCACAAATGGCCCTTCATACGTAGGGGTCCATTTGCCCCTGGGATCACCTTGAGGTAGAATGATGCGCTTGATTACCAGGTCCCCGACTTGATACTCTTGTCGTCTGACTTTCTTGTTAAATGTCTTGATCATCCGTTTTTGGTACGTCTGACCATGACAAATAGCAGTGAGTCTCTTTTCGTCGATTAGGTTTAATTGATCAAGCCGAGTCTGGATCCAGTCGTCTTTGCTCAAACCTGTATCTTTCATGATTCAGAGAGAAGGTATCTGAACTTCGATGGGCAAGACTACCTCCATGCCATAGACCAAGGAAAAGGGTGTTGCCCCTGTTGACGTCTGTGCTGAGGTACGGTACCCATGGAGAGCGAATGGTAACATCTCGTGTCAATCTTTGTAGGTCACTGTCATCTTCTGCACAATCTTCTTAATATTCTTGTTAGCCGCTTCTACAGCCTCATTCATCTTCGGCCGGTAGGGAGAAGAGTTGTGGTGTTGTATCTTGAATTGCTTGCAGAGCTCAGTGATCATCTTGTTGTTAAGATTGGTACCATTGTCCGTAATGATCCTCTCCGGTACACCGTATCGACAGATCAGGTTATGCCGAATGAACTGTGCCACGACGTTCTTGGTTACGGTGGCTAAGGAAGCTGCTTCAACCCACTTCGTAAAGTAATCAATTGCTACCAGGATGAAGCGATGCCCGTTAGATGCCGTAGGTCTGATCTCGCCGATCATATCGATGCCCCACATTGCAAAAGGCCAAGGTGCTGTCAAGACGTTCAAAGGAATTGGAGGAATGTGCACCTTATCAGCATAGATCTGGCACTTGTGACATGTCCGAGAATGCTGATAACAGTCGGCTTCCATTGTGGACCAGTAATATCCTACCCGAAGGATTTTCTTTGCCATGGTATGTCCACTGGAGTGTGTTCTGAAGGTACCTTCATGCAGCTCTGCCATGATCCTTTCTGCTTCAGTCTTATCCACACAACGCAGTAAGGTTGAATCATGGTTACGTTTGTACAGAATGTCATTGTTGAGGAAGAACTTTTCCGCGAACCTTCTCAGAAACTTCTTGTCATTAACGGATTCCCCCTCGGGGTATTCTTTAGCTTCGAGGTACCTTTTTACTTCATGATACCGGGGCTTTTCTATTACCTCTTCGGTCTCAAGATCACAGCAATGTGCAGGTTCATCCAATTTCCAAATAATGATTCGGGGAGCCTCGTTGTCCCATTTGACTTTGAACATAGAAGACATCGTAGCCAGCGCGTCCTCCAACTGATTCTCCTCTCTTGGGAAGTGTTCAAAGGTTATCTCCTCGAAATGGGGAATCAACGTCAATACGTACTCCTTGTAAGTAATAAGATTTGGGTGTTTCGTATCCCACTCGCCTTTGATCTGACTGATCACGAGAGCGGAATCTCCGAAGACACTCAGAAACTTGATCCTTAGGTCAATTGCAGCTCGAAGACCCATGATGCATGCTTCATACTCCGCCATGTTGTTGGTGCAGTTGAAACATAGTTGGGCGGTAAGTGGAGTATGAGAGCCTTTAGGAGATATGATCACAGCGCCAATGCCATTACCCAAAGCGTTTGAGGCTCCGACAAAGTGCATAGACCATCGGGATCCTTCCTCAGGTCCTTCATCCGGTCCAGGTACTTCACAATCAGTTACTACCATGATATTCTCTTCTGGAAATTCAAAGTTCATGGACTGGTAATCATCCACTGTCGGATGCGCCAATTGGTCTGCCAACACACTTCCCTTGATTGCTTTTTGAGTCGTGTACTGGATGTCATATTCAGTCATGATCATCTGCCATCTTGCTATTCTTCTGGACAAGGCGGGCTTTTCGAAGATGTACTTGATTGGATCCATTTTTGAGATCAACAGAGTAGTGTGAGTCAACATATACTGTCTCAGCCGGCGAGCAGCCCATACCAAAGCGCAGCAAGTTTTCTCGAGCACTGAGTATCGGGTCTCACAGTCGGCAAACTTTTTGCTAAGGTAATAAATAGCGTGCTCTTTTCGGCCAGACTCGTCATGCTGCCCCAGCACGCACCCCATTGAGTTGTCCAGTACTGTCAAGTATAAGATTAGAGGTCTCCCTTCAACCGGTGGCATAAGAATGGGTGGCTCTTGGAGATATTCTTTGATTCTTTCAAAAGCGGCCTGACATTCATCGTTCCAACGTACCACTTGATCTTTCTTCAGCAGCTTGCAGATTGGCTCACAAGTAGCAGTTAGGTGCGAGATGAATCGGGCAATGTAGTTCAACCGTCTTAGAAAGCCTCTGACTTCTTTCTCTGTCTTGGGAGTTGGCATCTCTTGTATGGCTTTCACTTTGGCAGGGTCCACTTGAATACCTTTGTCGCTCACGACGAAGCCTAGAAATTTCTCAGATCTCACCCCGAAGGTGCACTTGTTCGGGTTCAACCTCAGCTTGTACAACTTCAACCGGTCAAACAGCTTCTGTAGATGGTCAAGGTGTTCCTCCTCAGTTTGGGACCTTGCAATCATGTCGTCAACATATACTTCAATCTCATGGTGGATCATATCATGAAACAAAGCAACCATGGCACGTTGGTAGGTTGCCCCAGCATTTTTCAACCCAAAAGGCATGACCTTGTAGCAAAAGGTTCCCCACTGAGTAACAATGGTGGTCTTCTCCATGTCTTCAGGAGCCATCTTGATTTGATTATAACCGGAGAAACCGTCCATGAAGGAGAATACCTTATGCTGAGCAGTGTTGTCAACCAGAACGTCGATGTGAGGCAGAGGGAAGTCATCCTTAGGGCTCGCCCTGTTCAAATCTCTGTAGTCAACACACATTCGGACCTTACCATCTTTCTTCGGCACTGGAACCACATTGGCAACCCACTGAGGGTAAGAAGTCACTGCTAGAAAACCGGCGTCAAATTGTTTCATAACCTCAGCTTTGATTTTCTCGGACATCTCTGGACGCATGCGGCGGACTTTCTGTTTTACCGGAGGGCATTCTTCCTTGGTAGGCAGGTGATGAACCACAATGTCGGTATCCAACCCAGGCATATCTTCGTAAGACCAGGCAAAGATTTCCACGTAGTCATGCAGCATCTGAATCAACCGTTGTTTCACACTAAGCTCCAGATTGGCACCAATCTTGACTTCCTTCTTGTCTGTCTCAGTACCCAGATTTACCGTTTCCACTGGCTCCTCATGTGGCTGAATGGCCCTCTCTTCCTGGAGTAACAGTCTTGCAAACTCACCAGGAACTTCGTAATCATCTTCACCTTCGTCTTCGGCTAAGTTGATCGGATTTTTGAAGTCATAACTGGCAGTAGCAGAGTCGTTACCAGTGAGATCCAGAGTGGATTGGGACATGTATATGTGAGTGTGTGTAAATAGCTGTTTTGCAATATATAATAAAGAAAGACAAGGAGCGCAAGATTTGAAATGCAAAAAACGTCCAATGCTTTTATTAATGATATATGAAAATGACACACAAAAAGCCCTCACAAATGAAGCCACGGTGCCCCGGGTAAGACACCGGGCCATAAAGTTTCACAATATTGTCTGTTACAAATTCAAAACAAAGGAGTTCATTACTGAGTCACAAAAGTAATAGGTATGAAGTCTTTCACCGTCCAGTTGCTTGGTCCACCATTGGTCGTAGGGTAGATCCTGCTGTCGAATTCAGATTCCTCCACGTCATCTTCGATGGCATTTACTCCCGAGTTGCTGATGAACACAGGAGGTCTTCCAATCCTTGCACTACGAACAGCCCTTTGAGCTTCTGCAGTGAAACCCAAACCAAACTTGTCAGTCTTCTGAGTGAAATCATGCAGTCGGCCCCAGTTTGCACACTCACCCTTCTCGATAACAGCCCGGGCATCCCTTAAGGAAGCCATCTTCAAAGGAGAATCTTCGATCACAGTCTCTGCTGATGCCAATGTCTGAGGAACCTCTTCAAAGTGTTGAAAGGGGGTCTCAATGAACTCCCCATTCATTTCTATGTACCGGAACGAGTTGAGGTGGCTGACCATATACTCTTCCTCCCCTTGTACTGTCACAATCTTCCCTCTGACCGGGTATTTCAGCTTCTGATGTAGTGTGGAGGTCACCTCTCCAGCCTTATGGATCCAGGGACGACCCAAAAAACAAGAATAGGATGGCCGAATGTCCATCACATAGAAAGTAGAGTCAAAGACCTGAGAACAAACCCTGATTGGAATATCAACCTCACCATGTACCATCCTTTTAGACCAGTCAAAGGCCTGGACAACAATGTTACTTGGCTTTAGTTCCAACCCCTCACAATCTAACCTGTCTAGAGCTTTCTTGGGTAATACGTTCAACGAGGAACCAATGTCAACCAATACATGGGCAAGAGTAGTGCCCCTGCATTCGATGGAGACATGCAGGGCATTATTATGGTTCTTCCCTTTAGCAGTCAGATCGGCGTCGGAAAAACCCAAACCATTATCAGCAGTTAAGTTGGCCACACAGTCGGTGAACTGATCAGCTGACGTCTCTTGTGGCACGTGGGCCGTCTTCAGGAAGGTAATTAGAGCCTTGGCATGGGCCTCTGAACACAACAACAGTGATAGCATAGAAATTTTAGATGGGGTGTTCCCCAGCTGCTCAACTACATTGAAATCACTCTTCTTGATAATCTTAAGGATCTCTTCCATCTCCTGTTTGGAAGCTTCAACAGTGGTTGTCTTTGGTGCCTCCGTCTGGGCAGGCACATCAGTAGCAATCCCTTTGCCCCGAGCGTCAGATGACTCGGCAGCAGGGGTAGAAATAGAAACTTGGTCAGGAAGAGAAATAGGTACATTTGCAGGTGTGATGACAACAGGCCTCTGGATAGCTGGTGGCGCAATATCTGGTGAGAAAAGCCTACCGCTGCGGGTGACTTTGGCAGGTCCGGTGATGTTGCTGACGCCGGTATTAGTATCAAACTCTTGCTTTACTCCAAGAACATAAACATCTGCCCCATAGGGCCAAGGGACAGCTTTGTCAGATGTATAGGGGATGGGCCCCGGAACGTGATGATTATGGGAGCAATCTTCTGAGCAGGCATAATTTTGGCAGGCTTCCTTGAGGGAGTCTTGGTAGAATTGTTGACAGTAGTAACAAGGGACACTTATTCAATAGGGGTAGCAGGAACAACAATCTTTTCAAACAAGATCTCTTTATTATCCATCAGGTTTTGGATACCTGACTTCAAAGAAGGACAACCAGCAGGTGAAACAGAACATAGATGGCAACCTTTACTACATCCCGGAAATAAACCGGCTAGCAATAGGTTCCTCTTGACGGTCAACAGCAGAGTAACAATATCATCCACAGAGGCTACATACAGGTCTTCCTCTACAGCATTCACTCCATGCTTGGGCATGGGAGCAGTCACAACATTGGGCCCTTCGGGCGCCTCGAACTCTATCTCTTTAGCATCAATAAGGTCCTGGACCTTATTCTTCAGAGCCCAACAATAATCCATAGTATGCCCCGGGCTGTCAGAATGAAAAGCGCATCGGGCGTTAGGATTGTACTTTGGAGATGTTGTGTTTACAACCTTCAGAGCTTCTTTTATAGTCACCAGATTGGTTGTCAGCAACTGCGACAATATCTGGGACAAGGTCATGCTGAGTCGAGTAAACTGCCTTCTGGGTCTCTCACCCCTTTGTTGGTTATGATGCTGAGGAGCAGCAGCAGGCTTTGAAATTACCACCGCGTTGACAGCTTGGAGGCGTTCCAGTTTATTCTGTCTCCTTGAACCATAGACAGCACTAGATTCTTTCTTGAAGGGTTTCTTTTTCAGTGCTCGAGGAGGCACCTTTCTGTATCTTCCTAGACTTGATACCAGCTTCAATTATCTCACCAGTCAAGATAAGATCTGTAAACCCGGCAGAAGAATTTCCAATCAAATGGTTGAAGAACGGACCAGACAGGGTCCCCAAGAACATATCCACAAGTTCATGGTCAGTCAGAGGTGGCTGCACCCTTCCAGCCAGGTCTCTCCACTTCTGAGCATATTCCTTAAATCCTTCACCCGTCCCTAGTGACATACCCTGGAGTTGGGTACGCGTAGGAGCGAGGTCAGAATTATACTGATACTGCTTATAGAACGCAATAGCCAAGTCCTCCCAGTTACGAATACTGGCTCCATCCAGCTGATAAAACCATTCGAGTTGAGTCCCTAAAAGACTATCCTTGAAGAAATGGATCCACAAATTCTTGTCAGCTGTATAAGGTTGGATCTTCCTTACATACGAACGGAGGTGCAGCTTAGGACAGGAAGCTCCGTCGTACTTTGCAAAAGCATGTGCCTTGAACTTATGGGGAATCACCACCCCAGAGGATAAGCCTAGATCTCCAAAGTCCAACCCGGGCACATTTTGAATTTCCATAGCACTTAAGCGGTCCTCCAGCTGTTTGTACCTATCCTCAGCAGGAGGGTACTGTTCATCATTATAATCCGTCTCGTTGTCGGAGACCACGAGACTAGGAACCCTTCTCTCCTGTGGACTGTCTTTGCCTACAGATGAGGTAGTCAGATCAACCTCATTTTGTAGTCCATTCCCAAATCTGCGTCCAATGTTGAACAATACGGTCCTCTTCTTCTTCTTCTTCAGAATCAGAGTCTTCAACTCCTGTTGACCCTGGGCTAGGCTCATAACCAACTCTTGGAACTGGGCATTCTGGGCCTGGAGGGCCTTGATAGCTTGTTCAGTAGTAGTCTCAGAAGACATGATGATTGCTGAAATAAACAGCGAAGAAGATAAGTGACCTGTAAAAAGGGTACCTGTTATGCATATGATGAATGGAATGCGTATGAGTTATGTTTTCAAAGACAATCGGGATTCAACTTTGTAGACAAAAAGGAAACAAACTTTATTAGATTTAACTCTGGAATCTAAATTGTTCAACAAATTTCCCTTAGGCGTTACAGGAATGAAAATACTGAAAAGTAAATAAAAGCTGTAAAAGAAACATCCAAGCCCCATCAGTGCTCCCATGGCCTCTTCTTCTCAGTACGGATGTAGTCATTCAAGATCCGCTCGTTCTCCAATTGCTTCGTCAGCTTCTGGATCTTCTGTTCCTGTTCATTGAACCTTTCCCGATAAGAATCCCGTTCTTCATGCAGTTGCGCCCAAGACCTCTTTAGTGTATCAATATCAGTGGGTATCTGAGGATGGAGAACAGTTGGAGGAACCCCGTCCTTATCAGGAACTTCAAGAGTAATAGGCCTGACAGCTTCGTATGGCATACCTAACTTCTGAGCACGGATGCGGACCCATCTGAAGTAGGACTCCATGGGTAGAGAAGTATTTGGTCCAAACTCATGTGGGTCAGCTTTGTGAATCATGTCCCAAGCCCTGATGAATCTACGACGCAGCTCGTCGCTATCTACCTGAAACTCAAAACTGATGTGAGGTACCAACATCTCATGAGGCCCTGCTCTTCTGGCTCTTCCAAATTGACGGAGAGCTAAACATGGGTTATAAGATATTCCTCCCTGGGTACCGATCAATGGAACATTAGGATACTCTCCGCAACGATCAATAACGGCCACCTCATCTAAACCTCTGAGAGTCCAAATAATGTCATTATCAGTGAGAGACATTATCCTATGAGCCCAACCTCTTCCTTCTTTGTTCTTCAGCACAAAGTTAGGGAGGTGCAAAATAAACCACCTCACTAATAAAGGAGCACAACACCATAAAGTTCCCCGTCTTCGGGAAGTATGAGCATAGAGCTGTTGCAGGATGTCACCCAAGAGAGTGGGTACAGGGTTCCGAGAGATGAAGATCCTTATGGCGTTAACATTAACAAAGGTATCAGGATTTGGAAACAATACCAGACCATAGATTAAGAGAGCCAGAATGTCTTCGTACGCCCTGAAGTCTAAGTCATTCCAGAAACTATTAGCTTTGCCAATCAGAAACTTAGACAAAAAGCCCTTAACTCCGCTTCTAGTCTCCCAGTTAGCCATTACCTCTTCTTTGGTCAAGGGAAGGGCTGCAACAATCTCCTCAGGCCTAAGAGTCTTTTCCCAACCAGTGAATGGAGTCTGATCCAAAACAGGGATACCAAGCAAATCAGTGAATTCTTCCAGGGTAGGGACCAGCTGGAAGTCTTGAAAGGTGAAGCAATGGTATAGGGGATCATAAAACTGGGCCAGGACACTCATCAATTGTTGGTCCCACTTTGAAGTGACTAAACCGAGAAGAGAACCATGCCTCTTGATGAAGGAAGTAGTGTTTGGAATCCTATCAACCAATTCTTTAAGCAAATCAGGTGGTTGAACAAAGTTGAGCCGGATAGTATTCCTTCGCACGGGCATCATGATGTCCTACAAAATGGAGCAAAGATGAAACCCTCTTGTCTTTGAAATGGGTTAGTCCTTATGCCGGATATATGCAATGTTATGATGGTATGATGTTATGATAAAGGCACACCACAAGTATTCACAAAAGGCAAACATGGTAAGGCACACAAGTCACACAAGACAGCCCTTAGATTTTAGGCCAGCATGAAGTTTAGGTACTACCCTCTTTCAGTTTCAGTTGGTTAAGACCTGTCTTAGAAAATATAAATCGGGTTCTAGAGGATCTCAATATCACTGACTACCCTCAATCGGTCATAACTCCAGCTTCGCAACCTTTTCTTATGGCCGGAACCATCGCGAGAGTTTAGCCTCAATGAGTGTAGCATACTGCTACTGTTCTATGGCCAAGTTGGGTCAATTTAAGGTTCTAAGGTCAGTTGGTTCTCAATGACTCCTCAGAAGACCCATATTCTCCTCATTCCAACACAAGGGATATCGGTACAGACCAAGGTGTCACACCAATGTAGCTACTGCTTCACCCGTGTCGGTCTACGCCGGACAGGTCCCTCACAGTTTATTGATACCTAAAGGGTATTCCCCAGATCCGAGTTAGGATCTATGTAACTCCGATACAAGCCCACAATATTAAAGCAAACAAGGCATACAATTGAAAACATAGAATGATCTAATCCTAAGGTACACCTCACTTATATTCCCCAGCAGAGTCGCCAGTTCTGTGATCGGTGGAAATAGAACTGACTGTTTTTGAATGCTGGTTCGCGAAATGTCGCGGTAAGCAAGAGTCGCCACCGTCTTTTATTTTCTCCAACAAGGAAAGGACAAAAACACAGCAAAATTCCTTTTAGAGATGTTTCTCGGTTCGGGAGGTAGATTATAGAAAGGGAAGGTGTTAGCACCCTTTCTATCTGTGGTTATCCACGGGCTCTTAGGTACTTGCTCACTATGTTTTCAAAAGATTTTTGCTTTTCTTTGTGTTTGTGGGTTTTAAAAAAAAATTCTTGTTTGAAAACTTCGATTTAACTCTTGTATCAGTCCTCAAGAGTGTATGAAGTGTTGTTTGAAAACTTTGTCTGAAAAAGTGTAAGTGCGAAAAGTATTTTTGTTTTGAAAGAGCAAGTACCTGAGAACCTCTACCTACTCAAAAGAAATTAAGTTGTGTAAATGTCCTTTAGATAGTGCCATCCCACTATTGAGAAGTAGGTAGCACCATCGTTGGAGTTTTCGGGTCAATTCGATTATAGGGACATGTGGTCACCAAAGCAATAGTAGGACGCCTTAGCGGTAACCCTAATGTCTTAGATCTTTTTTTTATTCGAGGCAACCGTTTCGAGGCAACTTGGATCTTTAGACAAGAGGGCGACCTCTAAAACACCCTATACTCAATGACCACGTCGAGGCAACCAAGTGAGGCGTACCCTAGGAGTGGCATGTGCGAGTGTGTCAGGTTTCATGTTAAGTTATCTTTGTACATGTTATGGTGAGCTACGTTTTGATTTTTATTTTTCAGATAAGTCTTGTCATGCATAGCCTAGTTAACATACATCTAACAGTTAATAGTTTGCGGAAAATAAATCTACGCTATTACAAGGCGTCAGGTATTTATATCGCCAAAAACAAACCCTTTGAAAAAGTAAATGCGAGAAATTAAAGAAAGCGATAAAAATTCCTAATTAACGTTATTACATCCTCGGAGCAATTACATAAATATGGATCAAAATTAATATGCGCGCGAGAGAAATTGAATTGGAGAAGTCCTTAGGGTTTTGACCCTTTTTTGAGAAAGAAAGAAATTTTTGTTATTTGGCATTTAATTAAATTAATCCTAAAACTAATTAATTAATAAAAAGAAAAGATGTTTTTGAATTTTTGATTGTCCATGGTACGTATTGACTGGGAGCATGGTAGTCGTCCACTGATGACCCTTGGATCTGTGCCTGACGCCACATGGCACGTTGATGATTGAAGTACATGGTGGAACGCTTTTGGAAGCCTGCATGTAAATATGTAAAGAAAAATAACATAAGCATTTTGGGTGGACCTGGGACTCGAACCCAGGTCCCAATGCTTCCAAATCCACACGCCAACCACTCCACCATCACGCTTCAGTCGTTAGTAAAATAACAAGTAAATATAATATATATAAAAATCAATTCATATGCTGAAAAAGAAAAAATAACGTGCGTGTTTTGAATAAGCCAATGGAGTATCAACACCTAGTCATCTTCTTCCTTCGTTCCTGCAAAACATAAACAGATAGCGGGGGGTTTTAACCCCCACAATATGCAGCGACGAAAAATAGCGACTAGCCCTGTGGTTGATATAAATGTTTCGCGAGGGTTGGTTTATGTTCGTCTGATTCTCACGATTTCAACCATATGCCTTGGGAGTCCTAATTTTGCCTGGATTGCAAAGCCCCAAATTCACAGCTCATGAACCCTAGAAATTGATCATGGTAACTTTTGATTTATGGCGTTTCAATGCAATTAAACTATACCATTAGCTTTGTACAGTCCCTAGCAACACAAAACGACCAAGAAAATATGTTAAATGCGCATGATTTGAGCAATATGATTATGGATAAAATGTGAAAACCGTGAAACTGTTTAGGGTGATTCTTTGAGCTTCAAGGCTTGAATTTGATTGCCACACACTCCTGGGAACTCCTGCAAGGTGTTAGGATCAACAAAAAGTTTTGAATCGCCCTGGAATATAGAAATCAGTTTTGCAATTTTCTTGGGAAATTTTCAATATGCTATGGCTTTTCTGCAGCTTCTCTCACGTGTATGGCATCAGGGTTGGCTTGCATATTTATAGAGGAATGAAATTAGGTCACAATTTTGAGCAAAAATCCGTGGAATTGATGGTTGAATCTTTGATTGGAAATCACATATTTTTGAATCTTCATGATTGGAAAAAGTTGCCAATTTTGGAGATTTTTGCATATTTGATTTGTACACGAAATTGCCAGCATATCTTGACCATATTTGCTTCACAAAAAGATTGAAAAACCAAATCTTTGTATTTTCCTACAATTTAAATTAATTAAATGAATTAATATCAATTAAAAATCCAATTAATTAATAAAAAATAAGAAAATAAATTCAATTAAGCTTGATGAGTCGTCCATATGTCATGGATGAAGTTTCAAGAAGAGATTTGAGGCCCATTAGCAAAAATAAGGTGTTTTGAGCAAAGTTGACTTTTGCAAATTCACAAAAATTTCCCAACTTCTCCAATGCATATCTTGCTCAATTTTGATCATATGAACATGTTCTTGGACATTTTGGAAAGGTCTTGAAGTCCTCTAACCAATGCCTTTGGTACCATGTCATTTGGATTTACCAATCTCAAGTTATGGCCTCTGAATCAAAGTGCATTTTTGTTGACTTTTGAAATTGACCTATAATGTAGAAATTGATAACTTTTTGTGAGAGCATTTCTTAGACTTGGAGTGTGAAGATGGATTGTAGGAGATGTCATCCTCTTCAAAATGAGAATTGGATGGTATTTTTCTGATGAACCATGAAAAAGTTATGCCCTGGTCAAGATACAGTTGACTTTTCTACTGTCCAAAAATAGTAACTTTTGCATCTTTGATGATTTTTGAGCCATTCTTGTGGAATCATGATCAAGACTTGATAAAATGATGATTGTGAGCTCAAAATAATATGTTGACCAAAAAATCTGACTTTTGACTGTAAAATGACCATTTTGCCCTTGCAGTTGACTATAGATCAAATGAGGCTTTTGACTGTGCAAATTGACACTGTGAGTCTTGAAACTTGGCATGTAGGTGCTTAAGGATGTATATAGGCCTATGAGACTTGATTGGACCATTGAAAACCCCAAATTCCTTGAAAGAATCAAAACCCTAATTTCAGTTGTCTTAGGAGGTGGTTTGACTGTACAATCTCTTGAGCAATCTTGAACAATTTGAAGATCATTCTTGACAAATCTTAAGGAATATGGGAGGGCAAATTTTGGGGTACAACAGTATCCTTTACAAGCGTAACCATGATTCAACTTTACAGCGATGTGTGGACAAGGACGAGGCAGAAAGGATTATAGCAGAATTACATGAAGGTACTTTCGGAACTCGTTCTAGTGGACATACTATGGCGAAGAAAATCCTACGGGCAGGATACTATTGGTCTACTATGGAAGCATTCTCAGACCTATCATAAGTGATAAGTCTACGCTGATAAGGTGCATATACCTCCAGTTCCTCTGAACGTCTTAACAGCTCCTTGGCCTTTTGCAATGTGGGGCATCAATATGATTGGCGAGATCAGACCTACTGCATCCAATGGGCATCATTTCATTCTGGTGGCTATTGATTACTTTACAAAGTGGGTTGAAGCAGCTTCCTTTTCTACAGTAACCAAGAACGTTGTGGCGCAGTTCATCCGACACAACCTGATTTGTCGATACGGTGTACCAGAGAGGATCATTACAAACAATGGTACAAATCTCAACAATACGATGATCACCGAGCTCTGCAAGCAGTTCAAGATACAGCATCACAACTTTTCTCCCTACTGGCCGAAGATGAATGGGGTTGTTGAAGCGGCTAATATGAACATCAAGAAGATTGTGCAGAAGATGACGATGACATACAAAGACTGGCATGAGATGTTACCTTTTGCTCTTCATGGGTACCGTACCTCAGCGCAGACGTCAACAGGGGCAACACCCTACTCTTTGGTGCATGGCATGGAGGCAGTCTTTCCCATTGAAGTCCAGATACGCTCTCTTCGGATTATGAAGGATGCAGGCCTGAACGAGGACGATTGGATCCAGACCCGGCTTGATCAGCTGAATTTAATCGACGAAAAGAGACTTACTGCTATTTTTCATGGCCAGACGTATCAAAAATGAATGATCAAGGCATTTAACAAGAAAGTTAGACGACAAGAGTATCAAGTCGGGGATCTGGTGATCAAACGCATCATACTGCCACAAGGTGATCCCAGGGGAAAATGGACCCCTACGTACGAAGGGAAATTTGTGGTTAAGAACATTTTCTCAGGAGGAGCTATGATTCTAACCACCATGGATGGTGACAACCTTCCTCACCCCGTCAATGTAGACATAGTGAAAAAATACTACACATAATCAAAGACTCGCGAGGTTGACGGGCCTAGAATAAGGGCTTCCCGGCGAACCAAAAGGGTTCGGGCAAAAATAAGGGATGAAAATATAAAAAACTGTACACCCGGCAAGTCGAAAACCTAAAAAGGCGACTTGGGCAAAAAAGGGTATCCCGGTGGACTGAAAACCCGAAAGGGCGGTCCAGGAATAAATTAGGGATCAAAGCGTAACACTATGTCTCATTGGATCATCTTGCTACCAGACTTCGGTATCGACTACCAAGCTCGGAAGGCACCGATCAATATGATCTACCTTCAACCAAGTAGAAAAGTGATGAGACACTCGAAGACATAGGGGCAATAGCAGAGTTGGAACCCAGTGGGATTGTTCACATGGTTGTTTTCTTTCTTTTACACAAATTGTACAAATTCTATTTGTTCGGCGGTGTTCTCTTACTAGGACGTCACCCTCCTGTACAAAAATGCCTACTTACAGGCCGACTTCAAAATCAATACAATTCATTTTCACAAAGAAATTTCAATTTATTTTCCTTTTTTCTATTTTGTTTTGCAAGAACATCCAATGGTTCATTTTTGATATATGCATTTGACAATAATTGTTGCTCATAAATATTTACATGCGAAACAAAAGACGATTACTCGTAATATCAGGAACAGGGCAAACAAGAAATGTCCAGGCCTTACGGTTGCTCTATTCACCAGGTACAAGGATAGACCTAGCTGGATAATACGACTAAAAGTATATACACTCCCCACAGAGTAAGAAAAAGACAGTGATGTTAGTTTTCCCGAACAGGACGTAACTCTCCCCAGCTAAGGTTCACAATCGCGAGTGAGTCGGTAAGATTCTCCCTAAGCAGAGTTCATCTTCCACCAACAATGGAAAACCATCCCCAGTGGAGTTTATTTCTCCCACAAATAGAAATTTTATCCCCGACAGAGTTCATCATTGCCAAGAATGGTAATTCATCCACAACCGAGGTTATTTTCTCCAAGACAGCAGATCTTCTAACAGAGTATCTTTTCCCCACAGAGTCATTTTCTCGCCAGTTTATTTTCCAGCCAAATTATTCTCCTACCAAGTTATTCTCAAATCATCTTCAGTCGTTATCCTCAGCGAGCGAAATTCTTTTTATTCTCCAACAGCAGTCCGAGATTTATTTTCCCCAGCTAGAGAACATCACGAAAACATTGCATATACATACATCACGACATGCATATACGCATCATACAACACAGTCTCATTTATTTTTGAGAACATCATTGCTCGATACATGTCATGCATCATGATATTACATACGACTAACCCTTTACCTTTCAGGAAAAGATACAATCAAATTCTCACAAAGTCCAAGCTACGAAGCCCGGATTCGACTGGATAGTGTCTTGATTTCTACATCATATTGTGAAGCCCGGAGAACGACCGGATAACAATATCAAACACCGCGAAGCCTAGATTCGACTAGATAGTGGTTTATCATCAAGCTATGAAGCCCGGATTCGACTGGATAATAGTTTAATCCCCAGGAAGCCGTGAAGCCAGGATTACAACCGGATAACAGCTCAACAAGTTACCATGAAGCCTGGATTCGACCAGATAGTGGTATATCATAAACACAAGCCGTGAAGCCCGGATTACGACCGGATAACAGCTCAGCAAGTTATTGTGAAGCCTGGATTATGACCAGATAGCAATACAAGACCATGAAGCCTGGATTACGACCAGATAATGGTTGAAGACGTTGTGAAACCTGGATTACGACTAGATAGCAACCAAGAATACTACGAAGCCTGGATTACGACCAGATAGTGGTATATCTTTAATACAAGTTATGAAGCCCGGATTCGACCGGATAGTATCTTGATTTCTCCGAACACCATGAAGCCTGGATTCGACCAGATAATGGTATGAGACATCGCGAAGCCTCGATTACGACCAAATAGCGGTAAAAGACATTGAAGCATGGGTTATGACCATATAACAGTAAGGGACAATGTGAAGCTTGGATTACGATCAAATAGCAGTTTACCCGGCCAATTACTATGAAGCCCGGATTCGACCGGATATTAGTAGGCCCAAAAATCAAAGGGAAGCCCGGAGGCGACCAGATAACCACTTGATTTTCTTCTAAAGCCTGGATTACGACCAGATAAGAAGCAAGGTATTGCGAAGCCTGGATTCGACCAGATAGCAGTACAGGACACCATGAAGCCTGGATTCGACCAGATAATGGTATGAGACATCGCGAAGCCTGGATTACAACCAGATAATGGTAAGAGACATCGTGAAGCCTGGATTACGACCAGATAACAGTACAAGACACTGCGAAGCTTGAATTTCGACCAAATAACTGTTTTACCTGGACAATTACTAAGAAGCCCGGAGTCAACCGGATATTAGTGTGCCTTAAATTCAAGTTAAAGCCCGGATGTGACCGGATAAAAACTGATTTTCTTCTGAAGCCTGGATTAAGACCAGATAA
Organism: Vicia faba; assembly: GCA_948472305.1. Classification (NCBI taxonomy): domain Eukaryota; kingdom Viridiplantae; phylum Streptophyta; class Magnoliopsida; order Fabales; family Fabaceae; genus Vicia; species Vicia faba. The sequence continues at coordinate 1,448,120,726 of OX451739.1, read as the reverse complement.
TAATTGAAAAATTGCAAAGCCTGGATTACGACCGGATAGCAAGTTCCATCTCATCTCCCCAATAAGTCACTGTAAAGCCTGGATTACGACCAGATAATAGCCGGTCTTATCACTATGAAGCCTGGATCATGACCAAATAACAGTTCATTTTCACCTCCTCTACCAAGAGACTATTCCCTCAGTAGAATAACGGACGATCGAAGCTCCTAAAATTCAACTTTTCTCTCAAGACAGAGACCGGCATTCCCCAGTGGAATCTTCCTCAACAACAGGTATACAAGCTCTCATTAAGGAATCTCTTATGCGATCGACACTCCTTCGGATGGCATCTTTAAGCCCATATCCCGTCATCAATCTCCAAATGGAATCTGCAAGCCCATTCCCGACATCACAAGACAAATACCACTTCATGCGAGTGCAAATTTCTGGGCACTCTAGTGTTCAATCATCTTCCACCTTCAGATCACGAAAGGCAGACAAGTCAATCTAAATCTTCAGGTTTAAGAAGACTGAACAGGGGCAGCTGTTGTACCCCAAAATTTTCCCTTCCATACTTCTCAAAACATTTCAAGAAAGATCCTCAAGTTGCTCAAAGAAGTCCAAGGGTTGGCCAGACAAGCTCCTTCCTAAGGCAATCTACCTCAAATTAGGGTTTCATGTTGCATCAAGATACTTGAGCCCAAGGGATCCCAAATTCTCACCTTTGTCCTAATATGTTCTCAAGATCATCCATGTCAAGTCTCAAGCCTTGCAGAGGAAGTTTGCTCAGTTAATTGCTCAAAGGCCTGAAAATCGACCATGCTAGGGCAAAAGTCAATTGTGGCCCACATACAGTCAAACTTCAAGATTTTGGGTCAACATCCTCATTTTGAAATGAATTTCATCATTGATCAAGGGTTTATCATGATTCCTCAAGGATTTCTCATAATTCATCAAAACCCAAAAGTTGTTAAATTAGGGTTTTATAGGAAAAGTCAACTCAACTTTGACCAAGCATAACTTTCTCATACTTTATGAGAAATGACCCATATAAAGCTCATTTTTAAGAGGATGCAATGCTCTACAGTCCATATTCATATCCCAAGTTCAAAATATGCACTCACAAGAAGTTATGAATTTGGACATTATAGGTCATTTTGAAAAGTCAACAAAAACACCTGTTTTGTCAAAGCTTCATACATGAACATGGAATACCAAATTGAGATGAGACAAAAAGGATTGCTTAGAGGACATCTCAAGCTTTCTAAAAAGTCCAAGAACACCTTCAAATAGTCCAAATTGAGGAAGATATGCATTGGTGAAGTTGACCTTTTTTGCAAAATTGTCAAAAGTCAATTATGCCCCAAATTGCAATTTTTCCTAAATGGGCCTAATCTTTTGCACTTGTTTTGAGTTGGTAGCATGGTCCACGAGTCCTAACTCTTCCCACTTGTCTTTATCTTATTTTTATTATTTATTCTGATTTTTATTTGAATTAAATCAATTTAAATCAAAACAAATCATGAAAAAATCCAAAACATCGAAACCTCAAGATTTTGTGCATATTTCAGGTCCTATATCCAGTTGGCAAGTGATTGAATTCGTGCAAGGCCTTTGTGTGCATAAAAAGATTGGTTTTAGCCTATTTTTGGAAGGATCTTCAAGTGAATCAAATCAAAATCAAAAGCCATAATGGATGAAGATTGAGAACACTTTTTCAACCCTAATTCATTCCTCGGTATGTAGTATACAATTGCAGACCTAAAACACAAGGTTTGAAAGGCGCACAAAGGCAGAACAAACTTGAAAAAATCAAAGAAAGGTGGTGATTCGATTTTGTACTTCCAGGCACTTTCAAGGTCCCCTAGCCATCTCATTTGATTCCTGGGATCACAAGCAGGCTGTACCAATCAAGAACAAGGAGTTTCCAGCGCCAAAACCCACTGTAAGTCAGCCACGACTTTGGTTTATTTTTGAAATCGAATTGTATGATCCTGGAAATTATAGCACGAAATAATCATATATTCGTGTTCCTGAACACATTTGCAAGCTATCTATAACATTCAATTGCATTTTTTGACTCTATGAAGATTTTCCATTGTTAGGGTTCTTGGTCTCGTTTTAGGGTTTTATGTGCAGGAAAAATTAGCCCCCATGAAGGGTATCATGATGCTCAGAATGCCAAGAAGGTTCGATCCATGGCATTAGAAGTCATTTATCATGTCCAGGGAAGTTTTTGAAATAAGACAGGGATGTAGCGACGAATACTTGTCCGTAGGTAAAAGTTTTTAACTTTTACCAACGGAGCGAGGACAGGGATGACCAGCATGGCATCATCCTGTTCGTCCATTCAAAATTCTGGCACGTTTCTTTTAATTTTCTCCACTAACTCTCTTTATTGCATATTATCTATTGTTGTTATTCTACGTACAAAATGAACGTGCAGCGCAGTTGGTAGCCAGGTGATGGAAAATGCTTTGGGGCCTAGGTTCGAATCCCAGGTCCCCTCATTCTTTCATATTATTTTCGTTTATGTGATCAGGCGCGCATGTAGATTTGAAGTCCACCATGGACCACCATCATCCAGCCAGCCAGATGTCCAGATGGCCAGATCTAAAGGCCATCATATGAAGGACCATCATAGGCTTCAGTCAACGCATAGTTGGGAATCTGGCAAGTCAACATGGATCAAGTTCTCTTGGGCCCAGAATCTGCTTTTGACACCCTCCAAAATTGCTTTCTCAGGCCCAATATCTCTTTTCTCTATTCTTTTTATATTTTGTTTTTCTTTATTTATTCATTTAAATTATTTTTACTAAAAAATTAATAATTCTTTTTATCAAAAAATCATAAAAATAATATTTTTCACCCAATTAGATTTAGGATTTTTTTCTACAAAGATTAATTGAATTAGGTTATTTAATTTTAGGTAACTTAAATTATTTTGTAAATAAATTAAAAACAATTAGAACAATTAGGGTTTTTGTTTCTAACTTAATTCTATTTTCTTTTTATAAAAATAACCAAAAATACAAAAAAATAGGTTAAATAATTTTATTTTCTTTAATTAATTTAATTACTAATTAATTTTGTATTTAATTTAAAAACCTTGTTCTTTTTCTTAAAAATAATTAAAAACAACAAAAATATTTGTTTCTTCTGATTAGGTTAGACGGGGTCAAAACCCTATTTCTCTCTCGTTCTCGGTTCATCGCGCTTATTTATTTTTACCATATTGATGTAATTGCTCACAAGTTATAATAGATTAATTAGGGCTTTTACTTTCATTTATCATTTTTTACGGGTTGTTTTTGGATATGTAATTAATACCTGAAGCCTTGTAATAGCGTAGCTTATTTTCCGCACTTTAAATTCCACAAATATTAACTGTTAGATGTATGAATAATAGGGATGCATGACAAGAATGTATGATTAACTTTAAAATAGTTAGCAAACCCTAAATGTGCAAAGATAATAAACTTGAAATTGGATCACTCGCACATGCGCACTCCTAGGGTATACTCCCACTTCGGTTGCCTTCGGTAAATGGTCATTGAGTATAGGATATTTTAGTGGTCGCTCTTTTGTCTCAAAGATCAAAGTTGCCTCGGAAAGGTTGCCTCGGAATTGTTGCCTCGAATATGATCTTAAGACAGTAGAGTTACTACTAAGATGTCCTAACATTTCTTTAGTGATCGTACGTCCCTTTCGAATTGACCCTTAAAACTCCAACGATGGTGCTACCTACTCACTAATAGTAGGATAGCGCTGTCTAAAGGAAACGAACATAGAACAATTCTTTTTTCGAGTAGGTAGATTAGTTCTTAAGTACTTGCTCAAAACAAACAAACTTTTTCACACTTACACTCCTTTTCAAACAAAGTTTTCAAAAACACTTTGTAACACTCTTGAAGACAGAAGCAATGGTTAAATCAAAGTCAAAACAAAAACTTTTAAAAACACACAAACACACAGAAGCCATTTTTAAAATGATGAGCAAGTACCTAAGAGCCCGTAGATAACTACGGATAGAAAGGGTGCTAATAACTTCCCTTTCTATAATCTACCCGTCGTACATAGAAAATCTCGAAAAAGGAAGTTTTATGTTCTTTTTTCCTTTCCAGTTGGATAAAATAAAAGTCGGTGGTGACTCTTGCTTACCGCGACATTTTGCGAACACAAACGCAAAATGCAAACCAGCATTTTCAAACAAGTCCGGTTCTGGCCACCGTATCACAGAACTGGCGACTCTGCTGGGGACTTAATAAGTGGGGTATACCTTAGGATCAGTTCATCATATTGCTTCTCTTGTTTGATTTGATTGCTTTATTTTTTGTGGGCTTCGTATCGGAGTTACTATAGATCCTAATTTGGATCTGGGGAACACCTGTTAGGTAAGTAGCAATAAACTATGAGGGAATTGTATGGCGTAGACCGATACTGTTGAAGTAGTAGCTATGTTGATGTGGCACATTAGTTGGTACTGGTATCCCTTGTGGAGGAACAAGGAGAATACGGGGCTGCTATATGGGTCGTTAAGCATCAACTGACCTTAGAACCTATAATTGACCAACTTGGCCATAGGAAGTAGTGAGATAGTCGGCCTCGGTATAGAGCTGAGAACTGATTGATACTCGATACTACACTCATTGAGACCATACTCTCGAGATAGTTCCGGCCGCAAGAAAAGATTGTGTGAGCTGAAACCATGACCGATGGAGGATGGTCAGTGATATTGAGAACCTCTAGAACCCGGTTACTATTATTAGGACAGGTTAAACCAACTGAACTGCAAAAGGGTAGTACCTAGACTCCATGCAAGCCTAAACTTAAGGGCTATTGTGTGACTTGTGTGCCTTTACCATGTTTATTACCTGCTATACCTGTTGTGTGTTTTATCATGACATCATGCATCATGACATAACATTCATATTTCATTAGACTAACCATTTCAAAGACCGAGGGGATTTATCTTTGTTCTGTTTTATAGATTATGGCTTTAGTACCCTGAAATACCATTCGGGTCAACTTCGTGCAAATCCCTGCTCAGCTCAGAGATTTATTTTCAAACGTTCCTGATACTTCTTCATTTGTTAGAAGACATGGTCATCTCTTAAGCCTGGTCACTTCAAAGTTGGATGAGAAAATGATGAGCGTGTTGTTCCAGTTCTTTAATCTGTTGCATCATTGTTTCACCTTCCTGGATTATCAGCTAGTCCCTACTTTGGAGGAGTTTTCTGATTTACTGGGTATATCCATCCTCGAGCAGACACCCTTCACAGATTTGGAGGAGGTTCCTAGACCTGAGGACATTGCTTCATCCTTACATCTAAAAAGGGCTGATGTAGTATCCAACTGGGAGACACGGAGTGGGGTTAAAGGTTTCTTGGCCAAGTTTCTAATGGATCAAGCTCAACAGTTCTGGGATAATTTGGACTTTCAAGCTTTCGAAGACATCTTGGCTCTCCTCATTTATGGCTTGGTTCTTTTCCCAAATCCAGATTCCTTCATCAATGTGAATGCGGTCAAGATCTTCTTGTCACGTAATCCAGTGCCTATTCTTCTAGGTGACATTATGCATGCTCTTTATACTCGTACTGTGTGAAGAAGCGGGACCCTCATATGTTGCACGCCGCTGCTGGCGTGGTGGTTTATTTCGCACCTCCCCAAGTCTGTATTGAAGAATGAGGAAGGTGTAGGTTGGGCTTACAGAATCATGTCCCTTTCTCATACGGACATTCTTTGGAGTTCTAAGGATATGGAAAGAGTAGCTGTCATTGATCGATGTGGGGAATACCCTAATGTCCCATTGCTTGGAATTAGAGGCGGAATAACCTACAATCCTTGTTTGGCTTTACGATAGTTTGGACGTGCTCGGAGAGACGGTCCCCATGAGCTGCTTCTTACAGATATTGTCTTTGACTATATGGAGGACGTCAAAGAGCATCGCCGAAGGTTTATACGAGCCTGGAGCATGGTGAACAGGTCTGACCCTCAAGAGCTAGGACTAAAGACTTCTCTCCCTATGCAACCTTATCTCCAGTGGGTTCGAGCCCGTGCTTAAAAGCTGGGGATGCCTTATGAAGTTGTTTTACTGGTGATTTTATAGCATACTAATGAAGAAGGTGTTCCTTATATTGTCCTCTATCCTTATATACCTACTGATCTTGGGGCATTGAAGAGATCCTGGATCCAGTTAAAGGAAGAAAGGGATACTTACCGAGAGAAGTATCATGAGCAGGAAAGGAAGATCTTGAAGCTCACGAGGCAACTTGAGAATGAAAGAACAATCAATGATTATGTCAACATGAAGGGAAAACGACCATGGGATTTCTGATGTCTTTTATTATTTCTAGTTAGATTTGCTTTTCAGTTTATTTCTTTTGTAACGCCTTGAAGGCATTGTTAAACATTGTTACAAGTTTAATCTAATAAAGTGTGTTTTATTTTGGTTCAGAAATTTGAATCTCCCAAAGTCTTTGAAATCATTCCATACGCATTCCATTACCATGCACCTCATTACAGGTACCATTACAGGTTTCTTATCTTCTTCGCTGTTTATTTCAGCACATAACGTCTTCTGAAACACCTACCAATTAAGCCATCAAAGCTCTTCAAGCACAGAACGCTCAATTCCAAGAGATGTTCTTGAACTTGGCCAAAGGACAACAGGATTTGAAGACTCTCATCCTGAAGGAGAAGAAGCAGAAGAAGAAGGTGGTTCTCTTGAATATGGGTCACATATTTGGGAATAGGTTGCGACAGGAAGCTGATATGTCTCATTCATCTGGAGGAGGAGAGAATCAAGAGGAAAGAAAGGGTCCTAGTCCTGTGGTTTCTGATAATGACACTGATTTTGATGATGAACAGTACCCTCTTGCTGAGGATAGGTACAAACAACTTGAAGACCGTCTGAGTGCTATGGAGATTCAGAAGGTTCCCAGTTTGGACTTCGGAGATCTGGGGCTAGCATCGGGAGTGGTGATTCCTCACAAGTTTAAAGCTCCTATTTTTGCTAAGTACGATGGAGCATCTTGTCCAAAGCTCCACCTCCGCTCGTACGTTAGAAAAATCCAACCCTACACTGCCGATAGGAATCTGTGGGTCCATTTCTTTCAAGATAGTTTGTCAGGGACTCAACTTGAATGGTTTTATCAATTGGAAGGAGCTAATGTCCGCAAGTGGGAGGACCTTACTGCTGCTTTTTACAAGCAATACCAGTATAATGCCGACCTTGCTCCCACGCGTACTCAGCTTCAGGGTATGTCTATGGGTGCAGGTGAAGGATTTAAGGACTATGCTCAGAATTGGAGAGATCTGGCCGGAAGAGTCCAACCCCCTTTGTCTGATAGGGAGTTGGTGGATATGTTTATGGGGACTTTGTCTGGTCCATATTTCAATCATTTGATCGGTAGTTCATCGGTTGGGTTCACTGAATTGATTTTGACTGGGGAGAGAGTAGAAGCTGGTATCAGAAGTGGCAAGATACAGAAAGGTGCTTCATCAAGTACAGAAAAAAAAGCCTTTTAAGAAAGAAGCTAGTGTTGTTTACAACTCAAGGAGCCAAAACCGACCTGAACGCCGCCAATCAGTGAATACGGTAGTAATATCAAGACCCACCATTGCCCCACAACGCAACAATCAGCAAAGAGTAGAGAGACCACAAAGACAGTACACTTGGCTCAGTATGACTTTATCTCAGATTCTACCGCAATTGTTGAAGACCAACCTAGTAACTCTGAGGGAAGCCCCAAAGAATCCCAGCACCACATCTCCGCTGTATAATCTAAACACCCGCTGTGCCTATCACTCTGATAGCCCGGGTCATGATACGAACAACTGCTGGGCTTTGAAGAATAAGGTGCAAGATTTGATTGAAGCTAAAGAGATTGAGTTTGACGCTCCAGAGAAACCCAACGTCATAATTGCTCATATGCCGAAACATGATCAGGGAGTGAATGCAATTGAAGATGATAATGAAGAGTCAGATTTTGACAGCTGGATTTACCCAACTATCGGCGGTGGATTGAACAACTGGACGGCAAAGGACTTCGCGCTCGTTTCTTTTATTACACAGTAATTGACTTTTTTTTTAGATTTGTCACAGACAATTTGAAACTTTACGGCCCGATGCCTTGCCCGAGGCGCTCTGGCTTTGTTTGTGAGGGCTTATTATTTGACATTTTCATATACCATCAATAAAGCATTGGACATTTTCTTGCATTACAAATTTTACACTCCCTGTTTTTCTTTTCTATCTTGCACTTTATCAAAACGGTTATTTGTCTTATACACACTCACATATCATAATACAGGTCCACATCCACTCTGGATCCCATTGATAACGACTCTGTTACTGCCAGTTATGACTTCAAAAATCCGATCAACCAAGCCGAGGACGAAGGTGAGGATGATTGTGAAGTGCCTGGGGAACTTGCTAGATTGTTACTTCAGGAAGAGAGGGCCATACAGCCGCATGAAGAGCCAGTGGAATCAGTAAATCTGGGTACAGAAGAAGACAAGAAAGAGGTCAAGATCGGTATGAATATGGAGTCTAGTGTCAAGCAATGGTTGATACATATGCTACGTGACTATGTTGAGATCTTCGCTTGGTCTTATGAAGATATGCCTGGTTTAGACACTAACATTATGGTACACCGCCTACCAACTAAGAAAGATTGTCCTCCAGTGAAGTAGAAAGTTCGCCGCATGTTCCCAAAGATGTTTGAGAAAATCAAGGTTGAGGTGATGAAACAGTTTGACGCCGGTTTTCTAGCAGTTACTTCTTACCCGCAGTGGGTTTCCAACGTGGTTCCGGTGCCTAAGAAGGATGGTAAGGTTCGGATGTGTGTGGACTATAGAGATCTGAACAGGGCGAGCCCCAAAGACGATTTCCCACTTCCTCACATCGATGTTCTGGTCGACAACACCGCACAGTATAAGGTCTTTTCCTTTATGGATGGTTTTTATGGTTAAAATCAGATTAAGATGGATCCCGAAGACATGGAGAAGACAACCTTCGTTATGCAGTGGGGCACTTTTTGTTATAAGGTAATGCTTTTCGGGTTGAAGAATGCTGGGGCAACTTATCAGCGCGCCATGGTCGCTTTGTTCCACGACATGATTCACCAAGAGATTGAGGTTTACATCGATGACATGATTGCAAGATCCCAAACTGAAGAAGAACACCTTGACCATCTTCAAAAGCTATTTGACAGGTTAAAGTTGTATAAGCTGAGATTAAACCCGAACAAGTGCACCTTCGGGGTAAGATCTGGTAAGCTGCTGGGTTTCGTCGTTAGTGATAAAGGTATTCAAGTGGATCCTGCAAAGTTGAAGGCTATACAGGAAATGCCAGCTCCCCGAACGGAAAAAGAGGTCAGAGGCTTTTTGGGACGTTTGAATTACATTACCCGATTCATTCCACATCTGACTGCTACTTATGAGCCAATCTTCAAGCTGCTGAAGAAAGATCAAGTGGTAAGGTGGAATGATGAATGTCAGACCGATATCGAAAGAATCAAGGAGTACCTCCAAGAGCCACCTATTCTGATGCCTCTAGTTGAAGGGAGACCGTTGATCTTATACTTGACAGTACTCGACAATTCGATGGGGTGTGTGCTGGGGGAGCATGGCGAGTCTGGCCGAAAAGAGCAAGCTATTTACTACCTTAGCAAAAGGTTTACCGACTGCGAGACCTGATACTCATTGCTCAAGAAAACTTGATGCGCTTTAGCATGGGCTGCTCGCTGGCTGAGACAGTATATGCTGACTCACACTACCCTATTGATATCAAAGATGGACCCAATTAAGTATATCTTCGAGAAGCCTGCCTTGTCCGGAAGAATAGCAAGATGGAAGATAATCTTAACTGAGTACGACATCCAATACACAACCCAAAAGGCAATCAAGGGGAGTGTGTTGGCGGATCATTTGGCGCATCAAGCAGTGGATGACTACCAGTCTATGAATTTCGAGTTTCCGGATGAGAGCATCATGTTGGTGACTGATTGTGAAAAACCTGGACCAGATGAAGGACCTGAGGAAGGATCCCGATGGTCTATGTACTTTGACGGAGCCTCAAACGCGTTGGTTAATGGCATTGGCGCCATGATCATATCTCCTGAAGGCTGTCATACTCCGTTCACCGCCCGATTATGTTTTAACTAAACCAACAACATGGCGGAGTATGAAGCGTGCATCATGGGTCTTTGAGCAGCTATTGACCTGAGGATTAAGTTCTTGAGTGTATTCAGAGATTCCACTCTAGTGATCAGTCAGATCAAAGGCGAGTGGGAGACGAAGCACCCAAATCTTATTCCTTACAAAGAGTATGTATTGACTTTGCTTCCACACTTCGAGGAGATAACCTTTGAACACTTCCCCAGGGAGGAGAATCGGTTGGCGAACACGCTAGCTACCATGTCTTCTATGTTCAAGGTCAGGCGGGACAATGAAGCTCCCCAGATTACCATTGAGAGGTTGGACGAACCTGCACATTACTGTGACATTGAGACTGAAGAGGTAGCAGATAAACCCTGGTTTCAAGAAGTAAAGAGGTATCTTGAGGCTCAAGAATACCCCGAGGGTGCATCTGTTAATGATAAGAAGTTCTTGAGGAGGTTCACAGCGAAGTTCTTCATCAGTAATGGTATCCTTTACAAGCATAACCATGATTCAACCTTACTACGATGTGTGGACAAGGACGAGGCAGAAAGGATTATGGCAGAATTACATGAAGGTACTTTCAGAACTCATTCCAGTGGACATACTATGGCGAAGAAAATCCTACGGGCAGGATATTATTGGTCTACTATGGAAGCCGATTGTTATAAACATTCTCGGACCTGTCATAAGTGCCAAGTCTATGCTGATAAGGTGCGTATACCTCCAGTTCCTCTGAACGTCTTAACAGCTCCTTGGCCTTTTGCAATGTGGGGCATCAATATGAATGGCGATATCATACCTACTGCATCCAATGGGCATCGTTTCATTCTGGTGGCTATTGATTACTTTACAAAGTGGGTTGAAGCAGCTTCCTTTTCTACAGTAACCAAGAACTTCATGACGCGGTTCATCCGACACAACCTGATCTGTCGATACGGTGTACCAGAGAGGATCATTACAGACAATGGTCCAAATCTCAACAATACGATGATCACCGAGCTCTGCAAGCAGTTCAAGATACAACATCATAACTCTTCTCCCTACCAGACGAATATGCATGGGGTTGTTGAAGTGGATAATAAGAACATCAAGAAGATTGTGCAGAAGATGATGGTGACATAGAAAGACTGGCATGAGATGTTACCATTTTCTCTTCATGGGTATCGTACCTCAGCGCGGACGTCAACAGGGGCAACACCCTACTCTTTGGTGTATGGCATGGAGGCATTCTTGCCCATTGAAGTCCAGATACCCTCCCTTCACATTATGAAGGATGCGGGCCTGAACGAGGACGATTAGATCCAGACCCGACTTGATCAGCTGAATTTAATCAACGAAAAGAGACTTACTGTTATTTGTCATGGCCAGACGTATGAAAAATGAATGATGAAGGCATTTAACAAGAAAGTTAGATGACAAGAGTATCTAGTCGGGGATCTGGTGATCAAACGCATCATACTGCCACAAGGTGATTCCAGGGGGAAATGGACCCCTACGTACGAAGGGCCATTTGTGGTTAAGAACATTTTCTCAAGAGGAGATATGATTCTAACCACCATGGATGGTGACGACCTTCCTCACCCCGTCAATGCAGACATAGTGAAAAAATACCACGCATAATCAAAGACCCGCTAGGTTGACTGGCCTAGGAAAAAATAATGGCTTCCCGGCGAACCAAAAGGGTTCGGGCAAAAATAAGGGATGAAAATAAAAAAAACTGTACATCCGGCAAGTTGAAAACCTGAAAAGGCGACTTGGGCAAAAAAGGGTATCCCGGTGGACTGAAAACCCGAAAGGGCGGTCCAGGAAAAAATTAGGGATCAAGGCGTAACACTATGTCTCATTGGATCATCTTGCAACCAGACTTCGGTATCGACTACCAAGCTCGGACGGCACCGATCAATCTGATCTACCTTCAACCAAGTAGCAAAGTGATGAGACGCTCGAAGACATAGGGGCAATAGCAGAGTTGGAACCTAGTGGGATTGTTCACATGGCTGTTTTCTTTCTTTTACACAAATTGTATAAATTCTGTTTGTTCGGCGGCATTCTCTTACTAGGACGTCAGCCTCCTGTACAAAAACGCCTACTTACAGGCCGACTTCAAAATCAATACAATTCATTTTCACAAAGAAATTTAAATTTATTTTCCTTTTTTTGTTTTGTTTTGCAAGAATGTCCAATGGTTCATTTTTGATATATGCATTTGACAATAATTGTTGCTCATAAATATTTACATGTGAAACAAAAGACGATTACTCGTAATATCAGGAATAGGGGCAACCAAGAAATGTTCAGACCTTACGGTTTCTCTATTCACCAGGTACAAGGATAGAGCTAGTTGGAGAATACGACTAAAAGTATATACACTCCCCGCAGAGTAAGAAAAAGATAGTGATGTTAGTTTTCCCGAACAGGACGCAACTCTCCCCAGCTGAGGTTTGCAATTGCGTGTGATTCGGTAAGATTCTCCCCAAGAAGAGTTCATCTTCCACCAACAATGGAAAACCATCCCCAATGGAGTTTATTTCTCCCACAAACAGAAATTTTATCCCCGACAGAGTTCATCATTGCCAACAATGGTAATTCATCCACAACCGAGGTTGTTTTCTCCAAGACAGCAGATCTTCTAACAGAGTATCTTTTCCCCAGAGTCATTTTCTCGCCAGTTTATTTTCCAGCCAAATTATTCTCCTACCAAGTTATTCTCAAATCATCTTCGGTCGTTATCCTCAACAAGTGAAATTCTTTATATTCTCCAGCAGCAGTCCAGGATTTATTTTCCCCAGCTAGAGAACATCACGAAAACATTGCATATCCATACATCATGGCATGCATATACGCATCATACAGCACAGTCTCATTTATTTTTGAGAACATCATTGCTCGATACATGTCATGCATCATGATATTACATACTACTAACCCTCTACCTTTCAGGAATAGATACAATCAAATTCTCACAAAGTCTAAGTTACGAGGCCCGGATTCAACCGGATAGTGTCTTGATTTCTACATCATATTGTGAATCCCGGAGAACGACCAAATAAAAATATCAAACACCGCGAAGCCTGGATTCGACCAGATAGTGGTTTATCATCAAGCTATGAAGCCCGGATTTGACCGGATAATAGTTTAATCCCTAGGAAGCCGTGAAGCCCGGATTACGACGGAATAACAGCTCAGCAAGTTACCATGAAGCCTGGATTCGACCAGATAGTGGTATATCATAAACACAAGCCGCGAAGCCCGGATTACGACCAGATAACAGCTCAGCAAGTTGTTGTGAAGCCTGGATTACGACCAGATAGCAATACAAGACCATGAAGCCTGGATTACGACCAGATAATGGTTAAAGACGTTGTGAAACCTGGATTACGACCAGATAGCAACCAAGAATACTACGAAGCCTGGATTATGACCAGATAGTGGTATATCTTTAATATAAGTTATGAAGCCCGGATTCAACCAGATAGTATCTTGATTTCTTCGAACACCATGAAGCCTGGATTCGACCAGATAATGGTATGAGACATCGCGAAGCCTGGATTACAACCAGATAGCGGTAAAAGACACTGAAGCTAGGGTTACGACCAGATAACAGTAAGGGACACTGTGAAGCTTGGATTACGACCAAATAGTAGTTTACCCAGCCAATTACTATGAAGCTCGGATTCGACCGGATATTAGTAGGCCCAAAATCAAAGGGAAGCCCGGAGGCGACCGGATAACCACTTGATTTTCTTCTGAAGCCTGGATTACGACCAGATAAGAAGCAAGGTATTATGAAGTCTGGATTCGACCAGATAGCAGTACCGGACACCATGAAGCCTGGATTCGACCAGATAATGGTATGAGACACCGTGAAGCCTGGATTATGAGCAGATAGCGCTAAGAGACATCGTGAAGCCTGGATTACGACCAGATAACAGTATAGTCAAACTTCAATATTTTGGGTCAACATCCTCATTTTGAAGTGAATTTCATCATTTGATCAAGGGTTGATCATGATTCCTCAATGATTGCTCATAATTCATCAAAACCCAAAAGTTGCTAAATTAGGGTTTGGTAGGAAAAGTCAACTCAACTTTGACCAAGCATAACTTTCTCATACTTTATGATAAATGACCAATCCAAAGGTCATTTTGAAGAGGATTCAATGATATACAATCCATCTTCATCTCCCAAGTTCAAAATATGGACTCACAAGAAGTTATGAATTTGGACATTATAGGTCATTTTGAAAAGTCAACAAAAACACATGTTTTGTCAAAGCTTCATACATGAACATGGAATAACAAATTAAGATGATACCAAAAGGGTTGCTTAGAGGACATCTCAATATTTCTAAAAAGTCCAAGAACACATTCAAAGATTCAAAATTGAGGAAGATATGCATTGGTGAATTTGACCTTTTTTGCAAAATTGTCAAAAGTCAATTATGCCCCAAATTGCAATTTTTGCTAAATGGGCCTAATCTTTTGCACTTGTTTTGAATTTGTAGCATGGTCCACGAGTCCTAACTCTTCCCACTTGTCTTTATATTATTTTTATTATTTATTTTGATTTTTATTTGAATTAAATCAATTTAAATCAAAACAAATCATGAAAAAATCCAAAACATTGAAACCTCAAGATCTTGTGCATATTTCAGGTCCTATATCCAGTTGGCAAGTGATTGAATTCGTGCAAGGCCTTTGTGTGCATAAAAAGATTGGTTTTAGCCTATTTTTGGAAGGATCTTCAAGTGAATCAAATCAAAATCAAAAGCCATAATGGATGAAGATTGAGAACACTTTTTCAACCCTAATTCATTCCTCAGTATATGGTATACAATTGCAGACCTAAAACACAATGTTTGAGAGGCGCACAAAGGCAAAATAAACTTGAAAAAATCAAAGAAAGGTGGTGATTCGATTTTGTACTTCCAGGCACTTTCAAGGTCCCCTAGCCATCTCATTCGATTCCTGGGATCACAAGTAGGCTGTACCAATCAAGAACAAGGAGTTTCCAGCGCCAAAACCTATTGTAAGTCAGCCACGACTTTGGTTTATTTTTGAAATCGAATTGTATGATCCTGGCACTTATAGCATGAAATAATCATATATTCTTGTTCCTTAACACATCTGCAAGCTATCTATAACATTCAATTGCATTTTTTTTGACTCTATGAAGATTTTCCATTGTTAGGGTTCTTGGTCTTGTTTTAGGGTTTTTATGTGCAGGCAAAATTAGCCCCCATGAAGGGTATCATGATGCTCAGAATGCCAAGACGGTTCGATCCATGGCATTAGAAGTCATTTATCATGTCCAGGGAAGTGTTTGAAATAAGACAGGGATGTAGCGACGGATGCTTGTCCATAGGTAAATGTTTTTAACTTTTACCAACGGAGCGAGGACAGGGATGACCAGCGTGGCATCATCCTGTTCGTCCATTCAAAATTCTGGCGTGTTTTTTTTATTTTCTCCACTAACTCTCTTTATTGCATACTATCTATTGTCATTATTCTATGTACAAAATGAACATTCAGCGCAGTTGGTAGCCAGGTGATGGAAAATGCTTTGGGGCCTGGGTTCGAATCCCAGCCCCCCCCCCCCATTCATTCATATTATTTTCGTTTATGTGATCAGGCGCGCATGAAGATTTAAAGTCCACCATGGACCACCATCATCTAGCCAGCCAGATGTCCAGATGGCCAGATCTAAAGGCCATCATATGAAGGACCATCATAGGCTTCAGTCAATGCATAGTTGGGAATCTGGCAAGTCAACGTGGATCAAGTTCTCTTGGACCCAGAATCTGCTTTTGACACCCTCCAAAATTGCTTTCTCAGGCCCAATATCTCTTTTCTCTATTCTTTTTATATTTTCTTTTTCTTTATTTATTCATTTAAATTATTTTTACTAACAAATTAATAATTCTTTTTATCAAAAAATCATAAAAATAATATTTTTCACCCAATTAGATTTAGGATATTTATTTATTTTCTACAAAGATTAATTAAATTAGGTTATTTAATTTTAGGTAACTTAAATTATTTTGTAAATAAATTAAAAACAATTAGAACAATTAGGGTTTTTGTTTCTAACTTAATTCTATTTTCTTTTTATTAAAATAACAAAAAACACAAAAAAATAGGTTAAATAATTTTATTTTCTTTAATTAATTTAATTACTAATTAATTTTGTATTTAATTTAAAAACCTTGTTCTTTTTCTTAAAAATAATTAAAAACAACAAAAATATTTGTTTCTTCCGATTAGGTTAGACGGGGTCAAAACCCTATTTTTCTCTCGTTCTCGGTTCATCGCGCTTATTTGTTTTTACCATATTGATGTAATTGCTCACAAGTTGTAATAGATTAATTAGGGCTTTTACTTTCATTTATCATTTTTTACGAGTTGTTTTTGGCTATGTAATTAATACCCGAAGCCTTGTAATAGCGTAGCTTATTTTCCGCACTTTAAATTCCGCAAATATTAACTGTTAGATGTATGAATAATAGGGATGCATGACAAGAATGTATGATTAACTTTAAAATAGTTAGCAAACCCTAAATGTGCAAAGATAATAAACTTGAAATTAAATCACTCGCACATGCGCACTCCTAGGGTATACTCCCACTTTGGTTGCCTTCGGTAAACGGTCATTGAGTATAGGATATTTTAGTGGTCGCTCTTTTGTCTCAAAGATCAAAGTTGCCTCGGAAAGGTTGCCTCGGAATTGTTGCCTCGAATATGATCTTAAGACAGTAGAGTTACTACTAAGACGTCCTAACATTGCTTTAGTGATCGTACGTACCTTTCGAATTGACCCTTAAAACTCCAACGATGGTGCTACCTACTCATTAATAGTAGGATAGCGTTGTCTAAAGGAAACGAACATAGAACAATTCTTTTTTTGAGTAGGTATATTAGTTCTTAAGTACTTTCTCAAAATAAACAAACTTTTTCACACTTACACTCCTTTTCAAACAATGTTTTCAAAAACACTTCGTAACACTCTTGAAGGCAGAAGCAAGGGTTAAATCGAAGTCAAAATAAAAGCTTTTCAAATCACACAAACACACAGAAGCAATTTTTAAAATGATGAGCAAGTACCTAAGAGCCCGTAGATAACTACGGATAGAAAGGGTGCTAATACCTTCCCTTTCTATAATCTACCCCCCGTACTCAAAATCTCGAAAAAGGAATTTTTCTGTGCTTTTTTCCATTCCAGTTGGATAAAATAAAAGTCGGTGGCGACACTTGCTTACCGTGACTTTTTGCAAACACAAACGCAAAATGCAAACCAACATTTTCAAACAAGTCCGGTTCTTGCCACCGTATCACACACAATAATCACTGAGCTCTGCAAGCATTTCAAGATTCAGCATCATAACTCTTCTCCCTACCAGCCGAAGATGAATGGGGCTGTTGAAGCAGCTAACAAGAACATCAAGAAGATTGTACATAAGATGACGATGACATACAAAGACTGGCACGAGATGTTACCATTCGCTCTTCATGGGTACCGGACCTCAGCACGGACGTCGACAGGGGAAACACCCTACTCTTTGGTGTATGGCATGGAGGCAGTCCTACCCATCGTAGTCTAGATACCCTCTCTCAGGATTATGAAGGATGCGGGTTTGAACGAAGACGACTGGATCCAAATCCGACTTGATCAGCTGAATCTAATCGATGAAAAGAGACTTACTGCTATCTGTCATGGTCAGACGTATCAAAAGAGAATGATCAAGGCTTTTAACAAGAAAGTCAGACGTCAAGAATATCAAGTCGGGGATCTAGTGATCAAACGCATCATACTACCGCAAGGTGATCGCAGGGGCAAATGGACCCCCACGTACGAAGGGCCATTTGTGGTTAAGAACATTTTCTCGGGAGGATCTATGATTCTAACCACCATGGATGGTGACGTCCTTCCTCACCCCGTCAATGCAAACATAGTGAAAAGATACTACGCATAATAAAAGAACTGCTAGGTTGACTGGCCTAGGCAAAAATAAGGGCTTCCCGGTGAAGCAAAAGGGTTAGGGAAAAAGTAAGGGATGAAAATGAAGAAAAAAAACTGTACACCCGACAAGTCGAAAACCTGAAAAGGCGACTTGGGCAAAAAAGGGTATCCTGGTGGACTGAAAACCCGAAAGGGTGGTCCAGGCAAAAATTAGGGATCGAAGCGTAATACTATGTCTCATTGGGTCATCTTGCAACCAGACTTCGGTATCAACTATCAAGCTCGGACAGCTCCAATCAATCAGATCAACCTTCGGCCAAGTAGCAAAGTGATGAGACGCTTGAAGATATAAAGGCAATAGTAGAGTTGGAACCCAATGGGATTGTTTCACATAGCTGTTTTTCTTTCTTTTACATAAATTGTATAATTTCTGTCTTTCGGCGGCGTTCTCTTACTAGGACGTCAGCCTCTTTGTACAAAAATTCCTCTTACAGGCCAACTTCAAAAATCAATACAATTCATTTTCACAAGAAATTTCAACTTGTTTTTCTTTTTATGTTTTGTTTTGCAAGAACGTCCAATGACTCATTTTTGATATATGCATTTGGAAATAATGGTTGCTCATAAGAAACAAAAGACGACGATTTCTCGTAATTCCAGGAATAAGGAAAACAAGAAGTGCCCAAACCTTACGGTTACTCTGCCCATCAGGTACCGGGATAGAGCCAACTTGAGAACATGAGTAGTGGTACATACACTCCCTACAGAGTAAAAAGTATCGAAAGACAGTGATGGTAGCTTTCCCGAATAGGACATAACTCTCCCCAACTGAGGTTCACAAGCGCAAGTGAGACAGTAAATTTTTTCCCAAGCAGAGTTTATTTCTCCCACAAGCAGAAATTCAATCTTAAACAGAATTCATTATCACCAGTAACGGAAATTCATCCCCAACTGAGTTTATTTTTCCAAGTCAGCAGAGTATCTCCTCTCCAACAGAGTTATCCCCGCAGAGTTATCCTCTGACAGGATCTCTTCTGGCAGATTATTCACCAGTCGAATGGAGGTGAATCCCTAGTTAGTCATCTTTGTTCACCATCCCCAACAGAAGTAGAGGAACTATGGTTTTTATAGCAGTCAAGAATACCATTTCTCATACTCTCCAAATAGCAGTCAGGGATTTATTTTCCCGGACTTAGATTATTACGCCAGCATTTCATGTTCATACATCATGACATATGCATACATTACATATAACATAATCTCAGTTATTTTGAGAATCTCATCACAATGCATCTCATGCATCGCACATAACTAACCTTGTATTTCTTTCAGGAAAGACGATTATTATCAACCATTTCCAGCAAGTCCATGATCAACACTCGAAGCTAAACAGAGTATTCATCGGTGCGATAAAAGTAACCTTACCCCGGTTCATCCTGAAGTTTTACACGAACTTATCATCAAGCAACCTTACCCAGGTTCCTTCTCAAGCCCTACTTACCCGGCTTTCATATCGAAGTGACCCTACTACCTAGGTTCCTTCTCTCAGCCCTACTATCCAAGCTCTCATATCGAAGTAACCCTACTATCCAGGTTCCTTCTCACATCCCTACTATCCAGGCTTTCATATCGAAGTAACCCTACCATCCAGGTTCCTTCTCACAGCCCTACTATCCAAGCTTTCATGTCGAAGTAACCCTACCATCCAGGTTCCTTCTCACGGCCCTACTATTCAGGATTTCATGTTGAAGTAACCCTACCATCCAGGTTCCTTCTCACAGCCCTATTATCCATGCTTTCATATCGAAGTAACCTTACTACCCAGGTTCTCAGAAATAATAAATCTGCACAAATGTTAGTTCAGTACAGGATGTCTTAACATTGGTTATGACAACAAGAATCTTGTTTACTGATTTTGGTAGAATGCAATAAATATAATCATTGCATAATGATATGCTAAACAATCATATTGAGCAGCTCCTGTATGACATTCTTTTTCTGCAGAATGTACCTTGTGTCCAAGAATGTTATGACATCAGTCATGACATTCACATAACTGGTTTTACCAAAAAACATGCCAACAACCAAACACTTACAATATTTGATATCAATAAAGTAGTGTGAATCAACATATACTGTCTCAACCGGCGAGCAGCCCATGCCAAAGCGCAACAAGTTTTCTCGAGCAGTGAGTATCTGGTCTCACAGTCGGTAAACTTTTTGCTAAGGTAGTAAATAGCATGCTCTTTTTGGCCAGACTCGTCATGTTGACCCATCACACACCCCATTGAGTTGTCGAGTACTGTCAAGTATAAGATCAAAGGTCTCCCTTCAACTGGTGGCATCAGAATAGGTGGATCTTGGAGATACTCTTTGATCCTTTCGAAAGTGGACTGGCATTCATCGTTCCAACGTAGTACTTGATCTTTCTTCAGCAACTTGAAGATTGGCTCACAAGTAGCATTTAGGTGCGAGATGAATCGGGAAATGTAGTTTAGTCGTCTCAGAAAGCCTCTGACTTCTTTCTCTGTTCTGGGAGCTGGCTTTTCCTGTATGGCTTTCACCTTTGAAGGATCCACTTGAATACCTTTGTCGCTTACGACGAAACCCAACATTTTACCAGATCTCACCCCGAAGGTGCACTTGTTCGGGTTCAACCTCAGCTTGTACAACTTCAACCTGTCAAACAGCTTCTGCAGATGGTCAAGATGCTCCTCTTCAGTTTGGGACCTTGCAATCATGTCGTCGACGTATACCTCAATCTCGTGACGGATCATGTCATGAAACAAAGCAACCATGGCACGCTGATACGTTGCCCCAGCATTCTTTAATCCAAAGGGCATGACCTTGTAGCAAAAAGTACCCCACTGAGTAACAAAGGTTGTCTTCTCCATGTCTTCGGGGGCCATTTTAATCTGATTATAACCGGAGAAACCATCCATAAAGGAGAAGACTTTATGTTGAGCGGTGTTGTCAACCAGAACGTCTGTGATCGGTGGGAACGAGAACTGACTGTTTTGGAATGCTGGTTCGCATTTGCGTTTATCTTTGCAAAATGTCACTGTAAGCAAGAGTCGCCACCGTCTTTTATTTTATCCAACAAGGAAAGGACAAAAGCACAGAAAAATTCCTTTTTGAGATGTTTCTCGGGTTCGGGGGGTATATTATAGAAAGGGAAGGTGTTAGCACCCTTTCTATCTGTGGTTATCCACGGGCTCTTAGGTACTTGCTCATTGTGTTTTCAAAATTTTGCTTTTCTTTATGTTTGTGGGTTTAAAAAGAGTTTTTGTTTTGAAGAGAGTGTGAGTGCGAAAAGTTTTGTTTTGTTTTTAAAAGGAGCAAGTACTTAAGAGCCATCTACCTACTCAAAAAGGAATTAAACTTTGCAAATGTCCTTTAGACAATGCTATCCCACTATTGAGGAGTAGGTAGCATCGTCGTTGGAGTTTTCGGGTCAATTCGATTAAGGGACGTGTGGTCACTAAAGCAATGTTAGGACGCCTTAGTAGTAACCCTAATGTCTTAGATCATTTTTCCTAGGCAACCGTTTCGAGGCAACTATGATCTTTGGACAAGAGGGCGACCTCTAAAACTTCCTATACTCAATGACCACTGTAACACCCCAGTTCTATTTATTTGGAATTATCTTAATAAGAGTTATTTTATTTGAAACCAATAAAATTATTTTATTTGGGTTAATATAAAATAAAAGGATTATTATTTATTTTATAAATAATTGTAGAAAATAAGGATTATTGGGCTATGATGTTGTTGGTAAAAGAGGGGGTACAAGTGAAGTAAAATGTTATTTGGGACTTATATGTCACTTTTGCTCACTTTCACGTAAAACTGAGATTTTGGGATTTTGGAACTCAGAGAACGTGTAAAGAAGAGAAAGGAGAAGAAGGAGAAGATTGATCGAGGAAGTTGCAGGAGCTGCAGATTATCCAAGGTAAGGGGTTGATCATTCTTTTACTATGAATAAGTTGTGATATATATTCTATATGAGTTAGGGATTTGTAGGGATGATGGATTCTTGATGCCATGGTTGTTGTGATGATGAAACATGAATGGAATTGATTGGGTTTTGATGTGGTATTGATCCTATTGTATGCTTTAGATCATTGCTATATGATAGGAATTCGATTTTGATGGTTTTAGGATGTTTGGGGATGATTAGGAATGAGTTGGGGTGATTTTGGGAAGCTTAAAAACGTGAAATATGGTGTTGCAGAGTCATCAACACGGGCCGTGTTGCACAACACGGGCACCCGTGTTGATCTTCTGTGTGATGCTCGGGTAGGTTTTTCCCAAAAATCGTTTCGGCCATAACTTTTGAACCGTAACTCCGATTTAGGCGCCGTTTGATGCGTTGGAAAGCTAGTGAAATTTTCTATATGATTATGAGGAATTAAGTAGCTTTAAGAGCTTATTTTAATAAGTGATTATTGGAGAAAGTGTTTATGTTTATAAGTGAATTTGGTTGTTATGTATTTTAGTGAGGTGTTTGGAGATATTTGCGATTGGAGCTCTGAAGAACGACGGACAATCGCTCAAGAGTTCGAAGCTGCAATTTGATAAGGTAAGGGGGGCTACTACTCGATTTACTTTTGCTTATGGGTTTAGGTACGGTTGATTTTGGATAATCGTAGGGAGAACCCCAATTTTTAGATGTTCTTAGGGATCAATAACCTTAGGGTTGAACCTTGTTAGAAAAGGTTTAGGTTCCCAAATTTTATGAATCAATTAAGGATTTTAGGTTCCTATGGTGGATTTGGAGTATATTTGCATGATCGAGAGTTTCCCTTAGGTAATTCTAGGGATAACCTCAATGTTGTTAGGATTTCCCTAAAGGACGGGTAATATGTAACTTAAGGTCAATTTTATAAACTTGTTGTTGATGAAAGAATTGTTGATAAAATAGGATGTTTTGAGACGAAAATTCTGAGTTGTGTATGATTTGAAAAATAAGACCTTAAGTGAAGTAATGTTGTCCTTAAGATTGGAAATTGACTAACGTAGAAAGGAATTGTGTTTTCAATCGATGTGTTGCTTTGAGTTATGCAAAATGGATATTGTTATGTACGGATTGATCCTGTTTTGATGTGCAGTGTTTGACATGTTTTGAATATGCTGTTTATTGATTTCCTAGTGTTGATTGATGCTTGTATCGAATAACGTTTGTATGTTATGATACCAACACTACATGGATGTTATTGTCATGCTTTTAGATGATGTTATCAAGCATGAATTATGATATAACTTGATATGATTGGTTGATGTTTAATAGTATGCTGAGTGGTTACATACTATCCATATCCTGTTATGATTGATATTGTTGATGTTGCATGATATGTTTTCTTGATGTTAATAGTATGCTGAGTGTTACATACTTTACATATCATGTTGTATTTGTTAATTCCCATTGTGTGGAATTAACATGGTGGCCAATATACGTGTCCGCGATTTAATGGAACGTTGAGGTGGTAGCCGTGTCCGCGATATAATGGAACGGTGAGTTATCCGTGACCCGAGATTTAATGGGGCGGTAAAATGGTACCACATGCATGGGTGTGTTGCATTATATTGAATATAACATGAATGGATGATTTTCCAATGTTGTATTTAATTGATCGTATGCATGTATTGTTGCTAAATTGTTAATGATGTGTGATGTTAATTATAAGTACGAAAAGTAATATATTATGAACATATGAATTGTAAAGGTTTTCGTAAACTATGAAACATGCTAACTGTTGGGTGATGCTTATGATTTTTCTGAATTGATCGTTATGAACGTATAATCAAATGTATAGTTGAGATGCTCACCCTTACTGTTGAATATTTCAGATTGAGGAGCTTCGTTCAGGTGCTTGGCGAAGGCTTGTTGTTTCTAGTTTATTTCCGTTTAAGTATTGTCCGGGTCATGCTCTGGTAGTTGTAACTCCGGGAACGTTTGTTTGTCGAGCTGTTTTAGTCAGACTCGTTTATTTCCTTATGTTTGTTATAATATGATGTTGATATTTTCCAGGTGTTAATCCCTGATGATTTTAAAAATATTATAACATTGGTTTTGTTAATTAAATTATTCCGCTGTGTAAACATGTATGAGTTGCTTCTATGTTATGCATGACAGGAACTTGTTTTTATTAAAAGAGAATTGTGACATCCTCGTTAATACATGTACTCTGAAATTATAATTTTAATTATTTGCGAAAATTTATTTGGGGTTTTAGAGGGTGTTACAACCACGTTCGAGGAACCCGAGTGAGGTGTACCCTAAGAGTGGCATGTGCGAGTGTGTCAATTCAGTTAATTTTTATCTCTACATGTCATGGGTGAGCTATGTTGATTTTAAGTTAAAGATTTGATCTTGTCATGCATTGCCTATTTATCAAACATCTAACAGTTAATATTGTGCGGAAATTAAATTGCGGGAAATTAAATCTAAACTATTACAAGGTGTCGGGTATTTACATCGCCAAAAACAAATCCTTTAAAATTAAATTGCGATAAGTAAATAAAAGCAATAAATAAATAAATAAAATCCTAAGTTAAAAACTATTACATTCCCGGAGCAGTTACAATATTGAAATATGGATCAAAAATAATACGCACGCGAGAAAATTAAATCGGAGTGTTTTTAGGGTTTTGACCCCTTTTTTTATTAAATAGAGCATATTTTTTGTTATTTTTGAATTAAAAATTAGTCTAAGTTAATAATTGAATTAATTAATTAAATGAAAATGTTTTTGGTTTTTTTTTATTTTAATTAAGGCAATAAAATAAGAATGGTTAAAAATATTAAAAACCTAATTCTAAATTAATTTTAATTTATTGCAAAATATGTTATTGTTAAACCTATTTAAACTAAATAAATTAATTAATGTTTATTTACAAAAATAAATAATGAAATTAATGGATTTTGTAAAAATATTATTTTTGTTGTTTCTGATTTTTTATGAGAAAAAATTAATGGGTTAGTAATTAATTAAATAAAATAAGTAAATAAATAAAAAGATATAGAAATTAAAAGAAATGCTCAGGGGGGTGTGGGCCTGAATCTGGGTGTGAAATCATTAATTAGTTGGCCCAAAACATCCAGCCTGTTTTGACCTTTGGAATCCAATGCGTGTTTGTTGACCAAGGAGTATGATGGGCGTGCAATCTGGGCCCCTGGATCTGATCTGAGACCACCTGGCTAGCATCTGGAGAAGGGCATATGGTGAGCTGCATCCTAGGCGCTACATGTGAACACCTGAAGAAAAATCAAATAAAGTTTTGGGGGACCTGGGATTCGAACCCAGGTCCCAAGGGGTTTTGCCATAGCGTGTTTGCCAACTCATCCACGCTGCTTCTTTGTTATTGGAATAGAAAACAAATATTATAAGACAAACAATTAATTATGCCTGGCAAAAATAAAAAAAACGCGCTAACAATTTGAACTGGCCAGTAAGGAGAAGACGCGTGGTCGTCTTCTTCACAAATCCCCCTGGTTATTTACCTGTGGATTTTTATCCGCAGGAAGATTCGTAGGGTATCTCAAAAATCTTCTCCAGGCCATGTAAACGAAACCTAAGAGTACCAATGCATTCGTCTCTTCCTCCTGATCATCCCTGTAACCATTATTTGGCCCAATTTTCCCTGTAATTCAAACGCCTAAAAACAACACAAGAAAACTCTAGGTTCGGGTACATGATTATAGGCCATGAAAACGAAATTAAATGATGCAAACATGTTAGAAATTTGACATTAAGCATGATTATACAAAATATTTGGTAAAAGGACGCAAGAGAATGGTTTCACGATGTCATGTTCAGAGTCGTGTTCAAGAGCGCTTACAGTGCGTTTGAGGCTGCTTCAAGGCTGGATTTTGATTGGTATGGCTTCACTGGATGTCAGGGAAGAGAGTTATGTCAAGCTTTTGCTTTGTATCGAGCTCCAAGATGGATTTCAGATTCCAAGTTTTCAAGCTTTTTTTCAAAGTTCTTCTGGCCGTTTCAGCAATGCCTTGTGCGTGTTCTTGGTCTGCCTCTCTTGTGTGCACATAAGAGGATGTATTTAGGTCAAAACTTGGGCCTTAAACCATATGCATTGAAGATGGAAGATTTGATTTTGATCACCATTATCAAGTTGCCATATTTGCATCAAATCTGAGATTTTGTGCATGTTTTGACTTGGCACGAATTTGATTGAGTGTCATATGATATTTACAAGCTGTAATGACCACAAGAATCTTATTACATCAATTTTTAGATTTTATTTGATTTAATATTGATTTAAAATGAATTAAATCAATAAAAATTAAATAAAATAGAAAAGTAAATGAATGGCCATGAAATTAAATATGGAACACGTGTGTGGCATGACAAGACTATATCAAGTGGAAAAAAGTGGGCCCTTTTGTCAAAAATTGGAGTTTTGAGGATGGTTGACTTTTGGCAAACTTGGAAAAATGCCCAACTTCAACAATGCATAACTTCTTCAATTTTGAACTTTTAGGTGTTCTTGGACTTTTTAGAAACCTTGAGATGTCATCTAAGCAACCCTTTTGGTCTCATCTCATTTTTATGTTCCATGCTCAAGTTATAAGCTTTGGCAAAAAAGGTATTTTTGTTGACTTTCCAAAATGACCTATAATGTCCAAATTTGTAACTTTTTGTGAGAGAATTTCTTAATCTTGGGGTGTGAAGATGGATTGTAGGAAATTGCATCCTCTTAAAAATGAGCTTTGGATGGGTCATTTCTCATAAATTATGAGAAAGTTATGCTTGGTCAAAGTTGAGTTGACTTTTCCTACAAAACCCTAATTTAGCAACTTTTGAATCTTGATGAATCTTTGAGCAATCCTTGATGAATCATGATCAACCCTTGATAAAATGATTAATTAACCTTCAAAATTAGAATGTTGACAAAAAATCTTGAGGTTTGACTATTTGTAGGTCACGGTTGACTTTTGCCCTAGCATTGTCGATTTTTGGGCCTCTTGCGCAATTGACTGACCAAACTTTCTCTGCAAGGCTTGAAATTTGACATGGATGAACTTAAGAATATATTAAGACATTGGGAAGCACTTAAGGCCATTTGTATATGAGGACCTTAATGCAACACAAAACCCTAATTTTGACTTGACTGCCTTAGGAGGTGATTTGGTTGTCCAACCCTTGAGCCAACTTGAGCAACTTGAAGATTATTCTTGACATGTCTTGAGGAATATGGGAGGGAAAATTTTGGGGTACAACAATGTTGATATGAGGTTGAGGGAAGTCATCCTTGGGGCTAGCCCTATTCAGATCCCTGTAATCGACACACATTCGAACCTTACCATCCTTCTTCGGCACAGGAACCACATTGGCCACCCACTGAGGGTAAGAAGTAACTGCTAGAAAATCGGCGTCAAACTGTTTCATAACTTCAGCCTTGATTTTCTCAGACATCTCTGGGCGCATTCGGCGGACTTTCTGTTTCACTGGAGGACAGTCTTCCTTGGTAGGCAATCGGTGAACCACAATATCGGTATCCAACCCAGACATATCTTCGTAAGACCATGCAAAGATCTCAACATAGTCTCGCAGCATTTGAATCAACCGTTGCTTCACACTAAGCTCCAGATTTGCACCGATCTTAACTTCCTTCTTGTCTGTCTCTGTACCCAGATTCACTGGTTCCACCGGCTCTTCATGTGGCTGTATAGCCCTCTCTTCTTGGAGTAGCAGTCTCGCAAGTTCACCATGCACTTAGCAATCATCTTCACCTTCGTCTTTGGCTAAGTTGATCGGATTTTTGAAGTCATAACTGGCAGTAGCAGAGTCGTTACCAGTGAGATCAAGAGTGGATGTGGACTTGTATATGTGAGTGTGTGTAAAATAGTTGTTTTGCAATATATAATAAAGAAAAACAAGGAGAGAAAAATTTGAAATGCAAGAACTTCCAATGCTTTTATTAATGATATATGAAAATGACACACATAAAGCCCTCACAAATGAAGTCACGGTGCCCCGGGTAAGACACCGGGCCGTAGAGTTTAAAACATTGTCTGTTACAAATTCAAAACAAAAAGTTTCATTACTGGGTAACAAAAGAAATAGGGATGAAGTCCTTTGTTGTCCAGTTGCTTGGTTCACCATCAATAGTAGGATAGATCCAATTGTCGAACTCAGACTCTTCAACGTCGTCTTCAATGGCGTTTACCCCTGAATTGCTGATGAACAACGGAGGTCTTCTGATTCGTGCATTCCGAACAGCCTTTTGAGCCTCTGCAGTCAAACCCAAATGAAACTTGTTAGTCTTCTGTGTAAAATCAGGGAGTTGTCCCCAATTCGCACACCCACCATTATCGACAACAGCCCGGGCATCCTTAAAAGAAGCCATCTTCATAGGAGAATCTTCAACAACAGTCTCAGCTGACGCCAGTGTCTGGGGAACCTCTTCAAAATGTTGAAATGGGGTCTCAATGAACTCCCCATCCATCTCTACATATCGGAAAGAGTTGAGGTGGCTCACCATGTACTCCTCCTCTCCTTGTACTGTCACAATCTTCCCTTTCACTGGGTATTTCAGCTTCTGGTGGAGCGTTGAGGTTACGGCCCTAGCTTTGTAAATCCATGGGCGACCCAGCAAACAAGAATAAGATGGCCGAATGTCCATCACATAGAATGTAGAGGTAAAAACCTGAGAACCAACCTTAATTGGGATATCAACCCCTCCGTGCACCATCCTCTTAGACCCATCAAAGGCCCTGACGACAATGTTGCTTGGTTTCAACTCCAACCCTTCACAGTCCAACCGGTCTAGAGCTTTTTTAGGCAAGATGTTCAACGAGGAACCAGTATCCACCAATACATGAGCGAGAGTGGTTCCCATGGATTCAATGGAGACATGCAGGGCATCATTGTAATTCCTCCCTTTAGCAGTCAAATCGGCGTCAGAGAAACCCAATCCATTATCAACAGTCAGACTAGCCATGCAATCTTTAAATTGATCAACTGACATTTCTGGAGGTATGTGTGCAGTCTTTAGGAAGGCAATCAGAGCCTTGGCATGGGCCTCCGAGCATAGCAACAGTGACAACATAGAAATCTTGGACGGGGTTTGCCCCATCTGCTCAACTACATTATAGTCACTCTTTTTGATGATCTTCAGAATCTCTTCCATCTCTTATCTAGAAGCTTCAACAGTAATCGTCTTCGGTGCCTCCATCTGGGTAGGCTCACCGGTGGTCCCTTTGCCCCGAGCGTCAGAGGACTCGGCGACAGGGGTAAGAATAGGAACTTGAACAGGAATAGTAGCAGGTACACTGGCAGGTGTAATAACAACAGGTTTTCGGGCCGTTGGTGGAGAAATATCAGGTGAGAAAAGTCTTCCACTGCGGGTGACTTTAGCAGGTCCAACAATATTGCTGACGTCAGTATCAGCATCTAACTCTTGTTTAACTCCATGAAAATAAACATCAGCCCCATAGTGCAAAGGGACAGCGTTATCAGATGTGTAGGGGATAAGCCCTGGAACAGTGATGATCAATGGTGCGATTCTTGGAACAGATGTAATTCTAACAGGCTTTCTCGAGGGAGCCTTGGAAGAATTGTCGAAAATGGTAACGATGGCAACTTCTTCAGTATGAACTAAAGGAACAACAGTCTTCTCGAACAGAATTTCTTTACTATCCATCAGGCGTTGAACACCTGATTTCAAAAGATGGCAACCGGTTGGTAGGGTAGAACACATACGGCAACCTTCATCACAGCCCAGAAATAAATCGGCTAGCAAAAGGTTCTTCTTCACAGTCGTCAAAGGGGTAGCAATATCATTCACAGAAACCACAAACAAGTCTTCATCTATAGCATTCACTCCATGCTTGGGCATAGGAGCAGTCACAACATTAGGTCTTTCGGGCGCCTCGAACTCAATCTCCTTAGCATCAATTAAGTCCTGTATTTTGTTCTTCAAAGCCCAACAATCATCTGTATTATGCCCTGGGCTATCAGAGTGAAAAGCACAGCGGGAATTAGGGTTGTACTTTGGTGATGTTGTATTTGGATTCTTCGGGGCTTCCCTTGGAATCACCAGATTAGTTTTCAGTAACTGCGGCAGAATTTGAGACAAAGTCATGCTGAGACGGGTGAATTACCTTCGAGGTATCTCGTCCTTTTGTTGATTATTGTGCTGAGGAGCACTAGCAGGTCTTGAAATAACAACCGCATTAACAGCTTGGCGGTGTTCAGGTTTACTCTGTCTTTTCTAACTGTAGACAACACTAGACTCTTTCTTAAAAGGCTTCTTCTCGGTGCTCGATGAAGCACCCTTTTGTATCTTACCGGCCATAATACCAGCCTCAATCCCCTCACCGGTCATTATCAGCTCTGTAAACCCATATGAAGAACTTCCGATCAGATGGTTGAAAAATGGACCAGACAAGGTCCCCAGAAACATATCCACAAGCTCCCGATCAGCCAAGGGTGGTTGCACTCTTCCGGCGAGGTCCCTCCACTTCTGAGCATAATCTTTGAAACCTTCGCTCGTTCCCATTGACATACCCTGGAGTTGGGTACGCGTGGGAGCAAGGTCGGAATTGTATTGGTACTGCCTGTAGAAAGCAGTAGCCAAATCCTCCCAACTGCGGATACTGGCTCCGTCCAACTGGTAAAACCATTCAAGCTGAGTCCCTGAGAGACTGTCTTGAAAGAAGTGGATCCATAGGTTCTTATCAGCGGTGTACGGCTGAATCTTCCTTACATATAACCGGAGTTGCAGCTTCAGACAAGAAACTCCGTCATACTTAGCAAAGGTCGGTGCTTTGAATTTATGGGGAATCACCACCCCATATGATAGACCCAGATCACCAAAGTCCAGACCAGGCACTTTCTGAACTTCCATCACACTCAACCGGTATTCCAGTTGTTTGTATCTATCCTTAGAAGGAGGATACTGGTCTTCATCGAAGTCCGTCTCATTGTTTGAGACCACAGGGCTAGGAGCCCTCCTTTCTTCCTGATTATCTTTCCCTCCAGATGAGGTGGTCAAATCAACTTCATCCCGTAGCCTGTTTCCAAACCTGTGACCTGTGTTAAACAGGACTATCCTCTTCTTCTTCTTCTTCTCTTTCAGAATCAGGGTCTTCAGATCTTGCTGACCCTTAGCTAGATTCATGAACAGTTCTTGGAATTGGGCATTCTGGGCCTGCAGGGCCTTGATTGCTTGCTCAGTTGAAGGTTCAGCAGACATGATGAGTGCTAAAATAAACAGCAAAGAAGATTAGAGACCTGTAATGGTTACCTGTTATGAAGTGCATGGGATGCAATGCGTATGATATGATTTCAAAGACAATCGAGAGATTCAAATTCGTAAACAAGAAATGAAACACACTTTATTAGATAAACTTTGAAATTCAAATTGTTCAACAAATTGCCATTAAGGCGTTACAAGAATGGAAATACTGAAAAGGAAATAAAAATTGGAAAGGAAATAATTAAAGGACAATCAATGCTCCCATGGTCTCTTCTTGTCGGTGCGGACGTAGTCATTGAGAATCTGCTCATTCTCCAGCTGCCTAGTCAACTTCTGGATCTTTTGCTCTTGCTCGTTAAACTTTTCTCGGTAAGAATCCCGCTCTTCTCTCAACTTCATCCAAGACCTTTTCAGTGCCCAAATGTCAGTGGGCATATGAGGATGGAGGATAGTCGGAAGAACCCCTTCTTCATTATCAACTTCAACAATGATAGGCAAGACGGCTTCATACGGCATACCCAGCTTTTGGGCACAGATACGAACCCATCTGAGATATGGCTCCATCAGAAGTGAAGTCTTTGGACCCAGCTTGTGTGGATCAGATCTGTGAACTCTATCCCAAGCCCTTATAAATCTGCGACATTGCTCTTCGCTATCCCCTTGAAAATCAAAGATGATACTCGGCACTAGCAATTCATGAGGTCCTTCTCTTCTGGCTCTCCCGAACTGACGTAAGGTCAAGCATGGATTGTAAGAAATTCCTCCACAGGTTCCTATCAGTGGAACATTGGGGTATTCCCCGCATCGATCAATAATGGCTACCTCATCCATACCCTTGATAGTCTAGATGATGTCATTATGAGAGAGATACATAACCCTATAGGCCCAGCCCATGCCTTCTTTGTTCTTCAGCACTGATTTGGGGAGGTGCGAAATAAACCACCTCGCCAATAAGGGAGCACAGCACATCAAGGTTCCCCGCTTTCGGACAGTACGGGCATAAAGTTGATGAAGAATGTCACCCAAGAGAGTGGATACAGGATTACGAGAGATGAAGATTTTCACCGCATTCACATCAACAAAGGAGTCAGGATTCGGAAACAATACCAAGCCATATATCATAAGAGCCAGAATATCCTCGAATGCCTTGAAGTCTAGACTATCCCAGAAATAATTAGCCTTACCAACCAAGAACTTAGTCAAAAATCCCTTTGCTCCACTTCTAGTCACCCAATTAGCCATTACCTCATCCTTTGTCATATGAAGGGATGCAGCAATCTCTTCCGGCCTAAGGATCTTCTCCCAACCAGTAAATGGGGTCTGCTCCAGAATAGAGATATCGAGCAGATCAGAGAACTCTTTTAAGGTGGGAACCAACTGGTAGTCCTGGAAAGTAAAGCAATGGTACAGTGGATCATAGAACTGGACTAGGACATTCATCATCTGCTCGTCCAATTTAGAAGTGACCAAACCCAAAAGGTAACCATGCCTCCTGATGAAGGAAGTAGTATCAGGCATCTTTGCAATCAATTCTTTAAGCATAGTGGGAACCTGGACAAAGTTGATCCGAATGGTGTTCCTACGCATGGGTATCATGACCTACAAAACAGAACAAAGATGAATCCCTCTTGTCTTTGAAATAGGTTAGTCCAATGCAAGATGTATGCAATGTAATGATGTCATGATGTCATGATAGAAAGCACATCACAAGTATCCACAAATAGCAGACATGGTAAAGGCACATAAGTCACACAGAGAGCCCTTAGATTTCAGGCTGGCAAGGAGCTTAGGTACTACCCTCTTTCAGTTCAGTTGGTTCAAACCTGTCCTAAAAATAGTAACCGGGTTCTAAAGGATCTCAATATCATCGACTACCCTCGATCGGTCATAATTCCAGTTTAGCAACCTTTTCTTGCGGCCGGAATCATCGCGAGAGTTTAGTCTCAATGAGTGTAGCATACTGCTACTGTTCTATGACCAAGTTGGTCAATTTAAAGGTTCTAAGGTTAGTTGGTGCTTAATGACCCCTTAGAAGACCCATATTCTCCTTGTTCCAACACAAGGGATATCGGTACAGACTAAAGTGTCACACCAACGTAACTACTGCTTCAACCGTATCGGTCTACGCTGTACAGTTCCCTCACAGTTTATTGCTACTTACCTAAAGGGTATCCCCCAGATCCGGGTTAGGATCTATAGTAACTCCGATACAAGCCTACAAATATAAAGCATACAAGTCAAGCAATTGAAAACACAATGATCTAATCCTAAGGTACACCCCACTTATTAAGCGTCCCTAGCAGAGTCGCCAGTTCTGTGATACGGTGGGAGAGAACTGACTGTTTTTGGATATGCTGGTTTGCGTTTTGCGTTTGTTTTCGCAAAATGTTGCGGTAAGCAAGAGTCGCCACCGTCTTTTATTTTATCCAACAAGGAAAGGAAAAAAAGCACAGAAAAATTCCTTTTTCGAGATGTTTCTCGGGTCCGGGGGTATATTATAGAAAGGGAAGGTGTTAGCACCCTTTCTATCTGTGGTTATCGACGGGCTCTTAGGTACTTGCTCAAAGTGTTTTCAAAATTGCTTTTCTTTGTGTTTGTGGGTTTGAAAAGAGTTTTTTATTTGAAAGGAGGTGTAAGTGTGAAAATTTGTTTTGTTTTGAAAGGAGCAAGTACTTAAGAACCATCTACCTACTCGAAAAAGGAATCAATCTGTGCTAATGTCCTTTAGACAATGCTATCCCACTATTGATAAGTAGGTAGCATCGCCGTTGGAATTTTAAGGGTCAATTCGATTAAGGGACGTGCAGTCACTAAAGCAATGTTAGAACGCCTTAGTGGTAACCCTAATGTCTTAGATCATTTTTCCGAGGCAACCGTTTCGAGGCAACTATGATCTTTGGACAAGAGGGCGACCTCTAAAACTTCCTATACTCAATGACCACGTTCAAAGGCATCCAAGCGAGGTGTACCCTAAGAGTGCGCATGTGCGAGTGTATTGTTTTCAGTTATTTTATCTTTGTACATGTTAGTGGTTATCTAGGTTGATTTTAGGTTCAAACATTCGATCTTGTCATGCATTCCCTATTATCAAACATCTAACAGTTTATAAGTTGCGGAAATTAAATTGCGGAAATTAAACTAACTATTACAAGGCGTCGGGTATTTACATCGCCAAAAGCAACCCTTGAAATTAAAATGCGGAAAATAAATAAAGCAATAAAAAATAGTAAAGTCCTATTAAACTATTACATTCCGGGAAACAAATACAATATTGAATAAAATAGATCGCGTGCGAGAAATTAAATCGGACGCAAGTTTTTTAGGGTTTTGACCCCTTTTTTGAAAGAAAGTATCTTTTTGGTTATTTTTGAATTAAGAAAGAAACTAAACTAGGTTAATCATTAAATTAATAACTTAATTAATTAATTAATTAAAATATTTTTGTATTTTTGATATTTAAAGAAATAAAAATAATTTGATAAATGTTAATAAAACCTAATTATCTAAGTTGATTTTAATTATTTTGAAAAAAAGATATCAAAGTTATTCCTAATTAAAACTAAATTAATTAAATTAATATTATTAACAAAAATAAAATGCTGAGATTTAATTTTAATAAATAAAATATTTTTTGGTTTTTAATTTTATTAAGAAAAAGATTTAATTGGTTAGTTAAAATATAAATAATAACAATAATTAATTAAAAGAAATAATAAAAAAATAGAGAGAGTTTAGGAGGTTATGGGCCTGATTAGGGGGTGAGATTTGCAATTTCCAAGGCCCATTTGTGCAAGCCTGTATTGACTTTCTGATTCCAGCGTGGCACGTTGACTAGGGCGTATGGTGGACATCACATCTGGACCATCAGATTTGGCCTGGGGGCCATCTGGCGCTTTGAGATTTGAGGACCATGGTAGGCTTCCATTATTGCTTTGTACCTGATTGCATAATAAAACAAAGGAAAATGCAAAGCGCTGGAGGCAGGGATCGAACCCCTGACCTCCAGCCAACAACTCCTTGAGAGCGCTCCCCTTGACCACTGGACCATTATGCTTCAATTGTCAATAGATTAAACAAAAATAATAATATGGGAAAACAAATAAAATTCCAGAAAATATAAAAAACACGCGCCAAGTTTGAACCAGCCAACCAGAGGGAGACGCGTCATCATCTTCTTCGTTCATCCCTGGTTATTTACCTGCGGATTTGTATCCGCAACTAAATTTGTATGTCCATCCTAAAATCTATTCTAGGCCATGGAAATTTATTCCAAGCACATGGTCATGCTCGTCTATCTCCCCTGATTACATCCATGTCTATCAATGACACTGATTTTACCTGAAAAAGAAACGCCCAAAAACACAAACCACGAACCCTAGATTCGGCTAGGGGGTTACAGGCCAGATAAACGCAATTGGCTAATGCAGAAAGCTTCTAAATTGAACGATAATCATGAATATGCAAAGATTTTGTAAGAAAAATGCAAGAATAAGGACATACGAATTCAACTGAAAGGCATATTTTCGAGACACTTACAGAGCTTTAGGGCGCGTATGGAGACTGGTTTTGGATTGGTTTTGCTTCAAGGATGGTCCAGCAATGGATTAGTGTGGAGTTTTGCTTCTGAATTGGCCTCCAAGGACGATTTCAGTTTTGCACTTTTCCACTTTTTTTCAAGTTTTGCTTTTGATGATTCTGCAGCCTCTACCTCCTGAAATCGTGTCCTTTGCCTTGTATATGTATGAGGCAATGTATTAGGTCAACAAATGTGAGCTGAATCCTTCCAAATGAATGCTTTGAGATTTGATTTGATCCACCATTGATAACTTTCCAATTTTGCCAAAAATCCAATCTTTTTGCACATGGAATGCATAATACGAATTTGATTCACTTGATGATGATGATTCAATCCTGAAATAGCCAAAAAGAGATCAAATAATCAATGTTTGGATTTTATTTGATTTTAATTGATTAAAAATGAAATAATTCATTAAAAAATCAAATTAAATAATAAAATTGATAAATGATCACAAGTAGGGGTGTTCGCGGTTCGGTTTGGATCAGTTTTAAAGCAAAAACTCATCCGATCCAAAGATTAATTCACTTAAGGTTCGGTTCGGTTTTGGATGATATATTTAAAAAAATCCAATCTGATCCGATCCAATTTTATGCGGTTTAATTTGGATCGGTTTTTGGATATCCAAATTACACATTATATTTTTATTAATATTATAAAACTACTAATAAATCATAAATTTGATATAATATATAACATATAGTATATTAAAAGTTAATATTACAAAATGAGAGTGATTGATTATGCTTGAAATAATAAAAATAAATAGATTATACCAAACTAATAAATATTATTAAAAAAATTATTATCATCTAATAATAAATTCACATAACATGTCATACTAATAAAAAGTAAATAAGTATCAAAATATATTTATGCGGTTCGGTTTGGTTTGGATCGGTTTTGAAAAATTCATCCGAAATCCAATCCGAACCGATTGATTTTCATAAAATAACATCCAAACACAACCAATAACTTTCGGTTTTTTATGGTTTTCGGTTTTTTAGATCGGTTTTCGGTTTTTTATTTGGATTGGTTTGGATTTGAACACCCCTAATCACAAGGCTGAAGCTAGGACACGTGTGTAGTGTGAGAAGATCAAATCAAGTGGAAAACAATGGGCCCATTTGACAAAATTTGAAGTTTTGGGGATAGTCGACTTTTGGCAATTTTGCAAAAATGCCCAACTTCAACAATGCATAACTTCTTCAATTTTAAACTTTTGGAAGTTTTCTTGGACTTTTTAGAATGCTTGAGATGTCATCTAACCAACCCTTTTGGTCTCATCTAATTTTGATATTCCATGATCAAGTTATAACCTTTGGCAAAAAAGGTGTTTTTGTTGACTTTCAAAAATGACCTATAATGTCCAAATTTGTAACTTTTTGTGAGTGCATTTTCTGATCTTGGGGTATGAATATGGATTGTAGGAAATTGCATCCTCTTCAATATGACCTTTGGATGGGTCATTTCTCATAAAGTATGAGAAAGTTATGCTTGGTCAAAGTTGAGTTGACTTTTCCTACAAAACCCTAATTTAGCAACTTTTGAGTCTTGATGAATTTTGAGCAATCCTTGATGAATCATGATAAACCCTTGATAAAATGATGAAATATCCTTCAAAATGAGAATGTTGACAAAAAATCTTGAAGTTTGACTGTTTATAGGTCACAGTTGACTTTTGCCCTAGCACAGTCGATTTTTGGACCCTTTGAGCAATTGACTGAGAAAACTTCCTCTGCAAAGGCTTGAAATTTGGCATGGATGATCTTGAGAGCATATTAGGACATTGGGAGAACTTGAGGCCATTTGGATTCAAAGATCTTGATGCAACACAAAACCCTAATTTGAGGTTGACTGCCTTAGGAGATAGCTTGATTGTCCAACTCTTGAGCAATCTTGAGCCACTTGGAGATTTTTCTTGCCATGTTTGGGGAAATATGGGAGGGCAAATTTTGGGGTACAAAAATTATAAAGATCATATTCCCTAAACGTCCCTCGAGTTGCCTACGAGAAATGATCTTATGATGATAGTCCCTTCGAAATGCTAAGGTATCCTTACATGTTGCCTTCAATGACCATTATGTCCCTTTCGATAGTCCTTAAACATTCAACGACCAGGGTTACCTACTCACTAATAGTAGGATAACACGGTCTAAAGGAAAGGAGGAAAAGAACAGTCTTTTTCGAGTAGGTAGATAACTATTAGGTACTTGCTCAAACAAATCTTCACACCACACTTTCAAATACTTTTCAAACAAAAGTTTTCAAAATGCTTAACCACACTCTTGAGGACTGATACAAGAGTTAC
Source organism: Vicia faba (assembly GCA_948472305.1). Taxonomy (NCBI): domain Eukaryota; kingdom Viridiplantae; phylum Streptophyta; class Magnoliopsida; order Fabales; family Fabaceae; genus Vicia; species Vicia faba. The sequence continues at coordinate 1,448,082,513 of OX451739.1, read as the reverse complement.
CATAAAGTGAATCGCCGCACTAAGTCATTTTCAAACACAAGAACCTAAGAGCCCATGGAAAACCATGGATCGAAATGGTGCTAACACCTTCCCTTTCCATAATCTACCCCCCCCCCCCCCCCCCCCCCCCTCGTACTCAGAAATCTCGAAAAAGGTCTTTTTCTGTTCTTCTCACCCTTTCCTTTATTGGATAAAATAAAAGTCGGTGGCGACTCTTGCTTACTGCGACATTTGCGAACAAAAATCGCAAACCAGTATTAACATGGGTTTTGCAACCGTATCACAAGTTCCAAATGTAAGACTCGAGATGGTCATTCAACTAACTACTAATTTTTAACAATTGACTTTTCTTTATGCTTTTACCTTATGCTTTTCACTTTATGTACCATTTACTTTAGCATTAACATTTCATTCTATTTTCATCTTTGATTATTTGAGCATTTATCTTTTATGTCATTTTTATTTTGCTCACTTGAGCTTTTCATTTCTTTTTGAAGATACATAATAATCAACTTGAACCCTAAAAAACTTTAAAGTTACTTGGACTACTTAGTTACTATCCTTGGTATTTTGGAGACATGAACTTCTTGGACTTAGGATTAGAAGCCTTGACCTATTCTGGAGACTTTGTGACCTCAACTGTTATTTTTTCTGGAGTTCTTAGGGTTTACCCCTAAGACATTGGGTTGTTTGGTTTATTTGTGTGAAGGTTATTATGGTTACATGCTTTGTCTGTGATCTTGAATTCATTTGTATACAGCTGTTACTCTGCCCAATTTTTTTGAAGACTTAATGCAATTGAAGTTTGATTCTCTTAAGAGGTTTATTATCTTTGTTTGTTTGGTTTCAAATCCAAAGGATGGAATTTTACCTTGACTCATTGTGTCAAGTGTTAGCTTCTTGTTAGTTAGACGATTATTTTCCCTAGCTTTTACTTTATGCTTTAGGATAGTCCCTTCATCTCATCCCATCTTCTTTAATTTCAAAAATCGTCTCCCACCTTTTGAAAACTCTTCTTGTTTTAAAACTTGAACCATTTTCATAATAAACTTGGACTGATATCCATGCAGTTTAAAAAATAATTTTCTTAATCAAACTTTAATCAACTTAATAATACTTTGACATTTTTGTGAGAAGACTAAAATTCAATCAATCTCATTCAAACTATTTTTGCCATTTTGGATTTTATCTTTAAAATTTTCTCAAAAGATTAGACTTATCAATCCTTGTAGTGATGCAAACAACTATACTTCTACAATATATAGTGAAGTGAGATATTTTCCACTTGGGTATTGAGTGCAGCTTTGTTGATTTTAAAATCCAAGCTATATCCTCCACTTTGAGATGATGCAAATTCTCCTTTCTCATAATTATGGGTAGTAAGTATGTTTTCTAGTCGGACAATGACATTGATGTCTTATCTCTTAAAATTAATCAACACACTTGTGTTTTAAAATTTTTAAAAGGTGAACTACGAGTACTCTGATCCCCTATTGCACAGAAGGTGGTACATAGGCACTAAAGGTTCGCAACCGCGACGGGTGCAAAAATTCTAAAAAAATACTTCTTTTCTCATCTCTATAATCCATTTTTTAAACAACATTCTATAGCCAAAATATACAAATTTTCAAAGAGGTTCATGCGGAGTACCGTAGATGTTTAGGGTGCTAATACCTTCCCTTTACATAACCAACCCCCTTACCTAGATTCTTTCCCCCCCCCCTCTTTTTTTAGGTTATTCTCTCTTTTCCCATTCCTTTGGAAACAATAAAGCGCGGTGGAGATTTTTATTTGATCCGTGCGAGTTAAGTCAATCCAATGGCTTAGTCACAATATTTCTACCGCTACAGAAAAATGGCTACTCTGTTGGGGATAGATTGACCTCTTGCGGGTCCATCCCTAAGTGGGTTGAGCCTATCTTTTTTTATTTGTGTATGTGTTATTATCTATTGTATATATGTTTGTCTGGATTTTCCTGGTTCTCAGAGTGCTTGGTGATTTCTCATAAGTCCTATACCCGGACATGGGAGAACTTAAGATAGGACAGGCGGTATAGTCATGTTAACTTTGAGGGAGTAATCCCAAAAAAGGAGACATGAGATACCTCACTCACTGGAGGCCCCTTTGAATATAGTGTCGTTTACCGAGTAATCGGGAAGACGTGCTGCTTTCGACCTGGGAGCCTGCTGAAACTGAGGACCGTAGAACCTTTAACCCATCTTGGCCTTTTAGGTGTAGTATGGAAGCTATGATGGAGTAATCCGAAAATAGTTGTCACGCGATACTACACTTGGACGAGTTTTTCTTGAGAATATTAGTAATTATCGAGTTAATCGGGAAGTTGGTAATATCTTAAGGAAGGATGTAGACTCTAGGAACCTCTAGAACCTTGTTCGGCAGGTGATAACTTTTAGACCATACCTTGTGGGTAGTACCTTCGACATCATGCTCGTGACGTTGCACCTATGAACCCTATGTTTGTTATCATGTGTGTGATTGTTGCATCATGCATACATGCACCCATGAGCATCTCCTAAATACATTTTGTTTCAAGGGACTTAAAATTTGACTCTTTGTGAATATCTTAGTTACTTTTTGACTATGGATTCTGGAAAAAGAAAGACCGGGAAATACAGTTTCAAAGATCCCAAGATAGATGAGTTGATGAGTCTGATTCCCGAGATCGAGAGTCTTACAGATTTTCGGAGGAAGTATGGGTCGATAATTTCCCTTATGAAGCTCAGGATGAAGGAGGGCATTCTCTCGACTTTAGTCTAGTTCTATGATATAATGTATCGATGCTTTACTTTCCCTGATTATCAGTTGATGCCTACATATGAGTATTCTTATCTGCTAGGTTTACCTATTACCAATGTGTTCTTTTTACTGGTTTGGAGGGTGAGCCAAAATCTCATGAGATTGCTGCTTTGATCCATTTGGGGAAGGCTGAGGTTGAAGCCCACATGACTACAAAAGGAGGTATTATAGGATTACCAGCTCAGTTCTTATTGAAGAAAGCTCGCTAATTTTCTAGGATGAAGAGTATGGTTTCTTTTGAGGCCATCTTTTCTCTACTTGCTTATGGATTGTTCTTATTTCCCAATGTCGACAAATTTGTGGATATCAATGCCATCGGGATCTTTATGATTAGGAACCCAGTCCCTACATTATTGGGTGATTCTTATTACTCCATTCATCTTCGGGATTCTTATCATGGAAGGATGATCATTTGCTGCACGCCTTTGTTGTATCAGTGGTTTATTTCTCACTTACCTCGGTCTGATGCTTTATGGGATGTCAAAAAGGAGCCTCAGTGGGCTCCAAATATTATGGCCCTCACTCATTCAGATATTGTTTGGTATCATCAGGCAAACTATAATGTAGATATTTTCGACAGTTGTGGTAGTTTCCCCAATGTACCTCTTTTTGGTACAAAGGGAGGAATTAACCACAACCCTGTTCTTGCACGACGACGGCTTGGATATCCGATTAGGCATAATCCAAAGAGTATTCATTTGAGTAGTTTCTTCCTAAAAGAGGGAGAAGTTCATAAGGAATCTAAGGAGCAGATTGTGAAGGCTTGGTGCCACATTCACAGGAAGAGTAGGAAGGACTTGGGACCCAGAGGGGTCATTTCTTTGGAACCTTACCTTCAGTGGGTACAAGCAAGAACCATCCAATTGAAGATGACGTATTCCCGTGAAACACCCATGCCTGGTATGTTTGTAAAGACCACTCCTCCCCTATTGGATGATATGGAAGAGCTTCAGCTTGCCTTAGTCATGATGCAGCAAGAAAAGGAAGCTTGGAAGAATAAGTGCCGGACTTTAGAGGTGTCCTACCGAGCAGACCTAAAGGAGAAAGACGATTTGATCTATATTCTTGAGAGTCGTGCTATAGAGACAATGGAGAGGCAAGAAGATTTATTTTCCTATAAGCCTCAGTCAGACCTTGGTTGTTCACTTCTCGACTTTGATGATTGGAAGGAGGTCGCCATCAGGTATGCGGAAGAAAACCAGAGGTTGAAGGCTCAGGTTGCCAGACTCACAGGGAAGCGTCACCGTGTAGAGTGATCTCCATCAAATTTGTTTTTTAGGGTTTTAGACTTTCATATTCTACTTGGGATTATTGAAACTTGTACTAAAAGTTGTAACCCGTTTTGAAGTTATTATAATGAGATTTTTCAATATTTTAAATGTGTTATTACTTTGATATTTGCAAATTGTCTATAAATCTTTCAGTCCCTTGAAATGTTAATAATGAAATAAATCATGTGCATTGCATATCATACATCATATTGCACATACTTCTTGCATTTTTTGTACATACTCGGGTGTCTTACTGAGCTTCTTTACTTCGTTTAACAAGTTGTCTCATCAGTATAATACTCGGGCTAATTTCAGAAGGAAGATGGATAATCTAGAACAAGAAAAACGTGAGTTACGCGAGGAAGTTTCCGCTCTGAAGGCCGATATGGCCAATCTCACTGCTCTAATGGAATATTTGGTAGCTGCTCGGAATTAGCCACCAATTGCTCATCCTTAACAGACAATGGTTGTTATTGAAGCTCCAACTATTCCTGTTTCTACTACTCCACCTGTTGTTGTTCATAATCGTATGCCTCAGGGATACCCTTGGGGAATGGCATAGAACTTTATGCTAGAAGGTTGTAATCAGGATACTCAAGTTGCTCCACTTGCTCAGACTACTTCCGCTCCTGCACCTCCTGTAGTACATATCATCCCTGCTACTATAAATGAGACTCATTATGCTGCACCTTCCTCGGTGAATATGGTCCCGTTTGCTAATGATGAAGTGTATCACCATATTCCTCCACCAAGTGAAAGCATGGGTTTCTATGATCAAATGGACGATTTTCAAGACCAGTTTGATAAGATGCATAAAGAGTTGAAGGCCCTTAAAGGAAAAGAGTTATTTGGGCAGAATGTGAATGATATGTGTTTGATGCCAAATGTGGAGATACCTTTCAAAGTGTCGGAGTTCGAAAAGTACAAGGGAAACACTTATCCTTGTGCTCACTTAGTAATGTATGTAAGGAGAATGTCTACCCATACAGATGATCAACGCTTGTTAATTCATTTCTTTCAATACAGTTTGACTGGCGCAACATTGAAATGGTACATGAGCCTAAACAATGCTAATATTCATTATTTCAACGACTTTGGAGAAGTCTTTATCAGACAGTAGAAATACAATGTGAACATGGCGCCTAACTGTGACCAACTCAGGGACATGGTCCAGAAGGACAAGGAGTCATTTAAAGAATATGCACAAAGATGGCGTGAAGTAGTCGCCCATGTGATTCCTCCAATGGAAGAAAAAGAGGTGACAAAGATTTTTCCTGAAGACACTAGGTGAATTCTACTATGAAAGAATGGTGGCAAGTGCACCCAGTGATTTTACTGAAATGGTGGGAATGTGAGTCCGTTTAGAAGAAGCTATAAGAGAAGGTTGTCTGACAAAGAGTGAAAATTCTGGAAATACGAAAAAACCATCATTTGGATTTTTTAAGAAGAAAGAAGGAGAAACAAACGTTGTTATTCAAGAAAGAAGGGTTAATCCTCTTATAAGAAATCATCAACGACATTAACAGGTTGCCTCGGTAACTCCGGTTGTAAATGTTTCTCCGACTACAGTCGCTTATCAAATACCAGCCCCTCAAGGGAGTCAAGGGCAGGATTATATAAGAGAGCCTTTTGATGCTATCCCTATGAGTTATGCAGAGTTAATCCCAGCATTGATCCAAAAAAAGTTGGTCCAGACTAGGCCACCCCCTACTATACCATCCCCTTTGCCTTGGTACTATAAGGCAGATCAGACGTGCGCTTTCCATTAGGGTGCATAATATGGAAAACTATTATCCCGTGAAATACGAGGTACATAAAATGGTTAGATTTGGCCTTTTATCCTTCAAGTATTTCAGTCCTAATGTAAAAGATAATCCTCTACCAAAGCATGGAGGAACGAATGTTATCAACATGGTTGCTGGTTATCTAGTGGAATTTTGCATTTATAATATTAATTTGGTCAGAGGAGACTTCGTAAAGATGCATGCAGACCTTTGCGAGTTTAGTTACTATACTCATGACCATGCTGGTTGTAGTATCCGTAGTACTAATATACAAGGTTGTGACAAGATAAAGGTTGTTTTGCAGGAGATGATGGATGATGGCCTCATCCATATACTCAGGCCTAGGGTAGAATATGAGGAGGAAGTGAACATGGTCTTTGGATATCCTAGAGAGTTCAGGATCTTTGATTTGGACCACATGAATGATGATCTCGTGCGATTGCATGCTACTTTCTACCACATGGTTGGTCAGGTAGAGCACCATTATGGATCTTGTCCGGTTTGCTGCAGGGATTCCCGAGGATTTTCCTATGTAAGAACAGATATTCAGTTGTTATTGGATAATGGAATAATCAAGGTGTCAAACCAAAGAGATGATCACCGTGATATTGATATGATCGAGGTTTGCTTGGCTGAGGATGAATTGGATAATGAATATGCTTCTGCGGACGAATTATTTCCCTCAGATGAGGATATGTTCTCTAGAGGTGATTCTTTGATGTCCAAATTTTTGGAAGAAGGTGTAAATGTAATTGTGCCATGTTTCAATGATTCTTACCCTATTGAAATTGAATATTATAGTAAGCCAGTTGTTGCCCCTGTGGTGATTTGCTTGCCATGGCTTGTTCATTACAAGTCATATAAAGATGTACCGTACAAGTACAATGCTACTATTGTAGAAGATGGTGTGGAAGTTCCAATCCAGCCTTTGTCTAGTATTGAGAATATTGTTGAAACTAGCAGGGTGACCCGTAGTGGTCGTGTATTTACACCATTTATTAGGGGAAATGTCAGTGCTGAGAAGAAAGTTACAGAAGGTGTTGAGAATAAGAAAACTGTAGGAGATTCTGGTGGTGCTACCCTGGAAAAAGATGTGGATGATATTTTGAAGATTATCAAAATGAGCGATTATAGAATTGTAGATCAGCTATTGCAGACTCCTTCAAAGATATATATCCTAGCATTGTTGATGAATTATGCTTCCAATAGGGAATCTTTAATGCGGGTGTTGGATCAAGCATTCATGGAGTGTGACATGCCGTTAGATCAATTCAGTGGTGTGGTAGATAATATTACATCTTGTAATAACCTAAGCTTTTGCGATGATGAATTTCCTGACGAAGGGAGGAATCACAACCTAGCTCTCCACATATCCATGAATTGTAAATGATTCATTATCAAATGTGTTGATTGATAATGGGTCCGCCTTAAATGTTATACCAAGGAGTACGCTGATGAAGTTCAAATATCAAAGGGCTCCCATGCGCCTAAGTTGTATTATTGTCAAAGCTTTCGATGGATCAAGGAAGTTAGTTATTTGGGAAATCGATCTGCCTATTCACATAGGCCTACACTTGTTCCAGATCACTTTCCAAGTCATGGATATTGTGCCCGCATATAGTTGTCTACTGAGAAGGCCATGGATACATGAAGCAGGGGCTGTCACTTCCACTCTACACCAAAAGTTGAAGTTTGTGCATGAAGGCAAAGTGGTTATTATAAATGGAGAGCAAGCAGTGTTGATATCTCATCTATCGTCTTTCAGTGTTGTAAAGGCAGATGAAATTGTTGTGGGGATACAGTGCCAAGCTCTGTCTGTTGATAATATAAGAGAGAATGAGAATTCTATGGCTTCGTTCAAAGATGCTCAGCAGGTTGTGAGTAATGGTCCAAGTAAAGTATGCGGATAGATTGTTGATCCTCCGGTAAACAAGAACAGGGCTGGTTTGGGATTTTCTACAAAGAATGGCAGAGTTGAGAGTTTGAAGTCAAAGTCTACTAAGAGCAGCTATCAGGATATTTTCTGCAGTAGAGGCTACCTTCATCCAACTGCTTATGGAGTTAATGCCACTATAGAGGATGAGGAAGAATAGGAGATGCCGAATTATGTGACGCCTGGAGTCAAAATCCAGAATTGGGTCACATATGATGTTCCCTCTTGCATCCATGTCTCAAAGTAATTTGTTTTTGTTTATCCTTGCAAAAAGCTTTCACTTTGCCCAAGGTAAAAGTTAATATTGTATGGGCTTATTTGTTTGCTTTGCTCATTAAAATCATTAATAAAAGATGTCTTTGATTCTTAAATTGTGTTTTGTTTTTTGCTTTTTTTTCTTGGAAAATGGTAATCAGAAAAAACCTTTTTTGGAATAAATAATAACTGTAAATAAATCTGCATGATCACTTGATATATGTGTCAGTTTCTAAAAAGTAATCATAAATCACATGTGCAGATTAATTAATAAACATGTTGAATACAATGACCCTGCACCCTCTCCCAACTTTGAATACCCTGTGTTTGGGACGGAAGAAGACGAGTATGATGAGATTCCAGAAGAGGTTTCATGGTTGCTCAAGCGCAATAAAAATTTCATTCAGCCGTATAAAGAGCCGTTGGAGACCATCAATTTAGCTTCAGAGGAGGAGCCAAAGGAAGTCAAAATTGAAGCATTGTTGCATCCTAATGTGAAGAGCAGGTTGATTGAACTATTGAAAGAGTATGCGGATATCTTTGCTTGGTCATACCAAGATATGCCTGGTATAGATATTGATATTGTGGAGCATCATTTGCCTTTGAAGCCAGAATGCCCGTCGGTCAAGCAGAAGTTGAGAAGTATTTGCCCTGATATGGCAGTAAAAATTAAAGAAGAAGTGTTAAAGCAGATAAATGCTAGTTTTCTTGTGAAATGAGTGTATCCTCAGTTGATTTCCAATATTGTCCCTGTACCAAAGAAAGACAGAAAAGTTTGCATGTGCGTAGATTACAAAGGTCTAAATAAAGCTAGTCCAAAAGATGATTTTTCATTGCCGCCTATTGATATGTTGGTTGATAGCACTACAAAATTCAAAGTATTCTCGTTCATGGACGGATTTTCCAGATATAATCAAATCATAATGGATCCTGAGGACATCAAAAAAACAATGTTTATCACACCCTGGGGAACATTCTATTACTGAGTGATGCCTTTCGGGTTGAAGAATGTTGGTGCAACGTACCAGAGGGATATGACAACCCCATTCCATGATCTGATGCACAAGGAAATCGAGGTATATGTTGATGACATGATTGCCAAATCACAGACCAAAGCAGGGTATGTGGAAGATTTGTTGAAGTTGTTTCAGCGTTTGCAAAAGTATCGTCTCCACTTAAATCCAAACAAATGCACCTTCGGTGTCTGATCAGGGAAGTTGTTAGGTTTTATTGTCAGTCAGAAAGGGATTGAAGTTGACCCAGATAAAGTTAAAGAAATTCAAGAAATGCATGCGCCAAGGACTGTAAAGCAAGTTAGAGGCTTCCTTGGGCGTTTGAATTACATTTCCAGATTCATTTCCCACATCACTGTTGTTGTACCCCAAAATTTTCTCTCTCATTTCTCAAAGGATCATCCTGGACTCTCAGGTTTGCTTCTATCAAGTTCCAAGTCTTGAATTACCACTTTTCAAGAAAATCATCCACAAGGGCAAAATGGTCAAAAGCACACTGAAAAGTCAAACTTTGACTTTTAGATCAAATCAAGTTTCAACAATTATATTTCATCAAGACATGAAATTGGTTCATCAAAAAATTAGAAGTTGGAAATTACTTTGAAAAAATCAAATTTCTAAACATTTAGAAAATTTTCTAAGTGTTAAGAGAATAGATACTTCAGAACTTATGGGTCAGCCTTCACGCGAGTGCAATCAGAATTTGCAGACACGGTTCAGAACATGATGCTTCAATCAGAACATGATGCTTTAATCAGAACATATGGAAGCAATCTTCTTCGGTAAGAACATGACCCTTCAGCATATGGAGGTTACGTTTCTGATCTTCTGCGATCAGAACATCACCAAATCCCAAAACCTAGTTTAAGCAGCCTACTGCCCTGCTATATCGCAGTCCTGCAATCAGCTGCTGATCCAGTCCACGCCTGCACTTTCTTAAACCCCATATTTGCATCAAATTAGAATACAAAAACTGTGATTAAAAAGCAATGGAACAGTATGCCAAAAAGGTTAAAAATCCCATTTGTCCCCCCCCCCCAAAAACCACAGCAAATCCATCTATAAATAAGTGGCTCCATCACACGTTCAAGAGGTTGGTTTTTTGAGAGAGAAAATTGTAAAAAGAGAGAAAAGAAAACTTTGAAACCTTCATAAAAATCCAGAATTCCCAAACATAAAACCAAACCTTTGTTCTTCCCTTTGAATCAAATAACTTGGCATTTTCTCTTCCGTTGCTCTTGCTGACTCCAGAACATTTGAAGGCAACAGTTCAAGTTCCAAGCACACGCCCCAGATTCAAGGTAAGTCTTTCTGACCTTGCATCTTCTCATTCAGAACATTATTAAAACATGTAAATATCACAGTATTAATGTTGTCCATATCATTGCATAAGTAGGAAAACTGTGGATCAGAACTTCTTGATTAGGGCTAGGCTCAGATTAGGGATTTGAACTTCTATAAATTGTTGTGCTTTTATCTTTCTGACCTGCTGTTTGTTAAATACTGAATAAATTCCTGATGTGCTGATTAATATGAGGAAAGAGTTGAAATGTAACACAGAACTTCTGTTTTTTCATTCACCATTTTAACACACAGAATTTCTAGGATTTTCTCACTGTTTAAGCACGCAGAACTTGAGTTCTCTTTGCTGTTTTATCACACAAAACTTCTAGGATTTCTTATTGTTTTAACACACAGAACTTCTGATACTCACTGACTGTTTTAGCACAACACAAAACTTTTGAGTTCTCCCTACACGTTAAACACACAGAACTTCTAGGATTTCTTACTGTTAAGCACCCTGAACTTCTGATGCTTCCACTCGCTGTTTTAACACTCAGAATTTCTGATTTTCACACGCTGACAAGACACTGAATTTCTGATGTTCACTCACTATTTTAGCACAACACAGAACTTCTGACTTTTGTCCCACTGTCTGAATACCACCCAAAACCTCTATTTCCTTTCCCTATACCGTTTCTTGCAGGACCTTAGAGTGTATCAATCTAGAACTTCTGATTCCACTAACGTTCCTTTCTGAGTCACCACGCGTCTGGCTTCAGAACTTCTGATCCTTGTTGTTTTGCTTGCAGCAGCACGCTGTTTCTATCTTTCATTTATTATCCTTTTATCATTTTCAAAATTAATCTCCTTTTTTATTAATATAAAAAAGACATAAAAATATTTTCTTTTATTAATTAATTTATTTCTTTTTCTTAATTCATTAAGACAAAAAACCATTTTCTAAACAAGTCATTTTTCTCTCTTGTATTGTACATTTCAATATGGTTGTAATAGTTAAATAGGATTTAAATTCTTGCAACCCCCCATTTGTAAATATGTACCCCTATCCCTAAAATATTGTAATAGCGTAGGAATTTTATATTTCCGCAATTTAACACTTTTCCAAATATAAAATGCTAGTAATTAGGATGTGTATGGCAAGATATGAAATCAACAAATAGATAACCCTAATCAAGACTAAAAGGCATGCAATCAAACACACTTGCACACTAGCACCCTTAGGGTAATCCCACCTTGTTGCCTATCAGAAAAATAGTCATGTCCCTCGAACATGGGCGTTTTAGCAAAAGACCCTCGATAAAAGATCGTAGTCCCTCGATGATCCTAGATGTTGCCTTCGATAAACGATCTAGTCCCTAACATGACATTGCTAAAACGTTCCATGGGTTTCCTTCTATGGCTATATAAAAACATCCTACGCCCGTCCCTTCACATCCAACGATGGGGCTTCTTACCAAATAAATGGTAAGATAGAAACATCTAAAGGAGGAGGAAAAGAACATATAAGACCTTTTGAGTAGGTAGATTTGCTCCTAGTTGCTCGCTTGCTCACAATAAAAACATTTTATACACCAACACATCTCTTTGAACTATTTTCGAAACAAACACTTTGTACGCGTTCTTATAGAAATGAGAACCATTACAAATACATTTTCAAAATACTTTCAAAACCCACATCACAAGAACACATTCAAACAAAAGCAAGTGATCTAGCGAGTAAACTAAGAGCCCATGGAAAACCATGGATGAAAAGGGTGCTAATACCTTCCATTTTCATAATCTACCCCCCGAACTCAAGAAAACATCTCTAAAGGTCTTTCCTGTTCTTTCCAGCCTTTCCTTATTGGATAAAAGAAAAGTTGGTGGAGACTCTTGCTATCCGTAACATTTGCGATAAAACGCAAAACAAAAAGTTAGTTCTCCCACCGTATCACAGAACTGGAGACTCTGCTAGGGACTTTAAAAGTGGGGTTACCTTAGGGTTAGATCACCTTTACTTGATTTTCTTTGTTTGACTTGTTTGCTTTACATTTAAGGGTTTTCTGCTTGGGTATTGTTAAATATCCTACACCCGGATCTGGGGGCACTTATTAGGTAAACAACAAAAGATCGTGGAGAGTGTACAGCATAGACCGATATGGTTTAAGTGATGGTTGTGTTGGTGTGACACTTTGGTTAGTACTAGTATCCTTCGTGTGGAAGCGAAGAGAAGACGGGGCCTCCGCGTGGTGTCTTGAAGCACTAACGGACCTTAAAACCTTAGTTGAACAAACTTGGCCATTAGAAAGTAGTGAGATAGCTGGCCTCAGTATAAAGCTGAGGATTGGTTGATACTCGATAATACACTCGTTGAGATCAGACTTTCGGGATATTTCGGCCGCAAGAAAAGATTGCCTGAGCTGAAACAATGCCCGATAGAGGATGATCAGTGATATCAAGAATCCTTAAAACCCGGTTACCTTTCTAACACAGGTTTGAAACCAACTAAACTTCAAGAGGGTACTTACCTTTAACCTCATGCAAGCCGTTGAACCTAAGGCCTATTGTGTGCTTTGCTTGTGTGTGATTTACTCTGTTTAAACATAGCATCATGCATCATAACATAGCATCCATTCTCATTACACTAACCATTTCAAGGAAAGAGGGAATTTATCTTTGTTCTGTTTTGCAGATTATGGCTTCCGCTCGTAGAAACACTATCTGAATCAGCTTTGTGAGAATACCTCCCCAACTTAAGGAACTAGTATCGAGGGTTCCTGAAACTTCTGCGTTCACCAAGAGACATGGTCGACTTCTCAACCTGGTTACTTCAAGTTTTATGAAAAGATGATGGGTGTACTATTTCAGTTCTTTGATCCCGAGAACCACTGCTTCACCTTTCCAGACTATCAGTTGGTGCCTACCATGGAAGAGTTCTCTCAGTTATTGAATATACCCATTCTTGACCAAGTGCCTTTTACAGGTTTAAAAGAGGTTCCAAAACCAGAAGTCATTGCCCCAGCTTTGCATCTAAAACGGGCCGACTTGGTATCCAATTGGGAAACAACAAGCGGAGTCAAGGGTTTTCTAGCCAAGTTCCTAATAGACAGGGCCCAACTGTTTTGGGATGATTTGGACTTTCAGGCTTTTGAGGAGGTCTTGGCCCTTCTAATCTATGGGTAGTGCTATTCCCTAATCTAGACTTACTCATAGATGTGAATGCTATCAAGATTTTCCTCTCTCGCAACCATATGCCTACCTTGCTCAGAGATATCTTGCACGCTCTCAATACTCGTACCATGAAGAGAAGAGGGGTCCTTATGTGCTGCATGCCATTATTGTCGAGGTGGTTTATTTCTCACCTCCCTAAGTCAGTGTTGAAGAATGAAGGAGGTTTGGGTTGGTCGCAAAGGATAATGTCACTTTCTCACGCAGATATTCTCTGGTATTCCCGATTTATGGGAGATGTTTCTATTATTGACTGTTGCGGGGAGTTCCCTAATGTCCCACTACTTGGCATTAGGGGAGGAATAACTTACAATCCTTGTTTGGCTTTGCGAAAATTTGGTTACGCTCGAAGGGGTGGTCCTCATGAGTTACTTATCCAGAGCATTGTATTTAACTATGAGGGGGATGTTCAAGGGTATCGCCAGAGGTTCACACCAGCTTGGGGCATGATAAATAGATCTGACGCCAAGACTTTGGGGCCAAAGAATTCCATTCCTATGGAACCTTATCTCTAATGGGTACGGGCTCGCACTCAGAAACTTATGATGCCCTACATAGTCGTCTTACCAGTGATTGTGGAGCCCATTACTGAAGGGGATATTCCCTACACGGTTCTTCATCCTGATATGCCCACTGATCTTAAAGAACTACAGAGGTCTTGGATCCAGTTGAAGAAGGAACGTGATACTTATAGAGACCAATTATATTCCCAAGAGAAGAAGGTTTTAGAGCTTACAAAGCAGCTTCATGAGGAAAGAAGCCTTAATGTCTATCTCGGCACGAAGAGGAAGCATCCATGGGAAACTTGATTTTTTTTTAGTTTTAGAATTTTTAATTGTAACGCCTAAGAGGCAATTGTACCTTGAATTCTAATAATAAAATCTTTGTTTCATTTTGGTTTGCAAATTTAAATTTCCCAAAGTCCTTGAAATCATTGCATACGCATCCCATCCATAGCATTGCATAAACAGGTACCATTACAGGTTTCTCATCTTCTTCGCTGTTTATTTCAGCAAAGATATCTTCTGAATAAAGCATCAAAGATCTTCAGGCACAAAATTCCAATTTCAATAGATGTTCATAACTCTGGAAAAGGGGCGGGAAGATCTGAAGGCCCTCATCCTGAAAGACAAGAAGAAGAAGAAGAAGAAGAAGAAGAAACCCGTTGGTATCCTTAATATGGGCAGAAGATTCGGGGGGCCTCTAAAGCAATCAGTCGATCAGACCTCCTCGTCTAAAGAAGGGGAGAATCAAGAGAGGCAGACAAGGGAAGAGGACCCCAATCCTAAAGCTTCTGACAATGATACCGACTATAATGATGAGCAATATCCTCCCATTGAGGATATATACAAGCAGTTAGAGGATCGGTTGAGCGCCATGGAAGTCCAGAGAATACCTAGGTTGGACTTCGAAGAACTGGGATTGGTGTCTGGAGTGATCATCCCACAAAAATTTAAAGCTCCGGTTTTCGCAAATTATGATGGGGTGTCTTTTCCGAAGCTTCATCTCTGTTCCTATGTAAGGAAGATCCATCCCCATACCGCTGATAGAAACTTGTGGGTTCACTTCTTTCAAGAAAGCCTGTCAGGGACTCCGCTCGAATGGTTCTACCAATTGGAGGGAACCAATGTCCGAAACTGGGAGGATTTGGCTGCTGATTTTTATAAGTAGTACCAATACATGTCCGACCCGGCCCATACTCGTACTCAACTCCAGAGTATGTCCATGGGTACAGGTGAAGACTTTAAGGACTACACGCAGAAGTGGAGAGATTTGGCTGGGAGAGTTCATCCCCCTTTGTCTGATAGGGAGTTGGTCGACATGTTTCTTGGGATGCTGTCTGGTCCATTCTTCAACCATTTAATCGGTAGCTCATCGGTTGGTTTTACGGAGCTGATATTAACTAGAGAAAGGGTAGAAGCTGGGATCTGGAGCGGTAAAATACAGAAAGACGCCTCCTCGAGTTCAGTAAAGAAGCCCTTCTCTGTTAAGAAGGAAGCCAATGCTATCTATAGCCCAAGAGGTCATGGTAGAGCTGAACACCGTCTGACGGTAAATGGTGTAATGATACCTAGGTCTACGGCTGCTCCACAATGCAACAATCAACAAAGGGTAGAAAGACCACAAAGGCAGTTTACCCGGATTAACATGACATTGACAGAGGTTCTACCCCATCTGCTGAGATCCAACTTGACAACTTTGAAAGAGGCTCCCAAGAATCCTAATACCTCCTCTCCTCGGTACAATTCAAATGCTCGGTGTGCCTACGATTCTGAGAGTCCTGGTCATGATACAAATGACTGCTGGGCTCTAAGAAATAAAGTACAAGATCTGATTGAATCCAAGTAGATTGAGTTCTACGCTCCGGAGAAGCCCAATGTCATAACTGCTCCCATGCCTAGGCACAACCGTGGAGTTAACACCGTTGATACCAATCTGTTTGTGACCTCAGTTCATGAAGTTTCTACTCCCCTTATGACTGTTAAGAAGAATTTGTTGCTGGCCAATTTATTTCCGGGTTATGGTGAAGGTAGCCACATGTGTTCATCTCTGCCCTCTGGTTGCTATTTTCTGAGGCCAGTGTTCAGCGCCTGATGGACAGTAGAGAAATTTTGTTCGAGAAAACTTTGACTCCTGCTATTCCGTTCGAAGATGTTGTTATTATAACCATTTCCGCCAATCCTTCCAAGACCTCCTCAAGAAGACCTGTTAGGATTACACCCGCTCTGAGAGTTACTCCGTTAATAATCACTTGTCCTGGTCATGTCCCGTACACCTCGGACAAAGCTGTCCCTTGGCATTATGGCACCGATATCTACTATCATGGCATTAAACAAGACCTGAAGAATGAAGAGGTTGATCCCGATGTCAGTAACATTGTCGGGACCAGTAGGATTACTAGAAGTGGAAGGGTTTTTTCTCCTGAGATCTCCCCAAAGATTGTCACTAAGCCTGTTGTTATTTCATCTGCTGTTCCTACCAGTACTTCCGTCGCTACTCCTGTTCTTACTCCAATTATTACTCCTGTCGTAGAGTCATCTGAGACTCGAGGCAAAGAAGCTATAGGTGAGCCTGACCGGACGGAGGCACCTAGAAAGGTTATCGTAGAAACCTCTAAGCAAAGAGATAGAGGAGATCTTAAAAATAATCAAAAAAAGCGACTACAATATGGTCGAGCAGTTGGGGCAGACCCCCTCGAAGATATCAATGTTGTCTTTGCTGTTATGTTCCGAGGCCCATGCAAAGGCTTTGATTGCATTCCTCAAGACCGCGCATGTGCTACAAGAAACCTCAGCCGATCAATTCAAAGATTGTGTGGCCAGCTTGACTGTTGACAATGGGCTAGGTTTTTCGGATGTCGACTTAACTCCGAAAGGGAGAAAACAAAATGATGCTTTGCATATCTCGATCGAATGCAGGGGAACCACTATGGCTCATGTGCTGGTGGATACTGGGTCTTCACTGAATGTCCTACCTAAGAAGGCTCTCGATCGGCTAGGTTATGAAGGCTTGACTCTAAATCCCAGTAGCATTGTGGTAAGGGCTTTTGATGGGTCGAAGAGAATGGTGAATGGGGAAGTGGACATCCCTGTCAAGGTAGGCTCTCAAACTTTTAATTCCATCTTCTACGTGATGGACATCAGGCCATTGTACTCTTGTTTGTTGGGTCGTCCTTGGATCCATGAAGATGGGGCTTTTACTTCTACACTACACCAAATGTTGAAGTATTTGGTGAAGGGGAAGATAGTCATTGTGCATGGCGAAGAGGAGTACATAGTGAGCCACCTGAACTCCTTCAGGTATGTGGAGATGGACGGGGAATTCATAGAGACCCCTTGTCAACACTTTAAAGAGTTTCCCCAGATTTTGGCATCGACCGAGACTACCACCAGTACTAAACCTCCTTTGAAGATGGCTTCTCTCAAGGATGCCAGAACAATGGTTGAGGAAGGTGGGTGTACCAATTGGGGACGGCTCCCTGATTTTACTCACAAAACTAACAAATTTGGTTTGGGCTTTACTTCAGGGGCTCAAAGGGTTGTTTGGCACGCTCGGGCTTGAGGACATCCCCTATGCATCAGCAATCATGGAGTCAACGTTATTGAAGACAGTGAGGAAGACCCTGACATTGATAGCTGGATCTACCCGACTACCAACGGTGGACTGAATAACTGGACGGCTAGAGATTTTATTCCAGTTTCTTTTATTCCGCAGTAATTGTTTTACTTGTGTTCTGAATTTATAATGAACAGTTTTTAAACTTTTTGGCCTTGTGCTTTACCCGAGGCACAATGGTTCCATCTATGAGGGTTATTATATGTCATTTCACATGTCATCAATAAAGCATTGGACGTTCCTTCCATACAAGTTTTGCGTTCTCTGTTTTTCTTTTCTGCTTTTACTTTATTAATACAGCTATGCTCTTACACACACTCACCTATCAAACTGCAGATCCATATCCACTATGGATCCCATTGATAACAATTCTGCTACTGCCAATTATGATTTCGAAAATCCGATCAACCAAGCCGAGAACGAAGGTGAGGATGCTTGTGAGGTGCATGGAGAACTGGCTAGACGGTTACAACAGGAAGAGAGGGCTATACAGCCTCACGAAGAGCCAGTTGAGACAATAAAATTGGGCATAGAGGTGGACAGAAAAGAAGTCAAGATCGATGCAAATCTGGAAGCTAAGATCAAACAGCGGTTGATACAGATGTTGCACGACTACATTGAGATTTTTGCTTGGTCATATGAAGACATGCCTGGGTTAGACATTGACATCGTGGTACACCGTCTGCCAACTAAAGAGGATTATCCTCTGGTTAAACAGAAGGTCTGCCGTATGCACCTTGAAATGTCATAGAAGATCGAGGCAGAGGTCATGAAGCAGTTCGACGCGGGGTTCTTAGTTGTCACCTCCTATCCACAGTGGGTTGCTAACGTTTCTCTGGTACCTAAGAAGGACGGCAAGGTATGGATGTGTGTGGATTACAGAGATCTGAACAGGGCAAGCTCCAAGGATGACGTCCCGCTTCCCCACATTGATGTTCTGTTTGACAACACCGTGCAGCATAAAATCTTCTCCTTCATGGATCGTTTCTCTGGCTACAACCAGATCAAGATGGCTCCTGAAGACATGGAGAATACGACCTTCGTCACACAGTGGGGCATCTTCTGTTACAAGGTGATGCCTTTTGGGTTGAAGAATGTTGGGGAAACCTATCAGCGAGCCATGGTCGCTTTGTTCCATGATATGATTCACCATGAGATCAAGGTTTATGTTGATGACATGATAGTCAGGTCTTAAACCGAAGAGGAACATCTCGATCATTTACAAAATTTGTTCGACAGGTTGAAGACATACAAGATGAGGTTGAATCCGAACAAGTGCACCTTCGGGGTAAGGTCTGGTAAGCTTCTGGGTTTCATCGTCAGTGACAAAGCTTTTCAGGTATACCACGCAAAGGTAAAGGCCATACAAGAGATGTCGGCTACTCGTACTGAGAAGGAAGTTAGAGGTTTCTTAGAACGCTTGAATTATATCTCCAGGTTCATTTCACATCTGACTGCTACATGTGAGCCCATCTTCAAGCTTCTGAAGAAAGATCAAGTGGTAAAGTGGAATGATGAATGCCATACTACTTTTGAAAGGATCAAAGAATATCTTCAAGAACCTCAAATTCTGATGCCTCGGTTGAAGGAAGACCTTTGATATTATACTTAACAGTGCTAGACAATTCAATGGGGTGTGTGTTGGGGCAGCATGACGAGTCTGGTCGAAAAGAGCATGCAATATACTACCTTAGCAAAAAGTTTACCGACTGTGAGACAAGATACTCACTGCTCGAGAAAACTTGTCGTGCTTTGGCATGGGTTGCTCGCCGACTAAGACAATATATGTTGACCCACACGACTTTGTTGATATCTAAGATGGATCCAATCAAATACATCTTCGAGAAGCCCACACTCTCCGGAAGAATAGTGAGATGGCAGATGATCTTAACTGAATACGATATACAATATACAACCCAGAAAGCAATCAAGGGAAGTATATTGGCTGATCATTTGGCTCATCAGGCCATGGATGACTACCAGTCCATGAATTTTGAGTTCCCAAACGAGAATATTATGCTGGTGACTGACTACGAAGAACCTGGACCAGATGAAGGACCTGAAGAAGGATCCCGATGGACTATGGTCTTTGATGGAGCTTCGAACGCGCTTGGTAATGGCATCGGTGTTGTAATCATATCCCCTGAGGGCTGTCACACTCCTTTCACTGCCCGATTATGTTTTAACTGCACTAACAACATGGCGGAGTATGAAGCCTGCATCATGGGTCTCAAAGCCGCTATTGATCTCAGGATCAAGTTCCTAAATGTCTTTGGCGATTCAGCCTTGGTGATAAGTTAGATCAAAGGCGAATGGGATACGAAGCATCCGAATCTCATCCCATACAAAGAGCACATACTGACATTGCTCCCACACTTTGAGGAGGTAACTTTTGAACATTTCCCACGAGAGGAGAATCAGTTAGCGGACGCGCTAGCTACCATGTCTTCTATGATCAAAGTTAGGTGGGACAACAAAGCTCCCTGAATAACCATTGAAAGGTTGGATGAACCAGCGCACTGTTGTGAGATTGATATTGAAGAAGTGACAGACAAACCCTGGTTTCATGAAGTAAAGAAGTATCTTGAGGCTCAAGAGTATCCTGAAGGGGCATCTGTCAATGATAAGAAGTTTCTGAGAAGGTTCGCTGCCAAATTCTTCCTCAGTAATGGAATCCTCTACAAACGCAACCATGACTCTACCTTACTACGATGTGTAGACAAGAGCGAAGTAGAGAGAATCATGAAAGATCTACATGAAGGTACCTTCGGAACCCATTCCAGTGGACATACCATGGCTAAGAAGATCCTACGGGTAGGATACTTTTGGTCCACTATGGAAGCAGATTGTTATCAGCACTCCCGAACTTGTCATAAGTGCCAAATTTATGATGATAAAGTGCATGTGCCTCCGGTTCCTTTGAATGTCTTGACAGCTCTGTGGCCCTTTGCAATGTGGGGCATTGACATGATCGGAGAAATCAGGCCCGCCACCTCCAATGGGCATCACTTCATCCTGGTGGCCATCGATTACTTCACGAAATGGGTTGAGGCGGCCTCTTTTGCTACTGTTACAAATAATGTTGTGGCGCGGTTTATCAAGCATAACCTGATCTGTCGGTATGGTGTTCCAGAGATAATTATCACCGATAATGGTACGAATCTCAATAACATGATGATCACCGAACTATGTAAGCAATTCAAGACACAGCATCATAACTCTTCTCCCTACCGGTAAGGATGAACGGCACTGTTGAAGCAGCTAACAAGAACATCAAGAAAATTGTACAGAAGATGACGGTGACATACAAAGACTGGCATGAGATGTTACCACTTGCTTTGTATGGGTACTGTACCTCAGCAGAGACATCGACGGGAGCAACACCCTACTCTTTGGCGTATGGCATGGAGGAAGTCCTACCCTTCAAAGTCCAGATACCTTCCCTCAGGATTATGAAGGACGCGGGTTTGAACAAATACGACTGGATCCAAACTCGGCTTGATCAGCTAAATCTAATCGATGAGAAGAGACTTGCTTCTATCTGTCATGGTTAGACGTATCAAAAGCGAATGATCAAGGATTTTAACAAGAAAGTCAGGTGTCAAGAATATCAAGTCGGGGATCTAGTGATCAAACGTATCATACTTCCGCAAGGTGACCCTAGGGGCAAATGGACTCCCACATACGAAGGGCCATTTGTGATTAAAAACATTTTCTCGGGTGGATCCATGATTCTGACCACCATGGACGGTGATGACCTTCCTCACCCTGTCAATGCGGACATAGTGAAAAGATACTACGCATGATAAAAGACCCACTAGGTTGACTGGCCTAGGCAAAAATAAGGGCTTCCCGGTGAACCAAAAGGGTTCGGGAAAAAATAAGGGATGAAAATGAAAAATCTGTACACCCGGCAAGTCGAAAACCTGAAAAGGCGACTTGAGCAAAAAAGGGTATCCTGGTGGACTGAAAACCCGAAAGGGTGGTCCAGGCAAAAGTTAGGGATGAAAAGCGTATCACTATGTCCCATTGGATCACCATGCGATCTGACCTCAGTATCAATTGTCAAGCTCAAACAACATCGATCAACCTAATCAGCTTCGGACAAGCAGCAAAGTGATGAGACGCTCAAAGTATAGCGACGATAGCAGAATTAGAACCCAATGGGATTATTGTACAGAGTTGTTTTATTTTTACACAATATTGTATAACTTCTATTTTTACGGCGGAATTCTCTTACTAGAACTTCAGCCTCCTTGTACGAAAACGCCGATTATAGGCTAACTTCAAAAAATCAATACAAAATCATTTTCATAAGAAACTTTGAGTTTTTCTTTTTTCTGTTTTGTTTTGCAAGAACGTCTGTTGATTTATTTTTGACATATGCATTTAAATATGATCGCTGCTCATAAATATTTACATAAAGAAACAAAAGACAATTACTCGTAATTCCAAAAACAGGGGCAAAAATACGAAATGTCAAACCCGACGGTTACTCTGTCCAGCAGGTACCAGGGCAGAGACAGCTTTAGAGCATAGTCATCAATACTTGCGACCTTGTAACATCTGTATTCCCCACAGAGTAAAGGTAATCAAAGAATTGATATCAGTTCTCTCAAAACAGGGAGTAATCTCCCTAGCCAGGGTCGTCCAGAAACCTGACATTTATATCCCCTGGACGAATTACATGATCGCGAGCGGATCATCATAAATTATTATCTCCCCAAGCAGAGTTTGTTTCTCTAGATACAGAAGCTCAATCCCCAACAGAGCTTAACAAGAGTCATTCCCCCGCAGAGCTATTCTAGAACAAAGTCTCTCCCTGGTAGAATATTCACAAACAACAAAGAGCAAATCTTTGGCACAGTCATTTCCATTCACCATCTCCAACGGAAGTAGAAGAACCACAGTTCACTACAACAGTCATAAATGCTATATTCTCCAGCAGCAGTCAGGTATTTATTTTCCTAGACTCGGATATGTCACAAATAACATCTCGTGTTCATACATCATGACATGCGCACACATATCACGTACAACATAATCTCATTTATTTTGAGAACATCATCTCACAACGCATTTCATGCATCGCATATGATTAACCCTATTGTCTTTTCAGGAAAGACAGTTATCACCAACAATTCCAGCAATTATACATGTCATATATGTAGACAGCTAATGAAAAAAATCAGTTCCCGAAACTAAACGGGTCAACTAATCTACATGATCAAGCGGAGTAACCCTACTACCCAGGTTCCTTCTTTAAGCCCTATTATCCAGGCTTTCATTTTGAAGTAACCCTACTACCCAGGTTCCTTCTTTAAGCCCTACTATTCAGGCTTTCATTTCAAAGTAACCCTACTACTCAGGTTCCTTCTCATGGCCCTACTACCCAGGCTTTCATTTCGAAGTAACCCTTTGACCCAGGTTCCTTCTCATGGCCCTAATACCCAAGATTTCATTTCGAAGTAACCCTACGACCCAGGTTCCTTCTCATGGCCCTACTACCCAGGCGTTCATCTCTAAGTAACCCTACTACCAAAGTTCCTTCTCATAGCCCTATTATCCAGGCTTTCATCTCGAAGTAACCCTACTATCCAGGCTTTAATCTCGAAGTAACCCTACTACCCAGGTTCCTTCTCATGGCCCTACTATTAGGGGTGTGCATGGTTCTCAAACCAACCCGAATTGAACCAAATATATGGTTTGGTTTAAT
Source organism: Vicia faba (assembly GCA_948472305.1). Taxonomy (NCBI): domain Eukaryota; kingdom Viridiplantae; phylum Streptophyta; class Magnoliopsida; order Fabales; family Fabaceae; genus Vicia; species Vicia faba. The sequence goes on along the minus strand of OX451739.1, from coordinate 1,448,059,096 downwards.
TCTTCAAAACTGTGTTTGTAAAACCAGATTATTTTTTTAAAACTGGTTTATATTTGGATTGATCCGATTTAAAACCAGTTCCTATTAACAACCTATTTTTTATTTGATTCAGTTAAGATTAGTTTTTCTTAAAACTAATTACATCAATTTTTTGTTTTAATCAATTTTTTTGCTTAACCAGTTTGAAACTTTTATGCATACTGTGCTGGAATACATTGGAAGGTTCAATCAACATATTTTATTTTACTGTGTTATTTATTTTCTAATAATATTCGATATGTGAAGAGTTTTTTTTAAGTAAGTTTGGTGTTTGGTCTTGTATATATAATTGAAATTTGATTATAGTATTATGAAAGTTGAATTTCAAAATGGAGATTCATGTCTTAGATTGATGAAACTCAACTTCCATTACGGTGTTGTCATTCAAACACATTTGCATGTAAAATATATTATAGTGTATATTTAAAACTTAAAAAATAATATTTATTGTAATATATTTAATATTGGGATCCAAGAAGACATTAACTGTCATTCCAGTTATTCAATTTGTAATGGTTTGGTTTTGGCTATGTTGGAAATTTAGAGAGATACTTTTTAACATTTGAGTAAATTAGTAAATTGATCAGGAATAAGAACTGAATTTCAATAAAATGGGTATCCAATGTTATTGGTTTTTCTTTAAATGGAATGGGTTAGTTAATAACCAAATGGTTTGGATTTATTATATTTGGAAACCAATTTTATAGTTATGGATTGGATGAACCGGTTAAAATGCACATCCCTACCTACTATCCAGGCTTTCATCTCGAAGTAACCCTACTATCCAGGCTCCTTCCCCCTCATCTCCAGAAAACAGTTTACAACACTGTAAGGCTCGGACCCGACCAGATACGGTCGATTTCACATTTCCCCAGTAAGCCGCTATACATCCTGGACCCTAACCAGATATGCATTCTACCTTCACCTCCTCAATCAAGAGTTAATTCCCCAGCAGAGTAATGGACAATCGGAGCTCCTAGACTCTACTTCCCAAGACATAAATCAACATTCCCCGGCAAAGTCCTCCTCAATAGCAGGTACAGGAATTCTCGCCAATGAATCTCTTATGCAACCGATCTTTTCTGAATGGCATCTGTAAGCCCATTCCCGATATCACAATCAACCACAACATCATCGAGCACAAATTTCTGGGCACTCTAGTGTTCAATCATCTTCCACCTTCAGATCACGAAAGGCAGATCAGTCAATCTACATCCTCAGGCTTAAGAAGATTGAACAGGGACAGCTGTTGTACCCCGAAATTTGCCCTCTCATTTCTCAAAGGATCATCCTGGACTCTCAGGTTTGTTTCTATCAAGTTCCAAGTCATGAATTACCACTTTTCAAGAAAATCATCCGCAAGAGCAAAATGGTCAAAAGCACACTGAAAAGTCAAACTTTGACTTTTAGATCAAATCAAGTTTCAACAATTATATTTCATCAAAACATGAACTTAGTTCATCAAAAAATCAGAAGTCAAAAATTACTTTGAAAAAATCAAATTTCTAAACATTTAGAAAAAATTTTGTGTTAAGAGAATATGACACTTCTGAACTTCTGGGCCAGCCTTTATGCGAGTGCAATCAGAATTTGCAGACACGGTTCAGAACATGATGCTCCAATCAGAACATATGTAAGCAATGTTCTTCGGACAGAACATGACCCTTCAGCATATGGAGGTTACGTTTCTGATCTTTTGCGATCAGAACATCACCAAATCCCAAAACCTCGTTTAAGCAGCCTGCTGCCCTGCTATATCACAGTCCTGCAATCAACTACTGATCTAGTCCACGCCTGCACTTTCTCAAACCCCATATTTGCATCAAATTAGCATACAAAAACTGTGATTAAAAAGCAATGGAACAATATGCCAAAAAGGTTAAAAATCCCATTTGTTTTTCCCCCAAAAACCACAGCAAATCCATCTACAAAAAAGTGGCTCCATCACACGTTCAAGAGGCTGGTTTTTTGAGAGAGAAAATTGTAAAAAGAGAGAAAAGAAAACTGTGAAACCTTCGTAAAAATACAGAATTCCCAAACATAAAACCAAACCTTTGTTCTTCCCTTTGAATCAAAGAACTTGGCATTTTCTCTTTCGTTGCTCTTGCTGACTCCAGAACATTTGAACGTAGCAGTTCAAGTTCCAAGCACACGCTCCAGATTCAAGGTAAGTCTTTATAACCTTGCATCTTCTCATTTAGAACATCATTAAAACATATAAATATCACAATATTAATGTTGTCCATATCATTGCATAAGTAGGAACACTGTGGATCAGAACTTCTTGATTAGGGCTAGGCTCAGATTAGGGATTTGAACTTTTATAGATTGTTGTGATTTTAACTTTCTGACCTGCTGTTTGTTAAATACTGAATAAATTACTGATGTGCTGATTAATATGAGGAAAGAGTTGAAATGTAACACAAAAATTCTGTTTTTTCATTCACCATTCTAACACACATAATTTCTAGGATTTTCTCACTGTTTAAGCACGTAGAACTTCTGAGTTCTCTTTGCTGTTTTAACACACAGAACTTCTAGGCTTTCTTACTGTTTTAACACACAGAACTTCTGATACACACTCACTGTTTTAGCATAGCACATAACTTCTAGGTTCTCCCTACACGTTCAACACACGGAACTTCTAGGCTTTCTTACTGTTAAACACACTGAACTTTTGATGCTTCCACTCGCTGTTTTAACACTCAGAATTTCTGATTTTCACACGCTGACAACACACTGAATTTCTGATGTTCACTCACTATTTTAGCACAACACAAAACTTCTGACTTTTGGCTCGCTATCTGAATACCACCCAAAACCTATGTTTCCTTTCCCTCTAACGTTTCTTGCAGGGCCTTATAGTGTATCAATCCAAAAATTCTGATTCCACTGACGTTCCTTTCTGAGTCACCACGCGCCTAGCTTCAGAACTTCTGATCCTTGTTGTTTTGCTTGCAGCAACGCGCTGTTTCTATCTTTCATTTATTTTCCTTTTATTATTTTCAAAATTAATCCCCTTTTTAATTATTATAAAAAAGACATAAAAATATTTTCTTTTATTAATTAATTTATTTCTTTTTCTTAATTCATTAAGACAAAAAACCATTTTCTAAACAAGTCATTTTTCTCTCTTTCATTATACATTTCAATATGGTTGTAATAGTTCAATAGGATTTAAATTCTTGCAACCCCCATTTGTAAATATGTACCCCTATCCCTAAAATATTGTAATAGCGTAGGAATTTTATATTTCCGCAATTTTAACGCTTTTCCAAATATAAAATGCTAGTAATTAGGATGTGTATGGCAAGATATGAAATCAACAAATAGATAACCCTAATCAAGACTAAAATGCATGCAATCAAACACACTTGCACACTAGCACCCTTAGGGTAATCCCACCTTGTTGCCTATCGGAAAAATAGTCATGTCCCTCGAACATGGGCGTTTTATAAAAAGACCCTCGATAAAAGATCGTAGTCCCTCGATGACCCTCGATGTTGCCTTTGATAAACGATCTAGTCCCTAACATGACATTGCTAAAACGTTCCATGGGTTGCCTTATATGATTATACAAAAACGTCCTGCGCCCGTCCCTTCACATCCAACGATGGGGCTTCTTACCAAATCAATGGTAAGATAGCAACATCTAAAAGAGGAGGAAAAGAACATCTAAGACCTTTTGTGTAGGTAGATTCGCTCCTAGTTGCTCTCTTGCTCACAACAAAAACATTTTATACACCAACACATCTCTTTGAACTATTTTCGAAACAAAAACTTTGTACGTGTTCTTATAGAAATGAGAACCATTACAAAGACATTTTCAAAATACTTTCAAAACCCACATCACAAGCACACATTCAAACAAAAGCAAGTGATCTAGCGAGTAAACTAAGAGCCCATGGAAAACCATGGATGAAAAGGGTGCCAGTACCTTCCTTTTTTATAATCTACCCCCCGAACTCAAGAAAACATCTCTAAAGGTCTTTCTTGTTCTTTTCAGCCTTTCCTTATTAGATAAAAGAAAAGTCGGTGGAGACTCTTGCTATCCGCAACATTTGCGATCAAACGCAAAACAAAAAGTCAGTTCTCCCATTGTATCACAAATGTAACATGTGAATCAATCTTTAAGTTATTAAAGAAAGATCAAGGTTGTGTATGGACAGATGATTGCCAAAGGGAATTTGAAAGTATTGAACAATATCTACTTGAACCTCCTATCTTGCTCCCTCCCGTTGAAGGAAGACAATTGATCATGTATCTGACTGTGTTAGATAATTCTATGGGCTGTATTTTGGGACAACAAGATAAAACAAGAAAGAAGGAATATGACATTTATTATCTCACTAAGAAGTTTACTGACTGTGAGTCGCGGTATTCTATGCTAGAAAAGACATGTTATGCTCTGGCCTGGACGGCAAAGCGGGTGCGGCAATATATGTTAAATCATACTACGTGGTTGATTTCCAAAATGGATCCAATTAAGTATATTTTTGAGAAGCCTGCTCTTACTGGGAGAATTGCCCGTTGGCAGATGCTATTGTTTGAATATGATATTGAATACCGCACTCAGAAAGCTATAAAAATAAGTGTGTTGGCGGATTATCTAGATCACCAACCGGTTGATGATTGTCAGTCTGTTAAATATGATTTCCCTGATGAGGATGTTATGTTTCTAAAAGCGAAAGATTGTGATTAACCGTTTCCTGGGGAAGGTCTTGATCTTGAATCCCGGTGGGGTATGGTATTTGATGGAGCTATGAATGCTTATGGGAAAGTAATTGGTGTCGTGATTATCACTCCTCATGGATCACACATTCCTTTTACTACAAGGCTAGCATTAGATTGTACCAATAATATGGAAGAGTATGAGGCTTGTATCATGGGTCTCGAGGAAGCCATTAATCTCAGAATCAAAGTCCTAGATGTTTATGGTGATTCAGCTTTGGTATTGAATCAGATTAAAGGAGAATGGGATACTCGTCACCCTGGCTTGATCCCTTACAATGATTATGCTAGAATACTATTACCCATCTTTAACAAAGTTGAATTCCATCATATTCCCAGAGATGAAAATCAGATGGCATATGCTTTGGCGACTCTGGCTTCTATGTATCAAGTGAATACTTGGAACGATGTGCCTCGTATCATAGTGCGACGTTTGGATAGACCGGCTCATGTGTTTCCGACAGAGGAAAAAACAGATGAAAAACCTTGGTATCATGATATCAAGCACTTCCTCCAGACTCAAGAATATCCTGCTGGCACATCAAATAAAGATAGAAAGACGTTGAAAAGGTTGGCATGAAGCCTTTTCCTCAATGAAGATGTGATGTATCAAATAAATTATGACATAGTCTTGCTCAGATGTGTGGATAGACACGAAGTACACATGTTGATGCATGAAGTCCATGAAGGTTCCTTCGGTACTCATGCCAATGGATATTCGATGGCGAAGAAGATACTTAGGGCAGGTTGCTATTGGCTGACAATGGAATCTGACTGTTACAAATTTGCAAAGAAGTGCCATAAATGTCAGATTTATGCCGAAAAAATTCATGTGTCTCCTACGCTTCTCAATGTTATTTCTTCCCCATGACCTTTTGTGATACGGTGGGAGAACTGACTTGGTGTTTTGCGTTTGTGTTCGCAAATGTTTCAGTTTAGCAAGAGTCGCCACCGACTTTTTATTTTATCCTAAGGAAAGGTCAAAAAGCACAGGAAAGACCTTTGAGATGTTTTCTTGGGTTCGGGGAGTAGATTATAGAAAGGTAAGGTATTAGCACCCTTTCTATCCATGGTTATCCATGGGCTCTTAGTTACTTACTTAGATCACTTGCTTTGCTTTTCAATTGTTTGAAATGGTGCTCTTCAATGGTTTAAAATGGTGCTTTGTGTGTGATTTTGAAATATGTTTTGAAAAGAGGCCATCGTTGTGGCAACCTTTGTAATGATTCTTGTTTGAATGTATACAAAGGTGTTTTTGTCTTTTGAAAAGTTTCCCATGTTTGAAAGTAGGGTTTTGAAATTGTGTTGTGAAGTGTGTTTTGAAAATAGCAAGGATGTTTTGCAAGCTTTTGATCAAGTAACTAAGTTAAGTTGATCAAGCCGGGTCTGAATCCAATCGTCTTCACTCAAACCGGCATCCTTCATAATCCTCAAGTAAGGAATCTGAACTTCCATAGGCAGAACAACTTCCATGCCATATACCAAAGAAAATGGAGTTGCCCCTGTTGATGTACGTGCCGTGGTACGATATCCATGCAGAGCAAACGGTAACATCTCATGTCAGTCCTTGTAGGTGACTGTCATCTTTTGAATGATCTTCTTGATATTTTTGTTCGCGGCTTCAACAGCACCATTCATCTTCGGCCGATAGGGAGATGAATTGTGATGATAAATCTTGAACTGTTCGCATAGAGCGGTGATCATAGTGTTGTTCAAATTTGTACCGTTGTCTGTGATGATCCTGTCGGGGATACCATACCGGCATATGAGGTTCTACTTGATGAAGCGGGCAACCATATTCTTTGTAACTGAGGCATAGGAAGCTGCCTCGACCCATTTGGTGAAGTAATCAATAGCCACCAGGTTGAAGCGATGTCCATTGGATGTCGTGGGCTTGATCTCTCCAATCATGTCAATGCCCTACATTGTGAATGGCCAAGGAGCTGTCAGAACGTTGAGAGGAACATGAGGAATATGTACCTTGTCGGTGTAGATTTGGCATTTGTGGCAGGTACGGGAATGTTGATGACAATCAGCTTCCATGGTAGACCAGTAGTATCCTGCCCTTAGAATCTTCTTATCCATTGTATGTCCGCTCAAGTGGGTGCCAAATGTGCTGCTATGTATATCGGTCATGATCAACTCTGCTTCAACCTTGTCCACACAACGAAGTAGAACACAATCATGACTGCGCTTATAAAGGATGCCATTGCTTAGGAAGAACTTGGCAGCAAATCTCCTTAAGAACTTTTTGTCATTGACGGAAGCTCCTTCAGGATATTCTCTGGTCTGGAGATACCTTTTGATTTCATGAAACCAGGGTTGTTCCACTACTTCTTCGGTATTAATCTCATGAAAGTGCGCCGGTTCGTCCATTCGCTCGATGGTGATTTGGGGAGCCTCGTTATCCCAGTTGAGTTTAAACATGGAAGACATTGTTGCCAGAGCATCGGCTAACTGATTTTCTTCTCGCGGGAAATGCTCGAAGGTAATCTGCTCGAAGTGAGGCAACAACGTCAAGACATGTTCTTTGTATGGGATAAGATTAGGATGTTTAGTGTCCCACTCTCCTTTGACTTGACTGATAACCAAAGCCGAGTTCCCAAATACGACCAAAGATTTGATTCCCAAGTCTATAGCAGCCTTGAGACCAAAGATGCAAGCTTCATATTCAGCCATGTTGTTGGTACAGCTGAAGCAAAGTCGGGCAGTGAAGGGTGTATGACAACCATCTGGAGAAATGAGTACTGCACTGATACCGTTGCCAAGTGCATTTGAAGCACCATCAAAGTATAGGGTCCATCGGGATCCTTGTTCAGGTCCATCATACGGTCCGTTATTTTCAATGTTGTCCAATGTCATGATGTCCTCGTTAGGGAAGTCGAATCTCATAGACTGGTAATCTTCGATGGCTTGGTGAGCTAGATGGTCAGCTAGTACACTCCCCTTTATAGCTTTTTGGGTAGTATACTGGATGTCATATTCAGTCAGCATCATTTGCCATCTAGCAATTCTTCCAGATAAAGCCGGCTTCTCGAAGATATATTTAATCGGATCCATTTTGGAAATCAGCAAAGTGGTGTGAGTCAACATATACTATCTTAGCCGGCGAGCAGCCCATACCAAAGCGCGGCAAGTTTTCTCGAGCAGTGAGTAGCGAGTCTCACAGTCGGTAAACTTTTTGCTAAGGTAATAAATGGCATGCTCTTTTCGGCCACACTCGTCATGTTGGCCCAGTACACACCCCATTGAGTTATCCAAAACAGTCAGATACATGATCAATGGCCTTCCCTCGACGGGTGGCATCAGAATAGGAGGTTCTAGTAAGTACTCCTTGATCTTATCAAAAGCAACTTGACAATCATCGTTCCATTCAACTACCTGATCTTTCTTCAGTAATTTGAAAATCGGCTCACAGGTAGATGTCAGGTGAGAGATGAACCTCGCAATATAGTTCAAGCATCCCAAGAATCCTCTAACCTCCTTTTCAGTACGGGGGGCAGGCATTTCTTGTATAGCCTTTACTTTAGCTGGATCAACCTCAATGCCTTTGTTGCTGACAATAAATCCCATAAGTTTACCAGACCTAACTCCAAAAGTGCACTTGCTTGGATTCAGTATGAGTTTATACTCCTTCAACCTGGCAAACAGCTTTTGCAAATGATTAAGGTGTTCTTCTTCTGTCTGTGATCGAGCTATCATGTCGTCTACGTAAACTTCGATCTCATGATGGATCATATCATGAAATAAAGCTACCATGGCGCGCTGATAGGTTTCCCCTGCATTCTTCAGTCTGAACGGCATCACCTTGTAGCAGAAAGTACCCCATTGCGTGACAAAGGTAGTTTTCTCCATGTCCTCGGGGGCCATTTTGATCTGGTTATATCCCGAGAATCCATCCATGAAGGAAAATACCTTGTGTTGAGTTGTGTTGTCAACCAAGATGTCGATATGTGGCAACGGAAAATCGTCTTTTCGGCTATCCCTGTTCAAATCCCGATAGTCCACACACATTCTGACTTTTCCGTCCTTCTTAGGTACGGACACGATATTAGCAACCCATTGTGGATAGGAGGTAACAGCCAGAAAGCCAGCGTCGAATTGCTTCATTACTTCAGCCTTAATCTTTTCAGACATGTCAGGCCTTATTCGTTGGACCTTTTGCTTGATCGGTAAACAGTCTTCTCTTGTAGGGAGACGGTGAACCATGATATCCGTGTCTAACCCTGGCATGTCTTCATAAGACCAAGCGAAGATTTCAACATATTCGTTCAAAAACTGCACTAAGCGCTCCTTGACACTCGGTTCCAGGCTGGCACCCACTTTCACTTCTTTCCTGTCCTCTTCTATCCCCAAGTTGATGGTTTCTAACAACTCTTCATGAGGCAGAATAGCCCTCTCTTCTTGTTGCAAAAGTCTGGCTAACTCTCCCGGCACTTCACAATCTTCGTCAACTTCGTACTCGGCCTGATTGACCAAATCTTTAGAGTTATCAAAGGCTAAAGAAGAATAGTCACCCATGGAATCCGGAGTGGATGGGTACCTGCATTTGTGAGTGTGGGTGTGTGTAAGGGATAGCCATCCTTAAACAAAAATGCAAAAGGAAAGAAAAGGAACACAGCAGTTTATAGATGAAAAATGTCCAATGATTCATTAAAACATGGCATATGATTATGAAGAAAATCAAGCCCTTACAAATGGACCTACATGCCCCGGGCAAGGCATGAGGTGAAAATAGTGTGCAAATTGTTTAGTTATTACAGACCATAAAAATGGGAAATTGTTCAAAGATAAAATTACTGGTTGATAAAGGTGATAGGAACAAAATCCTTTGCTTCCCAATTGCTCAAACCCCCTTCGATGGTCGGGAAGATCCAATCTTCAAAGTGGCTCTCTTCATCCTCATCTTCTACAGCATTAATTCCGTGATTAGTGGTGCTTATAGGTGGCCCTCCAGTCTTGGAACGACGCATAGCCTTTTGTCCTGCAGCTGTAAACCCTAGTCCAAATTTGTCCGCCTTATGGGGAAAATTAGGCAATTGCCCCCATGCTGTACTCTTCCCTTCTTTGATCACCGCCTCTGCGTCCTTGAGAGATGCCATCCTAGATACGTGCTTGGGAGCAATAGGCACCTCAACCATTGTCTTCGCAACTGCTACCTCGGGAGAAACTTCCTCAAAATGCTGGAAAGGCGTTTCGATGAACTCGCCATCCAGCTCCACATAACGGAAGGAGTTGAGGTGGCTTATCATGTACTCTTCCTCGCCGTGCACCGTTATGATTTTACCCTTAGCGGGATATTTCAGCATCTGGTGCAAAGAGGAGGTAACTGCCCCGGCATAATGGATCCATGGTCTTCCTAGAAAACATGAATATGACGGTCGGATGTCCATCACGTAAAAGGTTGAGTTGAAGACTTATGTGCCTACTTTGATAGGAATATCAACCTCTCCATGAACCATTCTCTTGGAACCATCAAAAGCCCTAACAATGATGTTACTAGGCTTGAGAGTCAGTCATTCGCAGTCCAAGCGGTCTAAGGCTTTCTTTGGCAGCACATTCAAGGAAGAACCAGTATCAACTAAAACATGGGCGAGAGTGGTTCCCCGGCATTCAACTGAAACATGTAACGCATCATTGTGTTTCCTTCCTTTGGGAGTTAAGTCAGCATCGGAAAAGCCAAGGCCATTATCAGCAGTAAGACTGGCCACACATTCCTGAAACTGGTCAGCCGAAGTCTCCTGGGGAACATGTGTCGCCTTCAAGAATTTGATCAGGGCCTTAGCGTGGGCCTCAGAACAGAGCAGAAGAGCCAACATTGAAATTTTAGAAGGGGTCTGCCCTAACTTCTCCACAACGTCGTAGTCACTTTTTCTGATTATTTTCAAGATTTCATCCATCTCTTTCTGGGTGGTTTCGGGGATAACCACAGCATGGGCCTTCATCCTGACAGGCACTTCCAGTATCCCCTTACCCTTGTCGGTAGTTTCAGCAGATGGTCTTACTTCAGGAGTATCCAAATCTTCAATCCCTAGGCCTTGCACAGAGGGTCCAACAGGTGCAGAAGCTTTTAAGGGTCCGAAAACTGCCCGAGAGGGAGCAATCTCCGGAGAAAAGATCTGGCCACTGCGGGTTATCTTGCTTGTACCCGTGATGTTCCCTATATCAGGGTCTTCTTCAGAAATCTCTTGGACTGTTTCGATTTGTTTGATGTCGTGGTAGAAGATTTCTCTCCCATAGTTCCACGGTATCATTTTGCCAGATTTGTACGGGACAGGTCCTGGCATGGTGATCTTTAAAGGTACACATTCAGAGTTGGGTGTAATCCTGACAGGCCTTTTGCAAGCCTTGGGAGGATTGTCGGAAATGGTTATGATAGCAATATCGTTGGTTAAAGTATCACAAGCATCAGGAGTAATAGGATTGAAAGTGTCAACAGGGGTTTTTTGGAAAAGTATCTCTTGAGTATCCATCAGGCGTTGGACACCTGACTTCAACATTGGACAATCACCTCGTATATTCAAACAAAAATAACAGTCTTTAACACAACCAGGAAAGATCCCGGCTCTCAACAAATTTTCCTTAATCACAAGCAAAGGCGTCAGCAGGTCAACAACATCAGTAACATGAGTGTCCTCCATAATAGCATGAATATTATGGCTGTGCTTGGGCATCGGAGCAGATATAACATTGGGCTTCTCAGGAGCATCAAATTCTACTTCCTTAGAATCGATCAGATCCTGGATTTTGTTCTTAAGTGCCCAACAATTATTGGTATCGTGCCTAGCACTGTCGGAATGGTAGGCACACTTGGCATTAGAGTGATAGTATGGAGAGGAGGTGTTAGGGTTCTTTGGCGCTTCCTTCAAACTGGTCAGATTCAGCTTCAACAAATGGGGAAGTACCTGAGCGGGCGTCATGTTGATGCGGGTGAACTGCCGTTGTGGCCTTTCCACCCATTGTTGATTAGGTCTCGACTGATTGTTACGAGGTTGATTATCTGACGAGTTTTGAATCATCACGGCCCCTACAGTTGGTCGGCGCTCAGTTCTTCCCAATCCCTTCTGAGAATACACAGCAGATGCTTCCTTCTTGGCTGGGAAAGGTTTCTTAACAGCTGTGGATGCAGAAGCATCCTTTTGAATCTTTCCACTTTTAACACCGGCCTCAACCCTTTTTCCAGTCAAAATCAGTTCAGTAAATCCCGCAGAAGAGCTCCCGATCGATTAGATGGTTGAAGAAAGGGCCAGACAGGGTCCCCAGAAACATATCAACTAACTCCCTATCTGATAACGGCGGTTGCACCCTTCCAGCCAGATCACGCCACTTTTATGCGTACTCTTTGAACCCTTCATTGGAAGCCATCCCCATACTTTGTAACTGAGTACGAGTGGGCGCCAAATCAGCATTGTATTGATACTGACGATAAAAAGCAACTTCCAAGTCTTCCCAATTGTGAACCTCTGATCTCTCGAGCTGATAAAACCAATCTAGTTGCGTGCCAGATAAACTGTCTTGGAAAAAGTGTACCCAGAGGTCTTTATCGGATGAGTGGGGTTGGATTTTTCCGACATACGACCTCAGGTGCATATTAGGGCAAGACAGACCGTCGTACTTGGAAAATGTTGGCACTTTGAACTTGGGAGGGATAACAATCCCAGCTACCAGCCCTAGTTTCTCAAAATCCAATCCGGGCACCCTCTGCAACTCCATAGCTGCCAATCTATCTTCAAGGTTCTTATATTTGTCGTCCGCTAGTGGATACTGTTGCTTGGAGTAGTCTTCGCCTTCTTCCTCCTCTTCCTCTTTAACCTCGGATTCAGAAGGTACAGCAGCACATTTCCCTTTACCGGCCCCTTCGTCAGACGTTGAGGGGAACTCAAGAACCTTTCTAGCATTGCTCTCGAACCTTCTTCCAAAAGTGGCTACCCCAGGTCTCTTTTTCTTTTTCTCTTTATTCTTCTCTAACAACACTTTGAGGTCCTCTTGACCCTTTTCCAAGGTCATGAGGAGTTGCTGGAACTGTGAATTTTATGCCGGTAGATCCTTTACCGTTTGCTCCAAATCCATCTTGCTGAAATAAACAGCAGAAAGATAAGGAAACCTGGCGTGAAGACCTGTTTATGCATATGATGAATGGTATGCTATTCATGTAATGCATTCAAGGGTTCAAAAATTCATATTTGTTGCAAACAAAAAGAACGCACGTCATATTAAGAAGAAATTTGTTAGTACATAAGTTCCCCATGGGCGAAATATTACAAAATTCTCAATGTAAAAAGACATTATGCATTCTCTTTGGTGCGATGTAAGTATTGAGAGTCTCCTCCTCGTGAAGTCGGCGGGTAAGCTCCAAAACCTTCTTCTCACTGGCATAGAAGCTGGCTTCAAAGGTATCCCGTTCTTCTTTGAGTTGGATCCAACTCTTTTGCATTTCCTCCCATGATGTTGGCATGTCAGGATGTAGGATGGTGTATGGAACCTCTCCTTCCATAACAGGCTCTTTGATCAAGGGGAGAATGTGAGGATGTGGCATCCTAAGATTCTGGGAGCGGGTTCGTACCCATTTGAGGTAAGGCTCAAGGGGGGTGGAATTCGTGTGCCCCAGTGTCTTACTATCCACCTTGTTAGGCATCCTCCAAGCTCTGATGAACCTTTGTCGAAGTCTTTGCGCATCGTTGTCGAAGTCAAAAACTAGGTCAGGGATCAGCATGTCATGAGGGCCATCCCTCCGAGCATATCCAAATTATCTCAAAGCTAGACAGGGGTTATAGGTGATGCCTCCCCTAATGCCAAGTAATGGGACATTAGGAATTTCCCCACAACGATCAATGATGATGACATTTTCTCTGGACCGAGAACACCAATGTACATCAGAATGTGTGAGGGTCATCAATCGTTGTGACCATCTTAAACCCTGCTCATTCTTCAAAACTGATTGTGGAAGGTGAGAAATAAACCACCTTGCTAGGAGAGGAGTACAGCACATGAGAACACCTCTTTTCCTCATTGTTCGTGTGTAAAATGAGTGTAGGATGTCCCCAAGCAATGTAGGTATAGGATTCCTGGATATGAAAATCTTGACAGCATTCACATCTATAAGTTGATCAGGGTTTGGGAACAAGACCAACCCATAGATGAGGAGTGCCATAAGATCTTCAAAGGCTTGTAGATCAAGAGAATTCCAGCAGTCTTGTGCCTTCTCAAACAGAAAGTTTGCCAAGAAACCCTTGACACCACTTCTGGTTTCCCAGTGCCTCTTGATGTCAGATGGTTGCAAGTGTAATGATTGAGCAACATCTTCAGGATTTGGTTCTTTTCCGTACCGTTGTAGGGTAGTTGATGAAGAATAGGGATTCTCAGGAGTTGAGAAAATTCCTCCAAAGTAGGTACTAACTGGTAATCAGGGAATGTGAAACAGTGGTGTAGGGGGTCAAAGAACTGGAAGAGAACTTTCACCATGTCTTCTTCAATGCTGGTGTTGACTAAGTTGAGGAGTCTACCATGTCTTTCACTGAAGAGAGAATTCTCTGGAATCCTGGAAGTAAGCTCCTTGAGTTGAGGAGGGATCCTCACAAGGTTAACTTGAATTGTTTTCCTGCGAAGAGATTCCATGACCTACAAAACAAGAACAAAGATGAAGATCCAAACCCTTGAAATGGTTAGTGGATGCATATGATGCTTTATGATGTTCATGATGTATGTACAAGCACATGTACAAGCAAATCACACAAAACCCTAGTTTCAGGCTTGCATGAGGTTTCATAGATAAGTACCCTCTTCAGTTTAGTTGGCTCAAAACCTGTCCTATAAATAGTAACCGGGTTCTAAGGAGCTCAATATCATTGGATTGTTTTCTATGTTCATTGTTTCGGTTTAGCCACTTAACTAGCGACCAAAATATTCCAAGAAAACAACCCTCAATGAGTGTAGTATCGAGTATCTACCAACTTCAGACTGCACCAAAACCGGTCATCTCACTACCCCTAATAAAAGGCCAAGATGGTCAAGTAAGGTTCTAGTTCATTAGTGCTTCATGACATCACTCAGCGGCCCCGTATTCTCTTTGATTGACTCAAAGGCTACCGATACTCACAATTATGTCGCACTAATATAGCTATTGCTTCAACCGTATCGGTATACCCCGCACAGTTTCCACAACGTATTGCTATTTACCTATGAATGTTTCCCAAATCTGGGTGGAAGATTTCAAGCCTAAACAAGAGAACCAAAATGTAAAGCAAACAAAGCAAACAATAATCATGTAAAGGGTGATCTAAGCTCTAAGGTTACTCCACTTTTAAAGTTTTCCCCAGTAGAGTCGCCAGTTCTGTGATACAGTGGGAGAACTGACTTGGTGTTTTGCGTTTGTGTTCGCAAATGTTTCGGTTTAGCAAGAGTCGCCGCCGACTTTTTATTTTATCCTAAGGAAAGGTCAAAATGCACAGGAAAGACCTTTGAGATGTTTTCTTGGGTTCGGGGAGTAGATTATAGAAAGGGAAGGTATTAGAACCCTTTCTATCCATGGTTATCCATGGGCTCTTAGTTACTTGCTTAGATCACTTGCTTTGCTTTTCAATTGTTTGAAATGGTGATCTTCAATGGTTTAAAATGGTGCTTTGTGTGTGATTTTGAAATATGTTTTGAAAAGAGGCCATCGTTGTGGAAACCTTTGTAATGATTCTTGTTTGAATGTATACAAAGGTGTTTTTGTCTTTTGAAAAGTTTCCCATGTTTGAAAGTAGGGTTTTGAAATTGTGTTGTGAAGTGTGTTTTGAAAATAGCAATGATGTTTTGCAAGATTTTGATCAAGTAACTAAAAGTTATCTACCCTATTTTACTCAAAGATCTTTCTCATGTTTTTAACCCTTTTAACAGTGTTGTTTCACTATTGTATTTGGTGAACAACCTTGTGTTAGGATGTTAAATGGGACAGGCGCGGGTCATCGTATAGGCCATGATAGCAATAGTGTCAAGTATTTTTGGCAATTTTCTTGAGGGACTTGATCATTTTGTTTAGGCAACTCAGATAGCATCATCGAGGGACTATGATCTTTGTTTTGTTTTTGTTTTGCCAAAGTAACTTGACATGCATATCATGGCCCATTCTTGAAGGCAACAAGTGGATTGAAACCCTAGGGGTGCAAGTGTGCATTGTGTTTGTTTTTTCATGCATTTTTGTCTTTGATTAGGTCAAACTAATTGTTGATTTGGATTTTGACATACAAACCCTAATTCTCTAATCATGGCATAATTGAAAGCGTTAAGTGCGAGAATTTAAATTCTAAGCTATTACAACATGATTATGGGGATGAGGGTACAATTTTTGAATAGGGGGTATTTGACAAGAAATATAAACCCTAGTTACTATTACAACCATATTGAATGTACAAAGCAATATTTAACATTTAAATAAATACAATTAAATAGATATCAAATAAAATGTATTATGTAAAAAAAGATTTTGTGTATGTAAAAAGTATTTTTCAATGTGAAATAAAAGAAAGTCAAATTTAATCATTTTTGTTATTTTAGGGCAAAACCCTAATTCTTAAATAACTAGTATTATTTAATAATTATATACAAAAAATATATATTAATTTATACAAAAATAAAAGTATATTGTAAAAAAAAAGTGTTTAGTGTAAAATATTAATAAAAATGAAATGTATTATTTTTGTATTTTTTTGTTCTAATTATTTAACTAAATAAAATATATAAGTATATATATATATATATATATATATATATATATATATATATATATATATATATATATATATATATATATATATATATTATATATATATATATATATATATATATATATATATATATATTATAAATATATATATATATATATATATATATATATATATATATAATATATATTATATATATATATATATATATATATATTATATAATATATATATATATATATATATATAATAGTATATATATATATATATATATACTATATATATATATATATATATATATATATATATAAATAAGTATATATTTATATATATTATATATATATATATATATATTATATATATATATATATATATATATATATATATATATATATATATATATATATATATATAAATAAGTATATATATATATATATATATATATATATATATATATATATATATATATATATATATATATATATATATATATATATATATATATATATATATATATATATATATATATATATATATATATATATATATATATATATATATATATATATATATATATATATATATATATATATATATATATATATATAAATAAGTATATATATAAATAAAAATAACAAATGAAAAGAAGTATATTTTTTTGCATTATTTTTGAGTTTTAATAAAAAGAAATTAGATTATTTACATATTTATTGCTTAGTAAGATAAAAATAAATGTCAAATAAATATGAAAAATATAGAAAAATGATTTTTTGTGCTTTTTATATTTAGACAAATAATAATAAAGTCAGAATAAAAAATAAAAATGTCAAAATGATGAATATTTAAATAAATGGGCCAGGGGTGTAAACAGAAAATGGGGGTGTCAAAAGCAAAGAAGAAACAGGCCCAGCCCAGTCAGACTTCATCTTCTTCCTCTTGTTCATAAAACGCGTGCCTCTGTACATCAATGGCTATCTCCTGATTCTTTGATTTTTTGACAAAACTCATAACATGAACATTGTAGAGAATTAAACAATGAATCCAACCATATAAAAAACTTGGATTAACTCTCAAAGACCAGAGAGAATTTCTCTGGCCCCAATTTCTAACCTAGTTTTTTCAGAAATTCATGAGTGAAATTCTCTTAGCACGATTAATGTAAATGAAAACTAAGCATATGTATGGCTTCAGAGCTATGAGTACAACACATTTCATTCACAAACCTAAGCCTAACCATTCCTAAATAGAGAGATAGAAGTCCATGAAATACCTGTTTCAGTTGACTTCGAGCTGGGCAATGTAGCAACCTTCAATGGTGTTTGAGCTTCTTTTGAGCTTGCCTGAGGTCCAAGGAAGCTTTTCCAATGCTTGGCTTGTTTTGAAACAGCTTGAATCATGCTGTAGAACTCAACCTGCAGAGCTTTGAAATAAAAATGGCAAATTGTGTTAGAGGTGTTACAGCTAGCAATGGATGATCTGGATAGCTCAGGTGGGTTGACTAGAAGATGTTTGAACTATCTTTGGACAAAACGCACGATGGAAATTGGTTATGGATTGAAGTTTGCAGAACTTGCCCTGTTTTGCAGCAAAAAAGGGATTTTGTGTATGAGGAGGTTTGAGTGATGCAGGGGTCGTGTTTCTGGCTTGTCAGGAGGTACAAAACTTGTTCACAATGTTCTTGCAAGCTGGTTTTCTCAGATGTGTGTTGTGGCTTGTATTTTGCAAGTTTCTTCTACTTGAAGCAAAAGAATGGAAGTGATGTTATAACCCTGTACAGGCCCTCCTATCAACCTGCACACAACACTTTTGGCCCCTCTAATTCATGGATTTGGTTTTGCAGTCTCAGATTTTGCTCAAGGCTCAATGCTTGGTGTTTTGACATAAAGTAACTTTTGCAAAAATGGCAATATACCTTTTACCATTTAGGGCTTAATTTTGCATGTAATGTATATATGAACAAGATAATACCTTAACTCAATGGTTATGCATTAAATTATGGAGTATAAACTGGTTTTGATGCCTGCAAGCTAGCACCAAACATGCTGATTTGAAAATGCAAGTTTGTATGAACATGTATTGGCCATGGACAAAAGTGAGTTTTTGCCAACTTCAAGCATTTGATTCTCTCTAACCACAAGGGTGTTGGAGGAGTTCTTGGACAATTTGGAAAGCTTGGAACATGTACTATAATCCATATTTGAAATGCAACTTTAAACTCCAAGTGGAACTATGTGAAAAGTGACCAAGAAGATGGGTCAAAATTCTGCCTAGATTAGGGCAAATTTTCTCTAAGTTAAAAGTTTTAGGTACCCTTATTCCAAAAATCATAACTTGAGATACAAGCCTTTTTTGAGAAAACTTTGTGAATCAAAGTTGTAGACTTTGTGATGTAATACAACTTTCATGTTTCAAGTTTTGTTTGAATCCACTTGCATCTTGGTGAAACAATGGGACAAAGTTAGGAAAAAATAAGAAAATTTTATAACTTAGAAAATTTCTAAGTTATGAAAATTTTCCATTTTAAACCCTAATTTGCATTTTTGGGTTTCTTGATGAAAAAGTTCCATAATTTGACATGTCTTGATGAAAAATAACTCTTGGCACTTGATTTTGACCAAAAAGTCAAAGTTTGACTTTTCAGTGTACAGTCAAATTTTGATCAGTTGACTGAAAAATTCATCTGTCAATCCTATGCATTTGAGATCTTTTGAACTTGTTGAATGGGTCAAGACAATTTCATTGAGTCCTTGTGTCCATGTGTGAGCTTGATTTTCCATTGGCCAGGTCAAACAGTCAAAAATTGCCTTTGTGCAGTCAAAACCCTAAAAATGACCATTTTGCCCTTTTGGTGATCTGATCAAATTTCTTGTGGAGTTATGATCCAAACTTTATCAAATGGTTCATATGAGTTTATAATGTTGATGTGGGTCAAATTTCATGAGGTTTGACTGTCAATTGGCCACAGTTGACTTTTTTTCCCAATACAGCTGATTTCTAGGTCAACTGTCTAATTGACTGGGCAAAAATTTGAATCAAGGCTTGAAACTTGGTA
This sequence comes from Vicia faba, assembly GCA_948472305.1. NCBI lineage: Eukaryota > Viridiplantae > Streptophyta > Magnoliopsida > Fabales > Fabaceae > Vicia > Vicia faba. The sequence continues at coordinate 1,448,039,573 of OX451739.1, read as the reverse complement.
TGGGAAAACTTGTGAGTCGAACATGAAGTATGAAAGTCATCTTGGGCATTGTAGGTCAAAACATCCCTATGTAAACTCAAACCCTAATTTGGGTCAACAGTGCAAGGAGGTGTCTTGAGCAAGGCAAACCCTAGTTTGATCTTGAGTTCCAAGGGTCTTGTGATTGAGAAAATGTTGATGAAATGAGAGGGAAAATTTTGGGGTACAACACCTTTCTCTATATGGGGTATTGACATAATAGGAATTATTTAACCAAAGGCGTTGAATGGACATTGTTTTATTTTGGTGGCAACTGACTACTTCACCAAATGGGTGGAAGCATCTTCATATGTGTTGTAACCCAAAATTTTCCCTCTCACTTATCAAGAATTTTCTCACAAGATCTCCTTGGGCTCAAGACTGCACTAAGGTTTGATCAGCTCAAGACACCTCCTCAAGCACTGATGACCAAAATTAGGGTTTGAGTTTGCACAAGGATTTTTGAACTTTCTATGCCTCATATGACTTTCATGGACCATTATGGACCCCCAAGATTACTCATGTCAAGTTTCAAGCCTTGGATCACACTTTGGATCAATCAATTGAACAGTGGACCTAAAAATCAGCTGTATTGGGAAAAAAGTCAACCATGGCCAATTTACAGTCAAAACTCATAATTTTTTATCCACGTCAAGATTTTAAACTCATATGTGTCATTTGATCAAGTTTGGACCACAATCCCTCAAGAAATTTGATCAAATCTCCAAAAGGGCAAAATGGTCAAAATTAGGGTTTTGATTGGGAAAGGGAAATTTCTGATTTTTTACCCAGCAAATAGTCAATTGGTTTAAGGCATGATCTCAAGAGTCCAATTTCATAATTTTGACCTATTGACATGGTTCAAAACATTGCAAATCCATTGGGTTGACAGATGAATTTTGCAGTCAATTGATCAAAAGTCAAACGTATACTGAAAAGTCAAACTTTGACTTTTTGATCAAATTCAAGTGCCAAAAATCATAATTCATCAAAACATTTCAAAATATGAAACTTATTCATCAAGAAATAAAAAAAAATCCAACATTTCATTTTGAAAAGTCAAAATTTCTAAACTTAGAAATTTTTCTAAGTGTTGGAAATTTCATGTTTTTTCATAACTTTGAGCCAAATTTTCACCATGATGCAAGATGATTCAAGAGAAACTTCCAACATGAAAGTTTAAGATCTCTATGAAATATACAACTTTTCTTCACACAACTTCTTCCAAAAATGCTTGGATCTCAAGTTATAATTTCAAGAACATAGGATCATAAAACTAAATACTTAGTGAAATTTTGCCCTAATTTGGTCAGGATTTTGATTCAACTTCATGGAACTTTTTCATATAGTTCCAAGGTTAATCTTTAAAAGAAATTCAAAGATGGATTTTAGATCACATTTCAAGCTTTCCAACATGTCTAAGAACTCCTTGAGATCATTCTTTAGTAGGGAGAATCGAAGAGATGAAGTTAGTGTTTTGTCACTTGAATTACAAGGTATTTGGTGATGAACAAGAATCCAATTTCAAACCTAGGCTGCATAATCTTGCTTTGCAGGCCTTCTAACTTGTGTATCTATCCATCATTAATGGATTACAAAAACTTTTGAGCTTTAATCCAAGTGGTTTAAGCTTTATCCAATCCATATTTCCATTAATGGCACAAAATGAACACTTCAATTTTAGAAAAGCAAGCTTTTGTGTAAAGTCAATTCTTGAGCCTCTAACTTGTTCCCTCTGATCACACTCTATCCACAAAGTCAGAAGCAAGCTTGTTTAAAGCATAACCACTCTATCTTAGCAACTACACAATGCTTGGAAACTTAAAATTCTCAAAAATCACATGCTATGCATAAACTTGTGATTTTGAATTCTGATCAAGAACAAGTCTCCAAACTTGTTGCTTACAAATAAAGGCACTATTTGTGAGCTAGAGGACGATCTTGAGCACCCTGAAATACACCAAAACTCTCTCAAATCAGAAATTACCCAAAAACTCCATTGTTGCACAGTTTCTGACCTTGAACCTCAAACGCACATTTACCTCGTGTGTTTCTTGGCCTTTTAGTTTCTAAAACTTCCTTGCATCAAGGGTAACTCATCCCTGTACCTGTTTCACTTCTGTAACACCATTTTCCCTGTCTTCCATAACCAAAAATAGAGCATCACAGTTGGACTTCTCCAGACCATTCCAGCCACCCTCAGCTCAAGCCAACCATTGCATTAGCTTCCTAGAGGTCCAAGGAAGCTAACCTGATCATCTGCACTGCCTGAAACAAGCTCAAATCCATTTCACAATTTCCAGTTTTAAGGTATTTTTCTTGAACTTCTATATCATTACTTAGGCATTGTTAAGCTTGCATTTGTGAAGATAAAATGTAGACATCATTGCCCAGAAGTTGTACATGTCCATAGATTTTATTTATTTTGATTGAGCTAGGAGAATTTTGAGTTTGAACTTTCTGAAATATTTACGTCAGAATTTGGTACTTTTAAAAATTCTCATTCATCTTAGATTTATAGTTTATGATATTTATATGGTTGGATTCGTGTGACAAAATGGAGCAATTTTGATGTTTACATTTTTGCAAATGGTTAACAAATGAGCAAGTTACAGATCCTTTGGCTGGAGGTTGAAGATGAAGTACAATCAGAGCGTATTTTGTGTTATGTATTTATCATTTCATACAAGTTAACGGATATATAGTCATCCCAGTGGTAAAGCACGTGCTTGTTCACCCCATGGTCTTGGGCTCAAGCCCCAACGTGACCATTTTGTTATTTTTACATTTTCTGATTTTTTTTGTTCTTTTTTGGCAGCATTTGGGCTCTTCATTGGGCTTAGTTTATTTTTGCTCATGAATACTCTTTTGTTTACTAATGAACCCCCCTGACTTTTTATTTATTTTCTTTTCTTTTTCTTTTTATTTATTAATATTAAATTAATATTTATTTTATTAAAAAAAAGATAAAAAAATATATTTTTATTTATACTATATACATTTATTTTATTTTCTAGACTAAAACATCAAAAATATTTTTGTTACAAACTTAACTTTTTTTAATTAAATAGATTTAGGCTTATTTTATTTTCTTAAAATAAACATAGAATTTATACTTTTCCTAATTTAATTAATTTTCATACTATTTAGTTTAATGTTAAAATCCTCTTCATAAAACTTAAAAATATTTTTCTCTTTTAAAATTAAATTAGTTTTTTTTTTTTATTAAGCATTTTTTTAGTTCATTAGGTTAAGAAATAAAACTTTTTTTAACAAGGACAAAACCAAATAAAATCCATTCTTTTTTTATTCATTACTTTATACATTATTCCTTTTCATATTTTGTACATTTATTTATTCAATTCAATATGGTTGTAATAGATTAATTAGGGTTTAATTTCTTGCAATCTCCATTTATGCTTTGTATACCCCCTTCCCACAAATCAGGTAATAGCTTAGTATTTTTATCTTTCACAATTTAAATGCTTCATATTCACATGCTAGTAATTAGGGTTTGTATGGAAAGAATAAAATCAATTAAATAGAAAACCCTAATTCAAGACAAAAACAAGCATGAAAACAATACACTTGCACACAAGCATCCCTAGGGTAAAATCCACTTGGTTGCCTTACAAAATGGCCATATTACGCATGTGAGGTATCTTAGCAAAAACAAACGAATACAAGATCATAGTCCCTCGATGACGCTATCTAAGTTGTCTTACAAATGATCTTAGTCCCTAAAAGAGAATGCTAAGATGCCTTGCAACATTTCTAATCATGGTTATACGATGACCCACGCCCGTCCCGTTTACATCCAAAGATAGGGTTTCTTACCAAATCAATGGTAAGATAACAATGTCAAAGGAAAAGGAAATGTACAAGAAAGACTTTTGAGTAGGTAGAATGCTCCTAATTACTTGCTCCATTTCAAAACAAACGTCCTTTCTATTTTCAAAACAATCACATACACTTTCAAACATATTACAAACTTGAAAACATTTTCAAAAGATCAACATCTTTGTATACATTCTTACGAATGAGAATCATTACAAAGATTGCCTAAACAAAGGCCTCTTTACAAAATACTTTCAAAAACCACACTAAGCATAATTTCAAACAAAAGCAAGTGATTTAGCAAGTAACTAAGAGCCCATGGAAAACCATGGATGAAAAGGGTGCTAATACCTTCCCTTTTCATAATCTACCCCCCGAACTCAAGAAACAATATCAAAGGTCTTTCATGTGCTTTTTCACCTTTCCTTTTGGATAAAAGAAAAGTCGATGGCGACTCTTGCTAACCGCAACATTTGCGATCAAACGCAAAACCTTCAAGTCATTTCTCCCACCGTATCACAATATGGTAATGTCACTAAGCAAGTGGTAGTGCGCTTTATCAATAATAATTTACTTTGTCGGTATGGTGTGCCCAGCAGGATTATCACCAACAATGGCTCAAACTTGAATAACAAGATGATGACAGAACTTTGCGAAGAATTCAACATTATCCACCATAATTCATATCCCTACAGGACAAAGATGAATGGAGTTGTTGAAGCTACTAATAAGAATATCAAGAAGATCATCTAGAAAATGGTTGTCACTTATAAAGACTGGTATTAGATGCTCCCTTTCGCTTTACATGGGTATCGAACATTTGTCTGCACTTCAACCGGGGCAACCCCATTTTCTCTTGTGTATGGCATGGAAGTAGTGCTCCCCATTGATGTTGAAATTCCCTCTTTACGTGTGATAATGGAAACCAAGTTGTCAGAGGCTGAATGAGTCCAAAACAGGTTTGACCAGCTAAATCTAATTGAAGAGAAAAGAATGGAGGCCTTGTGTCATGGTCAGTTATACCAGAAGAGAATGAAGAAATATTTTGATAAAAAGGTCAAACCTCGTGAATTCAGAGAAGACGATCTCGTGCTCAGGAAGATCATGTCCTTTAACGCTAATTCTAGAGGCAAATGGACTCCTAATTTTGAAGGCCCATATGTTGTCAAGAAAGCCTTCTCTGGCGATGCATTGATTCTTGAAACAATGGATGGCGAGGATTTCCCACATCCTGTGAATGTTGATTTAGTCAATAAATACTTCGCCTAAAAAAATAAAAGAACAGCTCGCTAAGACGAAAACCCGAAAGGGCGGCTTAGGCAAAAAGGAGTGTCTCGGTAGGCCGAAAACCTGAAAGGGCAATCTAGGCAAAAATTAGAGGCATAAAACAAAATAAATTTTTCCTGGTAGGTTGAAAACCCGCAAGGGAAACCTAGGCACAAGTTAGGGATTTTATAGCAAGTAACTGCATCATACAAGACTTGATCATTGAAGCAACAATCTTCTTGGATCCTCACCACTCTTCAGCTGAAGTCGCTGCTCAAGAATTCAAAATTTTTAGGGAGAATAGTGGTCATTGTATTTCAATATATATTTTCCAATATATTACCATTTTCCAAACTTTGTAACCATCTATGGAGTCTAGCCATTTGCAGACTACCATTCTATTAATAAAGTTCGAGCTTTTTATCCAAATATTTGCAATTCTTATTTTATTATGCTTACAAATACTTCATTTATTATTGATAGTAATGATCAAAGAAAACAGATTAAATAACAAATTTATTTTTTGAAAAGAATTTACAAATTACTTATTGCTTTAGATTTTGTAACTCAAGGAGAACAAAAATAGTGACTCCAGTGACGGACAAATTCAAAAAATTTTGAAAGTCTGATTTCCCCAAGAAAATTCTCCCAAGGCACTTATGCTGGAATGAGTATGATCTTCATGTGTTTCCCAGTTATTTGAAGACAGGACCAATTGGTGTATGTTGCGAGGTTGGCTTTGCGATCCCATCTTCCCCAGTCAAGTCTTGGTACATTGTGATCTCGGGTTTTCCTGATATAAAGTCTTTATCTCCAGTTTCCCAGTAAGGTCTTCACTCTTGTAATGAAAGTCTCTTCTCTCGGTGCATGCTGAGTCAGAATCACTTGCAAAACATCTCCCTTTTGCAGTGCTAGCTTTTTTTGTTGTTTTCTCGGTAACCAGGCAAGGGGAATTCCTTTTCTAAGAAGTGTTGAAACAATTGTCAACTTTTTTTGGGTTTTATCCCACACAGTGTTGGGTTTGATTTAAAATCCCCGTAAGTTTGATTTCTTGTTGTAATGTTTGACTTTCTTAAACCCCCAAGTAAGACTGAGATAACGTGTCTTTCTGAAAATTATCATCCCCATAAGGTTTCATAATTTCTCCCCAAAGAAGTTGGCGCAATCCTCACTCTCAATACAGAAGAATGTATCTTGGGTTTCCCCTTGATGATGTGGTGTTTCCCTCCCCAATGAAGTCAGTGCAAAATCCCTAGTTGATATCTCGACTATGTGGTTTCCATCTACCCTGTTGAAATTATAATTGCAATCCCCAGTAGAAGTACAGACATTGAAACATTTGTTTTCCCCATTGAAGTCTGTGTGATATTCCCAGTGAAGCCTGGAGGAGGATGTTATATCCCTGTATCTGTACTGATTTATTGTTATGATTGGATTATTTTCGGATTATGTTCCTTCCCAGTGAATTTAAGCCATGAAGTAGGAATTTGTGTCCTCAGTTGGTGCTTACTCTCTTAAATTTTCCTTCTGGATGTAATTTATCTGAGTATTAACTTTACCCAAGTTGGTTTTGTCTGGTTATCCCCAGTGTTATATGTCTGTTTTGTCAGCATATACATGATAACATTCATACATTCATAAATACATCATGCATAATGGAATTTAGTAAATCATTGCTCATTCACATTCATTAATATCTTGTTGGCATATTACCCAGTTTTGCAGAGTTATGTTATCCTCTCTCCATTAGAGTGTCAACCTTAAGAAGAAAGTGTATATTCTTTCAATTTCCCCATTGAGTTTGGCTCTCATGGAAGGATTCTGCTTTGGCCTTCCCATTCATATCTTTGTTTGGATAGAACGTGTTTCCTTCTTGAGTTTATTTCTCATGAGGATTTATTTTGGTTGACTGTTTCACTCCGGTTTATTTCTGGTTTGAATGGGTGGTCCCCTACAATATTATTATTTTGATTTCTGCAAGCTTTAAGCCCTAGTTTGAGAATGTGCATTTATTTTGCATAAGAAGATTTTTACTTCCTCAACAGAAATATATTGGCATTTCCCCATGAAGCCATATTTCTTTCCCCATGGAATCATTATTGCAATTCCTACTCATAACAGCAAATAGCAGGTCTCTTTATTTGAGCAACCTATATTTCCCCCAATGAATCTGATAGCTCCCAGAGAAGATTCAGATTTATTACTCCAATGAATGGTAGCCTTGTCATTATGGAAGGTAGTTTGTTATTGAGATTTGTTACTCCAATAAATGGTAGCCTTATCATTATGGAAGGTAGTTTGCTGTTGAGATTTGTTACTCTAATGAATGGTAGCCTTGCCATTATAGAAGGTAGTTTGTTGTTGAGATTTATTACTCCAATGAATGGTATCCTTGTCATTATGGAAGGTAGTTCTTTGTTTATATTTATTACTCCAATGAATGGTAGCCTTGTCATTATGGAAGGTAGTTCATTGTTAATATTTGTTACTCCAATGAATGTTAGCCTTATCATTATGGAAGGTAGTTTGTTGTTGAGATTTGTTACTCCAATGAATGGTAGCCTTTTCATTATGGAAGGTATTTTGTTGTTGAGATTTGTTACTCCAATGAATGGTAGCCTTATCATTATAGAAGGTAGTTCATTGTTGAGATTTTTTACTCCAATGAATGGTAGCCTTGTCATTATGGAAGGTAGTTTGTTATTGAGATATTTTTCTGATGAATGGTAGCCTTGTCATTATGGAAGGTAGTTCGTCGTTGAGATTCTATTGCTCCGAAGAAGTTCATTTGTTTTCAGTTATGAGTACTGACTGTTTATTAAAATTCATTGGTATTATCTTACAACTTCTTTCCACGGTGGGTCGACGTTACTTTTTTGCTATCTCCTCAGTGAGTGGGTGGTTTGTAGTCATCTGTTGGTCACCATTATCCTTCACTTTTGCTCCTCAATTTTTTGAGTTGACGATGATTTATATCCTCTTGGGGCTCTACCCTATCAGAGTTTTTTGTTTTGCTCACCAATGATTTATTTTCCTGGCCGGGTTTCTCTTTTGATCCCTGTTTTAGGTGTTACATCCTCAGTGGAGTTTTGCGCCCTTTTTAGATTTGTTCATCTGCATTCATAATCATAAGCATTGCATGGCATCTTAGGACCAAAAATAGGGCTTATTTTATATTTAAGTATCTTCAATCGCGTCGACACGAAGATTTTTAACCTTCGCATCTCCGGATAGAAGACCCTTAAATAAGGGCAGTTGTTATACCCAATTTTTGACCATAAGATCCTTTATCACATCATATCAATTTAATCACAACAAGATCACACACTAGGGTTTGGTTCTTCTCCCTATCTTTAGCTTTGCTCTATGGGGAATCACCAAGCACCTTGACATGTATTTTGTGATCATATATGTTTTAATTATCCTTTAACTAATGAATACAATAAGTGTTTTCCCCAATTGATGATGTCGTAGGAGAAAGCACAACACATTCCATCAAGATTGATCTATGGATTCATGAGTTCATTTCTATGCCTTCCTCAACAAAGTTTCATTGAGACTCAAGCCTCAACATTAAAGATACTTTGAAGCAATATTATGACAAAATATATTATGATTCCTCATAGTTCAAGTTGTCAAAGATGGTTCAAAGGTACAAGGATTGATTGAAGAATTTTTTACTCAATTGCGAAAATCCTTGATTCATTGATCACAAGTGCACATCTCCTTCAATTCACAAGATTTGAAAGTGGTTTTGGTTACTATGGTTCCTTATTATCACCCTCAACAACTCATATTCACATTACAAAATTATTTTTCTAAGGAGGTAGGTCAAAATTGCAAAGGTTTCCCAAGGCATTTTCTTGCTCCAGGAGCTAGGGTTTTAAACTTCAAAGGGGTATATCTTACTCATATTTTGGTATTTTTGAGTGATTCCAAAGACATTCTTCTCTTCAAAAGGTTATTAGAAAATCACTTCAAAAGTTTCAAGGAAATTTTGTGTGGAAGAAACTTGATGATGAAGAAAGATTACAAGTCCTCCATATGAACACTCAAATTCCATTAGGTGATTTCAAATGATCATAACTTGGTCAACTTTTATCACCTTAAGCCCATTCATTTTCCATAATGATCTTAAAGGTGTGAACTTCAACCCATATTTTGAGTTCAAAGTGTTAAAATGGATGGAAGATGCCCTAAGGATGCAAAAGATTATAGGACACTTCATGAATTTTTGCCAACTTCAACGAGTCATAACTTTCTCAATTTTTGGAGATTTTGAATGGTTAAAGTCTTAAAATGTCATTCAAGAGATCTTATTCATTCCATCTTTTTTGGTCAAGAGCACCAAGTGGAAGTTCATGTTTGGATGCAGGAGATTATAAGTCATTTTTGAAGAAAAACTTAGAAATTTTTTAAGTATAGAAAGTCAACCTCTTTTTTTCAACTTTGACTCATCATAATTTTCAGCTCAAGCATCCATTTGATTTCATTCTTTGCACATTGTAAATCTTGTGATCTCATATTTCTAAAGCTTCAAGAATCATGTCCTAAGACTCCTTGAGCTGAGAATGCCATTGATTTGAACTTGGTAACTTGAAACTGAAGTTTCTTCAGAAGACAAAATTTGAAATCCTTGATTTAGCTTCTAAACACATTTTTCATGCACGCTTTTACTTCTAAACACGTTTAGTGAACCTCCAGAAATGATTAGCATATTAAAACGCAAGGTTTGGATGAGTTTTGATATAAAAAAATGAGTCACATTTTTCCCATGATGCAGATTCACACGAATTCCCTCCAAACTTCATCATTTCACATGCTTGAGCATTCCATTCACTTCCCTATAAATAGAGGATCATCCATCATTCATTTCCTCGAGCTTGAAGATCCAAAATCACTCTGTCAAACTCTCTTCATAAGACCCTTTTCTGAGATTTCTAATTCTTATTTCTACCACTTTTCAATTTAATTTCTTCCTTGATCCTTCATCCTTAAACTTTCCTGAAGCTAACAGACGAAGAATCAAGCCTTGAGGTGCCCGGAATCGTGCTAGCCAAGTCCATTTATAGAGCAACTTCATTTGAATTCGTTCAGGTAGTTTAAGGCACCAAATCTTGTAACTCAAATTACTGGAATGGTCTATGATGTTCACTGATGCTTGCCATTAGCTCAATTTTGGAGAAAAATGCATTTGATACTTCTGATTTTCGGTTTTGACATTTTTAAACATCTCTGGTTTTTTCCAAATTGACTACTCTGTGTTTTATATAAATTTGGCGCGAGGATATGGTTGTGATCGTCTTGAAGAGTCGCATCCATTGGTACCACTATGAGCGCCTAAATTTACAGATTCAATGACTTGAGGTTTGCCCTATTTGCAGGGTGTGTGGAGGTTGAAGATGATGATATGTCTCGTCTCAACCAATGATAACACGCCAATTGTTTTATTTTAATTGGTTGACCTTTTATTGATCCAGTGTGTTTTTAAATAAGGTACATATCAACCAAAATGCGTCTGGTCCACTTGATCAGCTTACTAACGCGTTTTGACTATGATCTGATGGTCCACATCTTTTTAGTTTTATTTTTATTTTTTGATTTTATATTTTAATTGTTTTAAATTTCAAAAATTCATAACTCTTTTATTTTTTATCCAAAAATTATTTAAAAAAATATACAAAAGTACCTTGAATTATTTCTGACTTTATGAATATTTTTTCATATTTTTATTTTGATGTTTGATATTTTTCATAATTTTTGCTTTGCTTTATTTTAATTATTTTAAAAATACTTTCTGACATTTTTAAATTCTAAATTTTTTTTTAAAAATCATTTTCATGATTTCTGACATTCTGAATTTTTTGTGAAACTTTATCGTAATTTTTACTATTTTTGATCTTTTTTTATTTATTTGAGCAATTTAAATTAGTTTTAAAATAGTTTATGACTTTAAAAAATTACTAAAAATTTTATAAAAATAGTTGAGTTTATTTTTTATTTTTCTATTGTCTCACTTAATTTTTCTTGATTTATTTGAATATAATTGCTATTTTTCCTCTTATTTTCATTTTTAAAATCATTTAAAAAAACCTTTTTATTTTATTTTAAATTTTATTTTATTTTTGTACATATTCTGACTATTTTGAATTTTAATCGTGGACTTCATTAACATCATTGGATCTTGGGTGTTGAGTTTAACTCTACCAAAATGGATGAATGATTTTAATGATAGTTTGATTATTCTTTTTTTATTTTTTAAATGTTTCCATATCCCTCTTCATCTTATCTCATTCTTATTGTACTAGATGTTATTGGAGCATGATTTCCATATCATGTCTCAAAACACATGGTACATAGATTACTATTGACCGACCTCAAAATATGTGCGACTTCTATATAAGTCCACTTACGATTGCTTAACATAACGCTAAATTTTGTCCCGGTTCGAGAAATAATCATTCGTGACTCAAACCCATGTTTGTAAGCCCGAGGATGTTAATTTGAACCCTTTGATCCAATAACCTTGAGATTCATTGTTAAGAGGCTTTGGTTCTACCAATCCTCTAATGAATCTTCATCAATTTTGGTCAAAGTGGATCACTAAACATCATTGATCATTTAATGTTGCCTTGAGAATTCTTAAATGGATGATATACTTGACAAAAATCAAATGCAACTTGTTGTTGAGAGGCTTTGGTTTTATCAATCCTCTAAGGAGTTCCAAATGCAAGATTCAAGATGGTCATTCAACTAACTACTAATTTTTAACAATTGACTTTACTTTATGCTTTTACCTTATGTTTTTCACTTTATGTACCATTTACTTTAGCATTTACATTTCATGCTATTTTCATTTTTTTATCATTTGAGCATTTATCTTTTATGTCATTTTTATTTTTCTCACTTAAGCTTTTCATTTCTTTTCGAAGATACTTAATAATCAACTTGGACCCTAAAAAACTTTAAAGTTACTTGGACTACTTGGTTACTATCCTTGGCATTTTGGAGACATGAACTTCTTGGACTTAGGATTAGAAGTCTTGACCTATTCTGGAGACTTTGTGACCTCAACTGTTATTTTGTCTAGAGTTCTTGGGGTTTATCCCAACACATTGAGTTGTTTGTTTGATTTATATGCAGGTTATTATGGTTACATGCTTTGTCTGTGATCTGAAATTCATCTGTATACAGTTGTTACTCTGCCCAATTTTTGTGAAGACTTAATGCAATTGAAGTGTGATTCTCTTAAGAGGTTTATTATCTTTGTTTGTTTGGTTTCAAATCTAAAGGATGGAATTCTACATTGACTCATTGTGTCAAGTGTTGGCTTCTTGTTGGTTAGACGGTTCTTTTCCCTAACTTTTACCTTATATTTTAGGATAGTCCCTTCATATCATCCAATCATATTTAATTTCAAAAATATTCTTCCTCCTTTTGAAAACTCTTCTTGTTTTAAAACTTGAACTATTTTCATAATAAACTTGGACTGATGTCCATGCATTTTCAAAAATCATTCTATTAATCAAAGTTTAATCAACTTAATAATACTTTTACATTTTTGTGAGAAGACTAAAAGTCAATCAATCTCATTCAAACTATTTTTGCCATTTTGGATTTTATCTTTAAAATTTTCTCAAAAGATTAGACTTATCAATCCTTGTAGTGATTCAAACAACTATACTTCTACAATATATAGTAAAGTGATATATTTTCCACTTGGGTGTTGAGTGAAGCTTTGCTGATTTTAAAATCCAAGCTATATCCTCCATTTTGAGATGATGCAAATTCTCCTTTCCCATAATTATGGGTAGTAAGTATGTTTTCCACTCAGACAATGACAATGATGTCTTATCTCTTAAAATTAATCAACACACTTGTGTTTTAAAATTTTTAAAAGGTGAACTACGAGTACCCTGATCCCCTATTGCACTGAAGGTGGTACGTAGACACTAAAGGTCCGCAACCGTGGCGAGTGCAAAAGTTATAAAAAAATACTTCTTTTCTCATCTCTACAATCCATTTTTTATACAACATTCTATAGCCAAAATATACACATTTTCAAAGAGGTTCCTGCGGAGTACCGTAGATGTTTAAGGTGCTAATACTTTTCCTTTGTATAACCAATCTCTTTACCTAGATTCTTTCCCCCCTCTTTTTTGGGTTATTCACTCTTTTCACATTCCTTTGAAAACAATAAAGCGCGGTTACGATTTTTATTTTGATTTGTGCGAGTTAAGTCAATCCAATGACTTAGTCTCAATATTTTTACTGCTACAATTATGATGCAATTGAATAGGGAACAATGAACATTGACATTGACAATTTTGAGTTTTCTACATTTTTTTTCTTTTTCCAAAATAATTTTGGTTAATGGTACATAAAACCTTAGTTAGTACAATATATATTTTGGTTAATATTTGTCTTGACGTTAAAAAGTAATCTTAAATGGGAAAACTAATTGAATGTAACAAATTGGTTAATATAGTTCAAAATATGATTATTGATTAGTGTGACATCAAAAAATAAAATCTTACATGGTGAATCAACTTTGGTTAATAATACATATGAGGTTACTTAATAGAATTCATAATTTAGTTAATGAGTTCTCAAACATATAAAAATTTAAATAATAAAATAAAGTTGCTTAATAGAGTGTAAAAATTGATTAACACGTTTTATAATTTAATGTTTTGGAAATTGTTAATATTATGTATTTTATTGGTTAATGAAGTAGTGAATATGGTAAATAAATTATAACTAAAATAAGTGATTAATAACTTAAATTTATATAACTAATGAAATGATGAAATTGGTTTATGACATAATCTTATATTTGTGTTACAAAATAACTTAAAAAAATAAAAATATTTGGTAAATTGATATTTTTTTATTTAAAAAAAAAAAAGAAAAAACAAATTAAAAACAAATATTTGGTGGACAATGAATGGATTCCTCAGTTGAATTTTTACGACCTCATATAGACTTAGATTAGTTGTGAGTATCGCTCTTTTACTCTGAACCATCTAGATGATATCCTTTTAACATTTTCTTAAAAGTCAGGGATTGCTTTGGACAACTGTTTCAAGAAAGCCCTTCATTTTTTATTGTTTCAACTATTTCAATACTGGATTTAAGGCTCTTAAGATGAATTAAAGTCAGTCTTAATGAATTTTAGGTCTATAAATAGTTATGTAGTCTTGAGAAAAAGACAAGCCACTTTTTACATACTAGCATATTTTTATCTCTGGTTATTTTATGCATTTTTCAATTATGGAAGTTGATTATAGTTGTACTTTTTTGAAGTCTCTTTGGAGATCAAGTACTTGTAATACATTTTACTGCATTTTAGGTTCTAAATTTCAATCTTATTATTTTAATGAACATGCTTGAGTTGTATGTGTAGAATTTGTAGAAACTCAGAGGTAAATAAGCTCTCATTCTTATTTCATAAATGGAAGAGTGATACATTAGGTAGTTATATACAAGTTATCTAATCTAACTGAATCAATAACTAACTAACTGATTCAATAACAAACTAACAAACTCCTAACTACCTTTAACAAACTAAACAGAAACTATGTACAAATGAGATTTACTTGACTAGCAAGTAAATTCAATACCCTCCCTCAAGCTTAGGCATGTATGTACAAATTTTTGAGACTAAGCTTGGATAATAGAAGCTGAAACTGAGGACCATGAAGAGCCTTTGTGTGCAGATCTGCTAACTGAGCATGTGTCGGAATAGGCATAAGTTTAAGAATGCCTTGTTATATCTTATCTCGGACCAAATGACAATCAATCTCAATATGCTTTTTCCTTTCATGAAATGTTGGATTTTGAGCAATGTGAATGGTAGACAAATTATCACAGAACAAAGCTACAGGCTGCTAGATTGGTTGATAAAGATCCTTGAGAAGGTACAATAACCACTGAATTTCATAAGTTGTGGTTGCTATGGCCCGATACTCAGCTTCAGAAGATGATCTGGAGATTGTTCTTTGCTTCTTAGACTTCCAACTAATCAAAGAAGCTCCATAGAACACATTGTAACTTGTGATGGACCTCCTAGTATCAACACATGAAGCCCAATCTGAATCACAAAAACCTGTGATTTTATGTGAAGATTCTGAGGGAAAGAACAAACCCTGTCCTGGCTGCTGTTTGAGGTACCTAAGAACTCTCAAAGCTGCATCATGATGTTCTCTCATTGGTTTAGACAAAAATTGGCTTAAAGTGCTCACTGCAAATGACAGATCAGGCCTTGTGTTAGTGAGGTACAAAAGCCTGCCAATGAGTCTTCTATAAGCCTCAATATCAGGAAATGGATTATCTGTGATGGCTGGAAACTTAGAACCAAGAAGCATTGGAGTACAGGGAGGTTGACTAGCAAGTAAACCTGCATCTTCAATGAGCTCCAAGGCATACTTCCTCTGTGAAATCACCAAGCCTTGTTTAGACCTTGCTACTTCAAAACCAAGAAAATATCTGAGATCCCCTAAATCCTTGATCTTGAATTTAGCATCCAGAAATTGTTTAACACTTGTGATTTCTTCCAGATCATCACCTGTGAGGACAATATCATCTACAAAGATGAGCAAAACTGTTAAATGACCAGCATGTGATTTTACAAACAAAGAGTAATCACTCTGTGATTGTTTGTAACACAGGGAAAGAAGGGAGGCAGTGAGTGTATGATTCCATTGCTTGCTGGCCTGTTTTAAGCCATATAAGGACTTGATGAGTTTGCAAACTTGATTAGGATGAGCAGTTTTATAACCTGGAGGAGGTGTCATATACACCTCTTCATCCAAAGTACCATGGAGGAAAGCATTGTTAACATCTAATTGTTTTAGGAACCAACCCTTAGATGCTGCCAATGCAAGGACCAATCTAACAGTAGTCATTTTAACCACTGGAGAAAAAGTTTCAAAGTAATCTAAACCTTCTTGTTGAGTGTAGCCCTTGGCAACCAGCCTATCCTTGAACCTCTCTACAGTGCCATCAGCTTTTCTCTTGCTCCTAAACACCCATTTACATCCAATTGGATGTTTTCCAGGTGGTAGAGAAGTCAATTTCCATGTCTTAGTATTCTCAAGGGCTGCAAGTTCAAGGTTCATAGCTTCCCTCCAACATTCCTCTTTAACAGCCTGACTATATGTTTTTGGTTCAACCAAAGTGGAACAAGAAAAGACATAGGACTGATAGGATGGTGAAAGGGAAGAATAAGACAGGAAATCAGAAAGAGGATAAAGTGTACCAGTAGAAGATGTTGAAGATGGTTGAGAATCCTGAGATGAAGAATGGACCAAATTGCAATGATAATCCTGTAAGTAAGATGGCTTTGTTTTGGTTCTGGTGGATTGTCTTACAGGCAAAGTTGGAGGAACAACAGGAATATGAGAAGATGAAGGTTCAAGCAAAGATGCATTGATTTCAGTAGGTAAAGAAGAAACAGTGAACAAAGTATCTTGTGATTCTTGTGATGCAGTATTATGATCAAGAAAAGGAAAGATATTTTCATAAAATATGACATTTCTAGATAGAAAAATTTCTCTTGTATGTAAATCAAACAAAAGATATCCTTTTACCCCTTCCTTATATCCTACTAAGACACACTTCCTAGCCCTTGCCTGAAATTTAGTTTTATGAGCTGTAATGGTAGTTGCATAACACAATGAACCAAAAATTCTTAAGCTATCTAAATCAGGTTTGATGTTATGTAGAACCATATGTGGTGATTGAAAAGAAAGAAATTTTGAGGGCAAGACATTAATCAAGTATACTGCATGAAGGACAACAAAGGACCAAAAATGAATTGTTAATTTGGACTGAAACATCAAAGCCCTAGCCACATTCAAAATGTGTTGATGTTTCCATTCAACAACCCCATTTTGTTGAGGGGTTTCTACACATGTTAATTGGTGTTTAATGCCATGAGAGTTATAAAAATCAGGAATATGAAACTCTAGACCATTATCTGTTCTTATTGTCTTAACTGGTTTCTGAAAGTGTTTTTGTGCATAAACAATAAAATTCTGTAATGCTAATCTAGCTTCTGATTTATTCTTCAATAACTTGATCCAAGTAAACCTATATTTGTCATCTACAATTGTTAAAAAGTACTTGGCACCAGTTATAGAAGCATGGCAATATGGACCTGTTTACCTTGGTTTTTGGTAAACAACCGCTGATCCTCCAAATGGTTACTTATTTGGTTACTCGCAGGATCGATCAGATTGATCCTATGGACATAGGTTGATTTTGAAGTTTGATTAAGGTGGATAAGGCTTTAAGTAAAATGTTTCAAGTAAATTGCATAAAGGAAAGGCTTGGTAAAATAAACAAGGCTTTAAAGTAAAGGTTCGACAGGAATTTAAAGGAGAAAAGCAAGTAAAATACTGGAAAAGTAAATGACTTTAATTGATAAAATTGGTGTTTCACACATACATTTCTCAACAATTCTTTCGCTCACACTGGGTACTTGAATCTAAATGAGTGACTATGTATCTATTTGTGAACACACACGAGAAACTACATGTCTACTCCTATTTATACTAAAACAATCCAAGTAACCGTCGGGCAGTTACACTGCTTCGAGATTAAGCCACTTGGCACGTTCTCCATGCTCGACGCTCCAGATCCTTGCACGTTTGCACGTAGTAACTGCTGGAAACCGTTTTCCCTCCAAAGCTTTGAATTTCAAACTGCTCCCCTCTGGACCATCGAACACTTTCATCAAGAAACGTCTTCGACGAAAACTCCTTCGACGTCGAAGGCAATCAGCCTTCTTCCTTGGAAGAAATCTTCTAAGTATTTTGCCATCTTTCGACGGGCACTTCGACAGGCTTAGCCAGTCGAAAGCATCTTTTAGCTTTTAATGGCTGCCATCAATCAAAACAAAGGTGTCGAATTTAGGAGCCAACAAATTGCCCCCCAAGAATGCCTTATTTCGACTCTGAAAGAAAAAGGCATTCTTTGAAAACGCCATTCGACACCTGTTTTTCCACGCTTAGTCACAAGTTAACTTGTGCACTTTTTGTTGCTTTTTACCAACTATTGGCAATCCCAAGAAACCATCATTGATTTGATCCTAGGACGTCACTTTCAGTACGGCGTGCAATACCGAACGTCACTTCAGAATTTGTCATTATGACAAATCCCAAAAACGAGGACGCACGCTGCGTCTCTCTGTTTCTGCAGAAACGGCCAAAACAACAGGATGCTGCCACGCGTCCCACTAATTCCTGCAGCATTAAATGACATTTAATGTCCTCGTTATTGGGAATTTCTCCCACTACTATAAATAGTAGTGAATATCCCATTGTGGGACTTTTTACGCAAACTAGCCCTCAAACTTCCTTGTTTTCGTACAAACTTGCTCTCTTTGCAGAAAAACTCTTCCTTTTTCACTTCAACTTCATCCTCAACAATGGCCTCTGCTTCTACTGCCCCCAAGACTAACGCACCAACTGAACAACTTGTTAAACCCAAGGTCTTTGTTACTGCTCCGGTAGTGAACTCTACAGGGAAACGAAGGGTTCCTGAACCTTCTGACATCTCCGTTCGCGATGCTTACTCGCGTCACTTGATGATCCCGGTTGGATACTCCAACCAGATCTTCGCAATGTCTGGCCCCATGAACCCAAGCATCTCTGAAGCTCTGAAGATCAAGAGCTATTTCCCCATCGTCGAGAAACTCAAGCCAGTAGCATGCGCCAAGAAGGACGCAGAAGACAACGAAGACCCTACACGCGAGAAAATCGACCTCCGTTTCTTCAACAGAAGCGTTAGGGTCTTCAGGTCTTGCCCTAATCTGACCTCTGACTATGTTGCTTGGCTAACAAAGTTGGAGAAACATCAAACTCCAGTCTGGAAGGAAATGGGAATCTTTGACCTAGTAATGCTGTCGAAGACAGGCTTAAACTACTCCCCAGAGATGCTTATAGCTTCGCTGTTGTTTTGGGATTACTCTCACTTCACCTTTCACCTTCCATGTGGGATGTTAACCCCCACACTCTTCGACGTAGCGGCCATCACTGGCCTTCGACCAACCGGAGATTACTTCGACCCGGAGGAGATATCGGAGGACCAAATTGGCTTCTCTGAGACCAAGCCAACATACACCACCTTTATCAACCATTATCACGACAGGTCGACGGATACAGTGTCGGATGTCGAACACATAGCGTTTCTAGCCTTATGGCTAACTCGCTTTGTGTTTTGCTCGAAGTCTCTACAAGTGACCAAAAAGATGGTCACTCTTGCCACCCAACTGCATCACCGCCAAAACATCTGTTTGGCAGAACTAATTCTGGCCAGTCTTTATGACTCAATCAGCAATGGGGTTACTCTCTTGAAACATATCGAAGATAGGGCCAGTTTGCTACTCGCTGGGCCTTTCTGGCTACTTCAACTGTGGCTCAACGCCACTTTCGAATCTTTCTTACCCAAGAAGATTCAGATAAATGAACAAGCCCCAGCGATAGCTAATAGACGTATCGAAGGGATTAGGCTGGCTCTACTGACACCTGTGGAAGATGGGCTGGAGTTTCAACAAACCTTCACTAACTTCGTTCTGATGTTCGCTCGAAGGAAGGAATTTGTCTCAACTATGGCTCCATTTGCTCAACGGAAGGTGGGGCCAGCATGGTTTACAAGGCCACATCCAAAGGAGTCGAGTGGTCCCAATGTCGATGAGCACACTGTACTTTGGGAGGCGTTCCTGACACCCAGGATCATGCCTCTTCGATTTAAGAGTTCTAAGACTCATTTGAGTCTGCTTGCCTATCAACCAAATCTGGTATCTCGCCAGTTTGGTATCATCCAAACCCTGCCTTCTCCCATTTTTCAAAGAGAGAAGTCAATGTTGTACTTCTGCAACGATTATACAGAAGAAGCTGCCACCAAGCATATCGGAAGATATGCTGGTCGAACAATCCTCTCGCTGTTTAACTACCAGCTTAACTTCCTTTGCTCACCATCCTTTGAGGAGTGGTGGAGAAGCTATTATGCTGAGTACTTCTTCGACGAGAAGGACTTCATGGCAGAGTTGCAGAAGTCTTTTGTCCTTGTGTTGGACAAAGTAAAGAAATGTAAGTTCATGCTCTCACATTACTTTTTATCTTTCTCTTCGACTGTTAGCCTGTTAACTTTCCTTTTCGCTTTCAGTTGTTCGAAAGCCCCTAGCCAAGAAGGCTACAGAAGGCCCACAAGGAAGAGTCCCTTCGACAAAACCTCCACCGCCGGCGAAGACTATAGCGCCGGCGAAGACAACGGGCAACCAACAGGGGGAAGGCTCTTCGAGGAGGCCTCCTACATCGGTAACCAGATTTTCTTCATTTTTCTTCTGGCTTTCGATTTTTTATTTTTGATGTAATTATTCAATCGAATTCCTATTGGTTTTCTAGGCCCCTTCGCCCAAGAAAAGGGCAGCATTGGTGGTCGAATCGGGGAGTGATGACGACAGTGATTCCCCTCCTACTCCCTTAAAGAGGCGAAAGTTAACGAAGGACGCTTCTGTTCCTGCTCCTGCTCCTGAAGGTCGAACCGTCAGAATAAAGGTCGCTGTGAGAAAGCCTAGGCCACCTGCAGTGATCATCGAGGAGCCAACTGAGGAGGAACTGAACGCTCTTCTTACCAAGCCTGTCGAAAGTGACAATTCCAGCCCTGGGGATGAAGTTAATCCACAGGTAATCTATTTTAGGCATAGATACCAGTATTCGATTGTATCTCTTTCGACATCTGAAGATTTGTCTTCTTTCTCCTTTTCAGGACACTACTGAAAGTTCCCCACCAAGGACTTCAGAAACTCTAGAATCTGCTGACGTTAGCAGGCCTCAGGAAAAAGATTTGGGCAATGACGAAGCCCACACTGAGAATGAGGCCAATGCTGAAACAGTGGAGAAGACAACAGAAGAACCTATGGTGGAGGAAACACAGCCAGAAACGGTTCCTGTGGTGGATTTGTCGTCAGAAGAGAATCCTGAAGGAAGAGACCAAGGCAATGGTGAAGAGAATCAAGATGCTGTTGACGAAGAGCACCAAGGTGGTACTGGCGAAGAACACCAAGGTGACGCTAGCGAAGAGCCACGAAATGACACTGGCGAAGGACCCCAAGGTGATGTTAACGAAGAACCACAGGTCGACGCTAGTACCGCCTCAGTCCAAGTCGAAAAGCAACCAAACGAGGCACTCAGCATTCAACAGCCTCAAGCCCAAGATAATATTGTGGCAAGGGTCTCCTCCTCAAAGCACAGGTCAAAAGAGGACTTGGAAATCTTGAAACAAACTGACCCTGTCAGCTACCTCAATGCAATCATCGAGAGTAAGAGTTCTTCTGACACTAGTCAGGAAATTCCTACCCTATCGGGGAAATCTACTGAAACTTCTCCTCTTGATGATGCGTTGGCGAAGGTTAAGGCCCAGTTCTTCAAGAGAGATTTAATGAAGACTTTAGAGGGGGACCCCACTGCTCCATCATGCTTAAAAGAGGTTTTGAATGCTGTTGACTTCGAAGCTGTAGCCCCAGAAATCTCAGACTTAATCATGGAATTACATTCTATGATTGATCAAGTCTCAGCGGATTACAGGCGCCAACGAGCTTTTAACAGTCAGCTCGAAGTGCTGCATGGCAAAAGCTCATCTGCGTGGACTGCTGTCTCAGATTCGACTTCTCGAATTGCCGAGTTGTCGAAACAGAAAGCGTCTGCACAGGAAAGGGTCGATGCTATTGAGCGAGAGAATGTCTCCTTCCGAGCACAAATTGCAGAGATAGAGGCGAAGATAAACGCCAACACTGTACTCCAGGAGGAAATTCTTTCGACCATCCCAGACACTGAGAGCCAGACTGAGATCAAGCAAGGCCTGGAATTCGCTGAGAGGGCTCAAAGCCTCGACGCTCAAATTGCCAAACTAGTGCAAGAAAACTCTTGGTGCAAAAAGAGGTTGGAGCTGCAGTATGCCAAGTATCTTCGACTCAAGAATTCTCTTACCTTTTGATTGATTCTCTTTTGTAACCATCTTCTGTAATCGTTTTCGACAACAAATGCCATCTTGGCTGAAATTAATAAAAATTTCCATTTTGGCATTTTTTATGGTTAATTTAGTTTGTTCTTTTATTATTTTATTTTTATCTCTTGAAGTATAGGCTTATATTTTTTCAAATATTTACCATTTACTCTCAAGAGCCTTTTATCACCACTTATCTCTTCGACCTCATAGGCTCCACCAGAAAAAGTTTGGATAACTCTGAAGGGTCCTTCCCATTTGGGTGACCATTTCCCCATGCTTCGATCCCGTCGATCCATGGGAAGAATTACCTTCCAAACTAAATCTTCAGGCAAAAATACCTTAGGTTTTACCTTTCTATTATAAGAGTCTTCTACTCTTTTCTTCTGAAGCCTGAGTAAGTCGAGAGCGTGTAATCTCTCTTCGTCTAAATCCACCAATTCATCTAACATCATATTCCAATAAACCTCAGAAGGAATATCGTAATGCCTCTGAACTCTTGCAGATTGAAGACAAATTTCTGCTGGCAAAACTGCATCATGGCCAAAAGTTAGCCTATATGGCGTTGTACCAGTGGCTTCTTTTGGGGACGTTCGACAAGCCCATAAAATCTGGTCTAACGTCTTATGCCAATTCTTTGGTTTCTTCCCAACATGTTTCTTTATCAAGCCAATCACTACTTTGTTAGCTGCTTCGACTTGACCATTCGCCTGTGCATAGTAAGGCGTGGATGTTAGGAGTTTGAAACCTGTTTCCTGAGCAAATTCCTGCATCTTTCGACCAGTGAAAACTGAACCTTGATCAGTTGTTATTGTCTCAGGGATTCCATACCTAAATATAATGTTCTTTTGAATGAATTCAATGACATTTTCTTGGTCTACATTGACTAAAGGGACAGCTTCGATCCACTTAGTAAAATAATCAATGCCTACCAATATGTATTTCTGACTCTTTGATGATGCTGGTCGAATCTCTCCAATGAGATCCAACGCCCATCCTCGAAAGGGCCAAGGCTTCACTATCGAGTGAAGTTCGCTTGCTGGTACATGCTGGATGCCTGTATGAACTTGACACTCTTGGCAACCTTTGGCGAACTCAACACAATCTTTCAGCATAGTGGGCCAATATAGTCCTTGTCGAAACAACAACCATTTCATCTTATGGCCTGCTTGGTGAGCCCCACATGCCCCAGCATGCGTAGTCGAAAGGGCTATGTATGCTTCAGTTTCACTTAAACATTTCAGCAACACCCCTTCAGGCGTCTTCTTAAATAACTCATTACCCATGAGTACAAAACTCAACGCCCTGTATTTTGTTTTTCGTTCTGTCGGAGCTCCTGGATTTTGAAGATAGTCCACAATGGGTTTCCTCCAATCTTGCTCTGACAAATTATCAATGAACGAAATCTCAAAGTTTGAGTGATCAGCATAACCTAGCCTCGTCGATTCCAAGTCTGATGGTGATAGACAAGTTGCCTTTATCTTTTCTCGAACTTCGATTGCTCTTTGTAATCTCGTTTTTGAAATCTTATACCCTGATGCAATTTGTGCCAAGTCATTGGCTATTTGATTTTCGACTCTGGGTATGTGTCGAATATTGACACTTTCAAATTGTTTCAATAAACGATTTGCTATCACAAAGTACATAATGAGATTCTCTCTTATGCATTTATACTCCTTTGTGACTTGCCTGATGACTAACTCTGAGTCTCCCATTATTTCGACTCGAGTTGCCCCCAATTCCAACAATATTTCAAGGCCAGTAATTAGAGCTTCATACTCAGCCTCGTTGTTCGAACAAGAACCTTCTATTTGGTACTTGAATGTTGTTGGGATTTTATCTGGAGAAATAATCAAGACTCCTACTCCTGTTCCATTTTTATGGCTGGAACCATCGAAGTAGAATTTCCAAGGTTCTATCTCCACATAATTAATATCCTCGACTTGAATTGAGTGGTCGACTATGAAGTCTGCAACCACTTGTCCTTTTACTGCCTTAAGAGGCATAAAGGTCAAGGAGTATTCAGTCAATGCTAATGCCCACTTGCCAATTCGACTATGCAAGATAGGTTTCGACAACATATATTTGAAAACATCAAAATGAGACGAAACATAAACATCAACTGGTTTTATATATTGCTTGAGTTTTGTACAAGAGAAATACAGACATAGACACAATTTTTCAACTTCGCTATATCTAGTTTCTGCATCATTCAAAACTCGACTGAGATAATAAATGGGTCTTTCGACTCCATTCTCATCCTCTTGGGCTAACATACTTCCCAGAGTTTTGTCAGATGCAGCTATGTACAATCTCATACTCCTATTGCTACAAGGAGGCACCAAAATAGGTGGCTTAGTGAGGTACCCTTTGATTCTGTCGAAGGCTTCTTGCTGCTCTTGCCCCCATTCGAACCCCTCTTTATTCAGTCGAAGTAAGGGTGAAAAGGCCTGAGCTTTCCCACTTAGGTTAGATATAAACCTTCTCAAGAAATTTATCTTGCCTAAGAGAGATTGCAATTCCTTCTTATTCGATGGCGCTTTCGCTTCCAAAATTGCCTTCGTCTTGTTCTGATTGATTTCGATTCCTTTCTTGTGGACAACGAAACCCAAGAAATCTCCAGCTTTCACACAGAACGCACACTTCAAAGGGTTCATCTTCAGACCATGTTCTCTCATTCTTTCGAATGATTGTCGAAGGTGGTCAATGTGACTCTTCCTGGAAACAGATTTTATAACAATATCATCAATATAAACTTGCATAAAAGTGTTAATAAAATCATGGAAGATAGTATTCATTGCTCGCTGGTACGTTGCCCCAGCGTTCTTTAGGCCAAAAGGCATCACTACCCATTCGTAAGTGCCTAAGGCCCCAGGGCATCGAAAAGCTGTTTTCGACACATCCTCTTCAGCAATGAATATTTGATTATATCCTGAATAACCATCGAGCATACTCAGGTATTCGTAGCCAGCGGCAGAATCGACTAGCATTTCCGCCACAGGCATAGGATATTCATCTTTGGGGGTGGCAGCATTCAAATCTCTGAAATCTATGCACACCCTTAATGTGCCATTTTTCTTAATTACTGGCACAATGTTTGCAATCCATTCGACATACCTTGTAACACGGATGAATTTGCATTTCAGAAGTCTTTCGACCTCCGTTTTGATCTTCGACAATATTTCTGGAGCGAAGCGTCTTGGATTTTGCTTGATTGGCTTCTTTCCAGGTTTGATTGGCAACTGAAGTTCTACCAATCCTCTGTCGAGACCGGGCATTTCGTCATAATCCCATGCAAAACAGTCTTTAAACTCTTTCAGCAATTGGATTACTTCCAACCTAAGTTCTGGATCAATTTTGGCGCTAATGTAAGTTGGCCTATTCTCTGATCCTTCGCCTAAGTTGATTTCTTCTAAAGGGTCTTGTGCTAACATCTTAATGTTGTTCGCCAAGGGATCCTTTTCGAAGCCCAAAGGCTCATCGTCATAGATGGCGTCGAGCCTCTGTTCCTGCATTTCATCTGGCATGATATCAGGAGGTCTTGGATCGAAATCCTTTCCTGGGCCAACAGCAGATAATTGTTGATCATTGGCCTGTGTGGCCATGTACTTTACTTCGGCTTCGAGAGCCGTTATCATCTTGGTTTCGGCCACATAAGCCGAAATTCGCTTCAGAGATTGTGACTCAGTCATTATCACTGAATTCACTTCCCCAACCAGTTGGTTGGATATCAGTTAGCCCACTGAAGTCTATGTGGGACAAGTCTTCTTTGTCCCATTGGAAACCATGCTCAGGATGCAGGTATAGGGAACAAAAGGTGTTTGGCGCTGGCGCCATGTCGAAGTCAGGAGTTGGACATGGCCCTATGTGAGCCAAGTTTTTGTCGAAATCTGTTACACCCAAGTGATTCACTTCGCCAAGGTAGTAACTTTGGTCCGCCTCTATGTTTTCGACCATCCCATCTGGACGCCATAGCAGCAGTCTTTGATGCATCGATGAAGGCACAGCGCCAACGCCATGAATCCACTCACGGCCTAACAAAAGGTTGTAGTTAGGTTTGGCCGATATGACCATGAACATTGTTGGTCGAAGGATCGACCCAACTTTTATGTCTAGCTGGATCACTCCCATGGTGGTCCCAATGCCTCCCTCATAGTTGGACAGGACCATATTGTGAGGTTTGATTTCCTCATCCCTTTTGCCAATCTTCCTTAGCATAGAATGAGGGATAATATTGATAGTGGCCCCACAGTCGACCAATATTTTGTTCACAGTGGTCTCTTCGAGCTTAGCCCTTATGAACAAGGGTTTGAGGTGATTCTTCATCGCCTCTGTAGGTGGCTCGAAGAAGCCATTTTGTTCCTCTGTAGTGCCATTGTCCATGACAAAATAGCACACTGGCCTATGTTTGGCCATTTCTTGTTCCACCTCCCAGTCACTGGCTTCGACTTCTACCTGTCGATTGAATTCCCTAGGCAGTACTGAAACAATATTCACCATTATATCCAGAGTATCGTCGGACTCAGCATCATCTTCGTCTTCGACTTCACTTTGGTTAGGCCAAACTAGCCTGTTGGTAACTGGTTCTCTCTCAAGAGGCTTTCTTTGTTTCCTTTGAGGCACATTCGAACTAGTTTCTGCCTTAGGTTCGTTGGCAGCCTCCCTTTCAGCTTTTCGCCTTCTTTGATATCTCCTCCATTGGGATCGAGACATAGGATTTTTTCCCTTGTAGTCGCTGGACACTTGAGCAACCTTGGGTGCAGCAATTTGAGGCTCTTTCTTGTGGATTAAAGAGGAACCCCTTGGCACTTCGAAAGGATGCCATTTCTCTTCACTTGGCCTTTTCCGGCCAGATGTTTTGTACCAAGTGTCTACTGGTACATTTGTTGGAGGCCTAAAAGTCAATGGCCTCTTGTCTTGATTAGAACCCCTTCTGGGATCATGTCGAAGGTCAGCATTCTCCCTTCTCTTGTTCGCTGCTCTCACGCCTTGTATGTGCTCAGCAGCTTTTTTATCGAAGATAGAACTGCATCTTGGACACAGCATCACCTCTGATTTCTTCTTCTGGCATCTTTGTAAAAAATCTGCCAAGTTTTCGTTTTCCCTAGGGAAAGCCGTTTTATTTGCCTGCTCTTGCCTTATGGCTTCTTCTGAAGCTTTAGGGTCAGAAAGTTCAACCATGTTGATATTCATTGTATCCTTATTAGCAAGAGTTAGTTGCTTCATTTGTGTCTCCAGATTCTCCGTCTGGCCTTGAACAGTGGCCAAGTGGGAACTGGGCTTCAGTCCAGTTTTTTGTGTTTCAGCAGTCTTCGACTTCGGGTCCTCGACCGCTTTCTGGACAGCCTCAATTGTCTTCCTGGATAAATTTCCAGAAAAACTGCCAAAGATTGGCATGTTGATGTGGTCCTGTGAGACTTCGACCATGTTAATGCCTGGCTTCTTCGACTGGATCCTGGTTGCCTCTATCATGTTCACCTCAGAGGGTTCTGCATAGTGGGCTTCAGCCTTCAGTGGATTGGAGTCGACAGCCATGGGGGATTTGTCAGCAAACTTTAATCTCCCTTCCTCAATAGCGTCTTGCACAAGATTCCTGAAAAGAAAACATTGAGAAGTTTTATGGCCCAGAAAATTATGATATTTGCAAAAACCTCTCTTCTTTCTTTGATCAAGAGGAGGCACTTTTACCCCAGGGGGTACTATCATTTAGCCATCTTTAACTAGCAAGTCGAATATTTCATCACATTTTGTGATTTCAAAACTATAAGTCTTTTTTGGGAACCTATCGTTGGTCCTGTCTGGACCAATGGGATTTTTCCCATTTGAGGGGACTAATTGTTTACAAGAGTATGGTGGCCCTTGCTTTAGTTCTGCTAAATCGACTTCTCCTTCTTCGACAGCTAAAGTATCGTCGAAGGATTCTAGATCTTCGTCATCCATCTCAACGTACGCTATTCTTTCTCTCTTGTGAGTTTTCGTTGCCTTAGCTTTCTCAGCTTTGAGGCGTTCGACCTGTCGAACTCTATCGGCCAGTTGGGCCATGTCTCTTAGGTACTGGGTGTCTAGCTTCTTCCTAATGGAATAATCTAAACCGCCTGCAGCTATTTCGACCAACTCATGCTCTGGCACTTGTGTAAAACATCTCGCCTTAAGCAACCTAAACCTATTCAGATATTCGTCTATAGGTTCAGTGAAACGTCTCTTCACACTGGCCAGTTCTTTGAGGCTTATCTTGGTTTGCCCCATGTAGAATTGTTCATGGAACAATCTTTCCAACTAGGTCCAATGATGGATCGAATTGGGGGGGAGAGTTGTAAACCAAGTAAAAGCGTTCTTGGTTAAAGAACTTGGGAAGTATTTGATCCTTAGGTTTTCGTTATTCGAAATGTCTCCTGCTTCGATCAAATATCTTGCCACATGCTCGACAGTAGATTCTGTCGTGTCCCTAGAGAACTTAGTAAATTTGGGGACTTTGCTTCTAGGAGGTAAGTCAGTTTGTAACACATATTCTGACAATGGAGATGTAAAGTTGGGCCTTCGAAAGCCCATGTTCATCCCATTCTGATTCATGATCCTTTCGATCATGGTTGCCAGATTGTTTTCCAAACCCATGTTTTGGTATTGGACATGCTGAACCACTTCGTCAGCATTTTGGTTTCTGTTAACTAACCTTACCTCTGGGGCTATTGCCCTAGGTTCTTCGACAGGTTGTTCGACAGGCTGTTGAGCCTGATTAATGGTGGTTTCTTCCTCTACAAATATCCCCTGATTTCCTCTTGTTTGCGCCCTTTGGGGCCGTCGAATAGGTGGGGGTACTCCAAAGAAGTCAGCCAAACGCGTCATTTGCGCTGTAACTTGCTGATTCGATTGAGTAGTGTTTTGTATTAGAGGATTTAGCACTGTACTCAAAGTTTGTGCCAACATTTGCACCATATCATGGTTGCTTTCGTCCATCTGTTGCCTCAAGACTGCTGTCGAGGCGTTTGTAAGGCCATGGGCTACTTGGGACGTTCCTCCTAAGAGTTGGGTCCTATTTCTATTCGCCATGCCTACTCCAGAGCCTTGGAGTGGCGAAGAAGCACTCACGAAAGGGTCTGAATAAGTGGACGCAGCATTCGTCAGGCTTGCCACTTCAGAAGTTGGCATACCATAGAATGGAATAAATCCTGGGGGAACCACAGGTCTTGTGCCTATATTTCCCCTTGGAGGGGGAGTTCCCAAAGGTATTCTGGGGCCTGAAAACGAAGTTATTGGCCCCGTGGTTGTGACTGACACTGCTGGTGTCGAACCAACATTCGTCGCTTCACTTACGGTCATATTAACCGTTGCTCCCATACTCGTTTGTGGGATTTCATTATTGTTTGGCGGATTCGCCATCTCTTCCCTTCTTCTGGCAGTATTGTTATCGTTGGTGTATATTCTACCACTCCTCAATAACATACAACTCGAAAAGATGAGATTATTTTTCAACAATCAACACACAGTCCCACCAGGTGTGCCAATTTGTTTACCTTGGTTTTTGGTAAACAACCGCTGATCCTCCAAATGGTTACTTATTTGGTTACTCGCAGGATCGATCAGATTGATCCTATGGACATAGGTTGATTTTGAAGTTTGATTAAGGTGGATAAGGCTTTAAGTAAAATGTTTCAAGTAAATTGCATAAAGGAAAGGCTTGGTAAAATAAACAAGGCTTTAAAGTAAAGGTTCGACAGGAATTTAAAGGAGAAAAGCAAGTAAAATACTGGAAAAGTAAATGACTTTAATTGATAAAATTGGTGTTTCACACATACATTTCTCAACAATTCTTTCGCTCACACTGGGTACTTGAATCTAAATGAGTGACTATGTATCTATTTGTGAACACACACGAGAAACTACATGTCTACTCCTATTTATACTAAAACAATCCAAGTAACCGTCGGGCAGTTACACTGCTTCGAGATTAAGCCACTTGGCACGTTCTCCATGCTCGACGCTCCAGATCCTTGCACGTTTGCACGTAGTAACTGCTGGAAACCGTTTTCCCTCCAAAGCTTTGAATTTCAAACTGCTCCCCTCTGGACCATCGAACACTTTCATCAAGAAACGTCTTCGACGAAAACTCCTTCGACGTCGAAGGCAATCAGCCTTCTTCCTTGGAAGAAATCTTCTAAGTATTTTGCCATCTTTCGACGGGCACTTCGACAGGCTTAGCCAGTCGAAAGCATCTTTTAGCTTTTAATGGCTGCCATCAATCAAAACAAAGGTGTCGAATTTAGGAGCCAACAGGACCCCAAATATCAACATGTAACAAAGACAATATGTTTTCTGAAACAGAAGTACTTAATGGAAAAGACAATCTTTTCTGTTTTGCATAATGACATGAATCACAAGGATCACAATGAGTAAAAGGTATATTTGGATACAATTTGTGAAGTTTTTCAAAACAACTAGAAGAAAGATGGCCTAATCTATGATGCCAAACATGAGGCATAGAAGTTGGTAATGATTTGGCCATACAAACAGTATGAAAAGAAGCTAAAGGTTGCACTTGAGGAAATGGAGGTAATTGCATGATGTAAAGGCCATTCTTGATCTCAGCTCTCCCAATCATCTTCAAGGTGATCTTGTCCTGTACATAACAATAATTGTCACTAAAAACAAGCCTGTTGGGCAGAGTTTTGGTCAATTTATAGATAGAGATCAAGTTGACAGAAAAACTAGGAACATAAAAGACATTATATAAAATCAAGGTAGGAGAAAGAATAATTGTCCCTATGTAATGTGCAAATGCACTGGCTTCATTTGGTAAAGAAACTTGAACAGGATTTATAGCATGATAGGAAACAAAGAAATGTAAGGAACATGTTATATGATCTGTAGCACCTGAATCCATGATCCAGTGCAATGTAATAATGGACTTACCTATGCCATTGGTAATGACATTAAGAGTGCTCACAAGATTGGAAGAATGTGAGGTAGCTGTTGGTTTAGAGGAAGGAAGCAAAGCTAGTAAACCTTGAAGTTGCTCCCTTGTGAGTTCCAAGCCTGAAGAAATAGACTGTTCTTCATCAACTGATGCATCAGCCCCTGTGGTAGCAATATAAGCCTTCTTTGGATTGTATCCATTTGGAAATCTGGGTGGATAACCATGCTTTTGAAAGCAAGTATCAACTGTGTGATTCTGTCTTCCACAACGTGTGCACTGCCTTTTAGATTTGCCATAAGATTTCTGATATGAAGATTTGCCTTTACCAGAAGCAGTATGCTGAGAAGGTAAAGCCTTAGAAGAATTAGCCTGAACCATCATAGCTGCAGAATTAGGAATCACACTAATGCTTAGATGTCTTTCCTGTTGAATCACCATGGAGAAGATCTTAGGAAGATTTGGTAAGGGATCCATAAGCAGAATTTGAGATCGAGTTGCAGCATAATTATCATTCAATCCTCTCAAGAAACAAAGAACACAATCATTATCTCTATACTGCTTGAAAGTTTTCACAGCTTCACAATAACAAGCAGTTAGAGAAGAACAAGCAGGAATAGTTCTGTGATTACACATCTCATCCCATAGAATCTTCATCTTAGTGTAATATGCAGTAATAGACAAATCACCTTGACTCAAAGAATACAATTCATGATGAAGATGAGAAATTCTAACAGAATCACCTTGAGAAAAACGTGCTTTAAGATCCTTCCACACAGTAGTTGCAGAATCAAGCCATATAACACTAGTTGCAATTTCTGATGACACTGAATGATTGATCCATGAAAGCACCAGATTATTGCATCTCTTCCAAGCTGAAAGCATTGGATCATTATCTGCAAGCCTTGGAATCGAACCAGCCACAAAACCAAATTTATTTTTCATCTGCAATGACATTTCCATGGCTCGAGCCCAGCCGTGGTAATTGCTACCATCAAGGATCGGAGAAACAAGAACTAGAGATGGATTCTCATTAGGGTGAATGTAGTAATCATGCGTTGAATCTTGAAGGTCCGCGGTTGTGATTTGAATCCGAGCTGCCATTGGTGCAGAAGAGAAAGCTTCAAATCACCAGAAAACCGATTCTGAACTCAATCAAGAAGAAAACGCAAGCAGAAACTAGCAAGTAAGATCAAAGAAGATCATAAATCTGAGAGCAGAAAAAACTGAGACTACAATCAACAATGAACAATCAAGAATGATTCATTGCTGCCATTGTTGAATGAGGAAGAAAGCAATGAAGAAATGTGCGGAACTGTGATTTTGCTTCTGATACCATGTAGAATTTGTAGAAACTCAGAGGTAAATAAGCTCTCATTCTTATTTCATAAATGGAAGAGTGATACATTAGGTAGTTATATACAAGTTATCTAATCTAACTGAATCAATAATTAACTAACTGATTCAATAACAAACTAACAAACTCCTAACTACCTTTAACAAACTAAACAGAAACTATGTACAAATGAGATTTACTTGACTAGCAAGTAAATTCAATAGTATGTTGTTTTTTTTTATTCGTAAATATGTCTGAATGGATTTTTTAGGGTCTGAGACATGAGGATCGTCAAGTTCACATATCTCGTGCAAGTTGTCCGATAACGATAAATAACGAGAGTATTTTGTTTGTTTCAATGTTTATGTTTTTAAAAAATACATTCTTTATGAAAGTGGGAACATTTGTGCATCAATTATACATTGAAAGATTAAAATTGATGTTTTCCTTAGAAATTGAATAGTTGATTCTAAGGCGACGAAAATTCCTCAAAATCAACTGAGAAATACTTTATCTTTTCAATAGTTGCACTTTATAGGTTTCTAAACAAACAAGATATTCTGTAAAAGAAAATTTTCATTGTAGTCTGGATGGAACTTCTATGAGTGAAGTTGTAGACATGAATCATTGTCTTAGATTCTTCTTTTTAATTATTAAAAAATCAATTTTCAAAGTTTCTCAGAACAATGATTAAAATTGGTTGTCTTACATAAACACATAACTATTAAAACTCGTTATTCAAATCGGTATCTAAGGAACAATTACTCTTTTTATTACTTTGATATTATCTTACACTTGTGACGTCTCAAGAGGTCTCCCAAAATTTCTACGTGACCAGGCTCCCTACAATTCCACTTTCCCTAAACACACCAAAGTCCTCCGGGATTAGAGTTCTCACCCTTATTGTATTTTCAGCAAGTACAAAAACTTTATATCCTTTGTTTCCCAAAATGAGCAAAAGGACGTTAACGAAACTTTCATTAACGAACATTGGTCCCTTGTTATGCAAAATGAGTCAAATAATTTGAGAAAAACAATATTGGGAAACTTATTCCTAAAACATTCATCTAAAATAGTGATTGGACCAAATGGGTCTTCACAACAAGATGGACTAAAATGGAAGTGTTTTAAGAAATAAAGCAAGACTGATTGCAAAAGGATACAATTAAAAGAAAGACATATCTTTTGATGACTTTTGTTTTATAATAACTAAGTTTTTTTGACACTTTATAATAACTAAGTTAGGAATCTTAAATCAATAAAGCATGAATTAAAGTGCTTAAGTGCTTCTTTCTTTCTTCTTCTTTCATTTCTCAATATGCTATATCTATTTTATGTGTTGTTTTATTCTCTGTTTTTTTACATCCTTTTTGATAATGTCAAAGGGGGAGAAGTATACTCTTTAAAGGAGTGGAGTATTTTGACTTTAACTGTGTGGGGAGTTAACCACTCCAAATCTTTTATCTATCTCTTTTTATTTTATCATCTCTCTGAGAGATGAATTATCATCATCAAAAAGGAAGATAATGTGGTTCTATGTGTTGTGCAGGTAAAACCGTCAATTGATTTTGATGATAACAACTCTTCAAATGGTTTGTAAAGATGACATGTGATCAAAAAAATAGATATCTCAAGTATCATCAGACAAATGGTTCAAGTTTTAGTTGAAAGTGTTAGACAATGTTCAATCAAACAAAGAAAATTGAATGTGTAAAGTGGTGATCTTGAAGTTGTGATTTTGAATATGTGAAACTATGAAAGCTCGTATGTGTCAACACATGCAGGTCTATGTGTCAACACATGCAACCCATTTTTAAAATATGTAGCTTTTGTTTCTATGTGTCGACACATGACCTTGAACAGGTTGAGGCATGTCATTACATATATCGACACATGACTTATATGTGTCGACACACACTGTAGCTTTTCTTCCCTTTCTACCTCTAACTTGCACACCTATAAATACTTCATACATGTATCATTTTTAACTTGATGAAACTATAAACACATACAAAAACTACTCATCTTCGACCTTTCATCTATGCATACACACAAACAAATTACACATAATCATTATTTGTTTGGGTGTCATCAAAACTTGTGTTAATAATGTTCAATTTAGATTGATGTAACCTAAGACTGGATTGAGAATTTTTTGGGCTTTTATTGGGGAAACGTTAGGGTTTGTCCTCCAAGATCATAGTGTTGATTTGAGGGTTTACACAAGATTTCACAAATATTGGATTCGATTGTTTGAAAGCTTCAAAGATCATGGATTTTGTCAAAGGAGTAACGTGAGACGGTGAATCGTTTAGAAATCTTGGGACACGGTAATATACAATTGGATTCAATTGAGTGCGAGCTTTGAAGAACGATGATTCTTGCAAAAGAGTAGCATTTTACGATGAATCAATTGGTGTTTATGGGATAATTGGTCTAGCTCAAGATCAAGGAAAGAGAAAGGGTTAAAATTGTAACATCCAATATTTAATTAATTATTTAATTAAATATTTTCGAATATTTTTCCAATTAAATTTTCGAAGTTGTGAAATGTTGATTTAAGTTGTGTCGTTCTTAGTTGAATTAATTAGTTGATTAAGTTGTTGGATTAATATTGAATAATATTATTATTATTTATGTGGGCCTATTTTAATGTTAGAAGTAGTAGCAAGGAGGTGTAGAAATTTAAGCCCAACAAGGCGAAATAAGAATAATAGTATAGTAGTTATATCATAATAGATGTTTAGAAATAATAAGAAAATAGAAGTATTAGTAGAGAGAAAGAAGAATAAGTTTTGGCAGAAGAAGAAAATAAGAGTTTTAGAAGAGATACGTAGAAGTGCAAAGAGGAGGCAAAGCTAGGTGCAATCAGAGAGTTAGAGCAACTTTCAATCCAATGTAAGGGTGGAGTTTTAACTCTATAGTAGGGTATATGACGAATGGAATGGTGGATAGAAACATGTTTAGAATTAAACCTCTAAATTTTATGATTTTGAAATTGTTAGATTTTGATGAACAATCCTTAAATATAATGAATAATTGTGTTTTATGAGAAATTGATGGTTGATTTTGGTACGAATATATAACGCCTATTCTTAGATTTTTTATCTTCATGAATATAGATATTTGTTATCATGTTTTTCACTTTCTGGGTAGCATGCCCTCTATCTCACACGGATTGTATTTTTTTGTTTATCAGAGAAAACAATTAAATTTGTATGTGTTTATATTGAGAGTAGGTGTAATTATACCTAGTACTTAATATCAAAGAATTGAGTCATAGTAGACAAGTTACTATTCACGAGTTTATCCTTTTATTGACAATCACGTTACTATAGCGCTTATTATATATACAGTACTGTCTACGTTTGGAAATAATGAAAAGCTAGAACCATTTTTGACATAATCATGTCACTAATGTATATGTAATTTTAGAACATGTTTCAAGTTTACTAATTTATACTACTTTATTAATATAATATCAATAAATAATAGTATGATAATTTTAGAAGTTTTTAGTTAGAGTCAATTGAGTTGTCAATAGGGTTGTTAGAGTTGTCAATAAGATTGTTAAAGTTATCAATAGAGTTGTTTTCATATTATTAAAAGTCACTTTTATTTGTTTTGCATAATTCCGACATGTTTAGACTTGTCAGTAGGATAAGTTTGAGTTTCCAAATAATAATACATCTTTGTTAAATTATGATTTATTATCAGTATGGAAATTTGTTTAATAAATTGTAGTATTATGCCACTAGAATGAATTAAGATAAGTAGCAGGAATTGGTGGTAGGCTTATTAGTAAAGTGATAGTGTGGTACATGGCTATAAGTAGCAGAAAGTGGAAATAGTAAAGTAGCAATAGTAGAAGTAATATTTAGCAGGCTAAATCAGTAGCGCATGATGCTAAGGCGCGTTTGGCTGGTAATAAATGAAAATATGATATAGCACATATAGCAAAACGTGAGTGCTAGCATATATATTACTCTTCCACTGTAGCGAAACAAAGGTAAGTGTTATACATATATTACTTTTTCACTGTAGCGTAGGCATTTAGAGTGAGAATATCAAGTTATTGGTATAGTAGCAACATGTATGCTACATTGAAAAACTAGTATTAAGTTTTAAATTTACTTTTATTATAATAATAATGATTTAATATTATTAGTATAATAATTTGTAGAAGTTTTGTAATTAGAAATAAGCATTTAGGTAATTAATTAACCGGAAATAGTCGAAATAGCCCGAATAATTACGCGGTTTGGTTGTAGTAAATTTTAGTTGATTCGTGGTATCGTGTTCCTTGTTGAACAATGCGAATTTGCAGGTGATGTTGTATCTTGTTGAATTTTCTCTAGTTATGGGTAAAATATTAAGTTGCAGGCTAATGGCCAATGTTGGTTTGTTGTTGCGTTGCTATGAAATTTTTGTTGTTGCTATCCTGACATTCATATTGAATCGTATACATGGCATATCAAGTTGGAGCTGATGCTCGGTAAGTTGGTCTGGATTGGAAAATTAAGTTGAAGGTTTATGCCTTGTTGATGCCTCTATTAATTGGCAGATTTCTAAGTTGGAGTTTTACTCCATTGGTACCACATGCATGTGCATTGTAACGAGTCGCATTCTGTGTTGTATATTTAACATGCTATGTTGTTGACTTGTGATGATTGATGTTGGTTGAAAGTTGTGAAGTGGTGGTTTTATATAATCTGATCTAATAAATTATTTATCATACACTCAATTATATGATTCAAAATCCCACCCCCTTCTGTTTGAATGTTGTCCTCTATTGGTAACGTGCAGGTAATCAAGAAGGATAGTTGTTATCTTCGTTAGTTCGAGTCAGTGTTGTCGCTCTGGTACGTAGCAGTCGGGGGGATGAACGCATGCTTTCTTTATTTTTGGTTTTCATTAAAGACTTGTTGTCTTAAAGCCGTTTTAAGTTGGGCAAGATGTTATGGTGTTTTCAGTTGAATTTGTGAATCTGCTGTGTAGCAACGAAAGTTGTTTTATTTTTAAAGAATAAACAGGTTATTA